>PVIH01000903.1:189444-241944 GCA_004025045.1 Sigmodon hispidus
CCCCCGCCCCAGCCGGAGTGAAAAGCACTTCTAAGCAGCCTGACATGGGTGCTGGGAACTCAACTTTGATCTTTTGCAAAGGCAGCATGTGCTCTTAACTTCTGGGCAATCTCTCCAACCCTGAGATCTTTGTTTTCTTGAGGGGAAATGCACAATTCATTTGTTACTAAGTGCTATTCCCTGGGGCTTTCTTAGAGACAGTACATCTAATTTTATGATTGAAATCCAGATGGGCTGGATAAATGGTTCAGTGGTTCAGAGCATGGACTGCTCTTCCAGAGGACCTGGGTTCAGTTCCCAGCAGCCACATAGCAGCTCATAACTGTCTGTAACTATAGTTCCAGGGGACCTGACATCCACTGCAAAATACTAATGGACACAAAATAAAGTCAGAGCTTTGATTATAGTTCATAGATTGTAATTATCAGATGGTGTCTTGATGCTGCTGCTACTTCAGGCTGAGACCCTAGCAGGTGGTTCCTTTGGGTTCCTTTGCTGCCCCCCCCCCCCGTTTTCTCATTTAAGAATGGAGACAGGGGCTAGGGAGGTGACTTGGTCGGGGAAACACTTTCTTTGGAAGCATGAGGACATGAGGACCCCCAGAATCTATGTAAAACCCCAGGTTTGGCTGCACACCTGTAATTAAGGTGCTGGATGGAGGTGGGGGTGGGGGAGGGTGACCAGGACACCTGGCAGTAACCTCTGGCCTCTGTCTAATACTGATCACTTTAGTTTTTGAGACAGAGTTCCTCACTGAACTGGGAAATTCAGAAAGCACTGATTTTGTAAGATTGGCCAGGGATCTGAACTTAGGTAGGAAAGCTGTGTGAAGAATGCTTCGGCAGCCAAGCTGTCTCTCAGCATCTCTCAATTCTCTTTTTATGATAAAGTTATCAAACAGACATACTGAAAGGACCATACAGTGGATGCATCTGAACCCTCTACCTGAGGCCACAGCTGATTACGTTCATCATGTGGGCTTGATACGTTGCTGGGTCCCTTGGCAGGAGGCTGCAGACATGGTGACGCCATTACCCCTCAGGACTGGAGCAGGCATCTCCGAGGAATATGCTTCTTTCCCAGATGGCCTTCCCATCATTATGGCATCTAAGGAAATTAACAGTAATTCTGTAATTGCTCCCAGCTTGCTCCCATTAACAGAGCCACAGAAGGTTTTCCCCTCTTGGTTTCTCAAGCCCTTTCCTGCCTCAGGGCCTTTGCACTTGCTCTGCCCTTTCCTTAGAAAACTCACCAAGTTTCACTCTAACAGTCTGCCATCACAGGGTTCAGCGTAGATGTCACCCCTCCCCCATGATACTTCCTAACTGCTCTTTACCCATCTCCCTATAAATATCATCATCTTCCTATAATGTGCCATTATCTGAGTTTTTTTTTTTTCTTCCCTGATTGGCCTGGAACTCTCTTCATAGACCAGGATGTTTTTGAACTCATAGAGATCCATCTGCCTCTGCCTCATGCATGCTGGGATTAAAGGCACATGCTACCACACCTGGCTAAGATTCCATTCTTATTTTGGGCCCGTGGCCACTGGCTGTGGTCCCCTCCCCATGTCCCACCTGATATCAGCAGTAGAAGGCAGAGACTGTATCTGTCACCATGGTAGTTTAGTGTTCAGAACATCAGCCACCACAAAGTAATCCAGAGATGTTTGGTAGAATGAATATCCTGTAGATCATGCTTCCAAACAGAAGAGCTGGTAAAAATGATCTAGATCCCTATATTTAGAGACAATACCCAAAGCTTCAGTAACATAGCTGTTAGCTATGTGTCACCATGAACCTCACTTTCCTGCTAATGGGGATGGTGTCTGTCTCCACCTCCTATGGCCATGCACTGAATGGTGTCTGGTTTACACTGGAAGCCTCCCTTGAACTTAAAATATTAATGTGTGTGTGTGTGTGTGTGCGTGCATGTGCGTGCTCGGAGGTAACTTTCAGAAGCCTGTTTTTTCCTTTCCCTATGTAAGTTTCAGGGATCAAAACTCAGGTTGGCAGGGTCGACAGCAAGTGTCTTGAGCTGGGGGAATCATGTCACCGGTCCCTAGTTCTTTTAATGAACATGAGATGGGTTAGTTGGGACTCCTAATTGAAGCCCACCTGGCTACTCACTAGCTCACACTGAATTGCCTCCCGGTGGTACCCTCCGGGAAAACTTGTTGGCTACATGGATGCTGCCACATGTTGCTAAGTGACCAGCCAGTCATTTCCACCTCTGGCCCAGTGGAGGCTTTGCTGGCTTACAGCTGGCATCTAGTATGATGGGCCAGAGCGTGTGGTTAAATATTTTGGTTCTCAGCCTTGAGGCTATAGTTTGGAGGTTCTCACAGAGCTAAGATCTGGCAGCCTGCCTAGGAAGGGTCAGAGACCCTCTCCTAGTGGAACAAGGGGGTTCACAGCCGTGGGACCCCGTTGTTCCATAGTTCTGGCATAAATTTCGTCTCAGCTGTGGCCTATAAACTATGGGTATTTAACACTGGCTGCTCATGAGGAGGAGCATAGAGGGTTCTCAGCCTAAGTTGTCATGAACTGAAGTTTCAGCATAAGTTAGCGGGTGGAGGGATAGCTCTGTGGGTAAGAACCTTGGCTGTGCAAGCTCTGGGACCTCAGCACCCATGCAAAAAGCTGGGTGTGACTGTGTGGGTGCCTGTAACCCCAGGGCTGTGAGGGTAGAGACAGGAGGATCGCTGGGCTTGCTGGCTGCCCGCCGAGATCCTAGTTCAGTGGCTAATAGACCTTTTCTCAAGGGAATAAAGTGGAGCGATGGATCAGGATGCCTGCCATCCTCCCCAGGTCCCTGTGTGCTCCTGGGTGTGTACATCAACACACAAATGGCACACAGTATACATCACACACACCACACCATACATCACACACACACCACACACACCATACACACACATCACACCATACATCACACACACACACACACACCATACACACACACCACACCATATATCACACACACACACACACACACACACACACACAAACACGCATGTACACCACATACATATACACACACAGAACAAGAAAAAAGAATTAGTAAAGGCCAGAACATGGTTGGAAATTCAGACATGAAAATAGCTGGAGATACATGTGTGAGGTTGGTGCTTGTTTGGGGGTGGAGAGGAGGAGGAGGAGGAAGAGGAGGAGGAGGAGGAGGAGGAGGAGGAGGAGGAGGAGAGAGGTCTTTCCAGGGGCCACTTACCCAGTGGTGGAGAAAGTGCCTTACTTTTCTTTGGGGGAAATGATCTCTCCCTGATTTCCAAGCCTGGCACCTCAGGGTTTCTCTTGATTCCCAATGGTAGTGCTGCCCTAGCAGTTAGGAAAGCACTAGGGTGTGTCCTGATGACCTTTCCAGAGATGAGCAGCTAAGGAGGGAGGGAGCACCCTGCCTACTGTGGCTCCATCCCATAGTCTGCAGACTTGGAGGGAGAGAGCACCAAAGTCTGTTCCTCTCTGTTTCCAGACTATGCATGGACCAGGGCAGCTCCGTGTCCTTGCCATCCCTGCCTTGACGAACCTTGAGCCAAAATAAAATTTTTGACATTTAAAAGGGGCTCTAAAGCCTAGAGCCACAGGCATATTCTCCCTATCTCCCCCTCTCTCCTCCCTGGCTGCTCTGATGTGAGCAGACCTTGTCTGATGATAGATTCAATCCTTGGGGGCAGTGAGCCAAAGGAAACCCACCTCCCTAAGGTTGTGCTCTAGAATATTTTGTGCAGAGATGAAAAGCTAACTATGGACCCCACACACGTGACTCGGGGATGACTAACTCATGCTTCTGTGTCTTGACCAGTGATTGGTCAAACATGAGCACATGATTCTTTCATGGACCAATGAGAACAGGTTAGTGGTTTTCTTTTGCACTCTTGAGGGAGGGTGACTAGAGAGGTGCTGGAGGCCCCAGTGGGCAGGGAATGAAAACAGGCAGCTTGGTGGGGGGAGGTAGGATTCGAAGGTGGCCCCCAAGATTCCTAATCCCACTGTCCCCTTGAGTGTGCGCAAGACTATGAGCATAATGGTTTCACTGCAGGATGAGGCTGAGATAAACGGATTTTGCAGATGGGGTTAATCTCCCAAGTCAGTTAATAGAATTTAACAGAAAGGAGATTGTCCTGTTTGGGCTCCATTAATCAGGCACAAGCCTCAAGGGGTTGAGTTCTTTCTAGAATAATGTTCTCCAGATGGCCTCACAGGGTGGGGGTAAACTGTCATCTTCTGGAGGCCACACGGTGCAGATAGCCTTGCCTGATAACAAAACCCCAGAATTTTAGGCTGGAGTGTAGCTTGGTCGGTAGAGTGGTTGCCTAGGGCTCATGTAGCCCTGGGCTTTGATCCCGGCACAGTACAAAGTCAGGCAGGAGAATCAGGGGTCAAGATTGTTTGAAGTTAGCATGGGGTATATGAGATGCTCTCAAAATGGAAAGCACTCCGGGGAATCAAAGTCCTACAACCACAAAGAACTGAGTTCCGAGGAGCTACCACCACAGCCCGGGGCCTCCATTTCAGCCCAAGTGACGCAGAAAGCCCATAGCCAGACTCCAGGCCCTTGGAACTGTGACATTGGTTTATACTGTGATAGCTTCTGAGTGCTAGGGAGTGAATGCAGGCCTGAGCACCTTGCTCATTCAGCTGAAGCGAGCCCTGTCACACATGGACTTTCAGTTTTTTTCAGCCTTTAAAACTCTTGTCTTTTCACCTTGTTTCTTAAAAAAAAAAACTTATTAATTAATAAGTATTACTATTATTGTGTGTGTGGTGTAGGTATGTGGAGGTCAGAGGCCAGTTTGTAGGCTGCAGTTGGACTTTTATTTGGGCCACCAGCTCACAAAAACAACACGGAGACTAATTTATTATGAAAGCTCAGCCTATAGCTTAGGCTTATTCCACCAGCTCTTATTAAATTAACTCATATTGGAGAGATGGCTGAGCGGTTAAGAGCACTGACTGTTCTTCCGGAGGACCTGAGTTCGATTCCAGCATCCACATGGCAGTTAACAACTGTCTGTAATTCCAAGATCTGACACCCTTACACAGTTATACATGCAGGCAAAACACCAATTCACATAAAAAATTAAAAAATAAATATTTTTTAAGAACTAACTCATATTTTTAAATCTATGTTCTTCCACACACTCATTACCTCATCTCCATTATGCCAATCTTGGTTATTCCACATCTGGATGGTGACTCTGCCTTTTTAGAGGTCTTTCTCTTTCTCTCTCTCTCTCTCTCTCTCTCTGCTCAGAAATCCTGCCCAGCTATTGGCTGTTCAGCTTTTTAGTAAACCAGTTACAGGGACATATCTTCACACAGTGTAAAGGAATATTCTACAACAGTAGGCATTCTCTCCTTCCACCTTGTGATCTTGGATTCGAACTCAGACCATCAGCCTTGCTCCTGAGGGCTTTTACCTACTGGTTCCTTTTAAGCCTTGTTTTTTGGCTGATTTCCAGGATTGCATCTGTGGATGGATCTATTTCCCATGCCTGGTCTATATATAGTTAGTCACTGAGCCGAGGATCCTTCCTGTCCCAGGACTGAGCTGTGAGCTGAGTGTAGTGTGACTTATACGTCAGAGGTCTCCCTCCGACCCCCACCCTCCAGGGCCCAGTGCCCTACGGCGGTGATGGCATGGGTGGTAGTGGGGTGGGCTGGGCGCGTGTTGGTCACGTGCACCCATGGGACATGGAGCCACGGATCCCTGCCGAGTGTACAGAGGAGAGAGAGTGAACAGGGAGCAGGCTTTTGTCTGTTGGTTTCCCTGGACTGAAGAAAGGAAGAACAAAAGAAGCCCAAGACTATTAAGATTCTCAAAATGGTTTACTACCCAAAACTTTTGATCTAGGTCAGCCAACAACCATTTCCATACAAGGAAATGGAGGGAAGTCTTACTAAGGGAAGACTTCCTGTGCCAAAAGAAGTGAACCCCAAGAAGATGGAGGAGACCAAGGCTGCCTCCCTGACTCCACCAGGCAGCCATGAACTTTGCTCCCCAAATATCAGTTACCTCTACTCTTTTTAGCTGTAACACCTCCATTTGTATTGCATTTGGTGTATGGGTTTTTGCTGACGTCTTGGTATCATATATGGGATTTTTTTTTCTGTGTAAATCATCAAATATAAGAAGAAACTATGGGACTCTAAGCCTTGCTTTAGAAAATTTTCAGTGGACAAATAAGCATCATCACAACAGTTTCTAATCTTTCTGACTCAAATGAAAATGCTCAGATTTTCACACTGTGAATCCACGTTTACAAGCCCTGCAGGTGGGCCTTCGGGCCTGGTTTGCCACCACATTGTCTTCCACACCTCAAAGCTCCCACTGCTCTCTCTCACATGACTGGTCCACTCCCGCCCTCATCACATGGCTCCCGACTGCTTCTAGCAGAGGCTGAGGGTCCCCCACTTTTTTTCCTCGCTTAGATGTAACAAGCCTAGTAGTTTATGTTCATCAATAGTCTGCATATCTCTATATTTTATCCATGTACTCTTTTGATGTATAGAAGTAGTTTGAAACTCATTGCTTCCTTGTGGTAAGCGACTGAGATGCTGCCACAGGACCTGAGACACTGATGAATGCTGCTATTTTGGACTTTCAACATGCTCCTTGGCAAGGTAGCTCTGATGGAGTTATATTTTATTTCCATGTTCTTGTTGGCACTGTTTCCCCGAATGCTGTTCTCTAGACTGGATTGTCTTGTTTTCCTTGTGTCTTTGGTGTGGCTTTCTTCTTCAGTGTTGTAGGAAGAGTGGATGCTACCAAGAGTGTGAGGGGCTGTCCTCTCATGGCTGGCTCTGGTGGATATGCAGTCACGGTAGCGGGAACAATCACAGAACTAACTGTAATGTAACTACCAGAACTCTTCCGTTCCGCAGCCTCACCTGCCTGATTTAGAAAAAAGCAAAGCAATAATTCTCCAGGCATTTCGAGATATCTCTTTGGATTGCTTTTGTTTGGACATGGGGGAGGGGTAAAGGTCCATTCTTTTTTTTAAATAAGTGCCATGTGGGAAAAAAAATTCAAAGTACTGACTGATATCTGAGTAGGAATCTGAAAATTACACCTTTCTCGAAGTTGATGTTGGAAAAAATGTCTTTACAAAATAATGACGACAATGACTACGATGATGATGATAAAAGGCAAAACCACCTTTTTTGGGCAGTTTTGATAAGCAAGGTGTAGATTTTACATTTTTGTCCTTGCTCTCAGTGAAATGGATAGACAAAATAAAATCGGACAATGCCATCTCTTCACGGAATGTTCTTGTGTCAGCCAGACTGAAAGCCCACCTTAATTTTTATATAATGTCTTTAGCTCTTCTTTTGACAGGGCAGGCCTTGTCCTGAACTGTTTGCGCTTCTGACGGTCGGACACCAATGACGCATGCGCTGTATTTCTCCTTTCTCTTCCCCATCCCCTACTGGCCTGAGTTCCTTGTACATTCTCCCTCCCTCACCTTTGTTAGGACAGATATATCAGCCATGTAAATAGAGCACGAAGACAGCATTGTGCGTTTGTGGCATTTATGTAGAGTTGCAGCTGTGCACTACTGAAATGCAGGCTTTTGTATCATGTGGTCTTTACTGTTGGTCTTATAACTACCTGATGTATTTTAGCTATTTTAGTAGTATTTGTTCAATAAATATGCAAGCTATAAGATTAAAAAAGTAAGTCAGAGGTCTTACACAGCAGCTGTATGGACACACAGTCTCTCCACAGGCTCTTGGCCTCTTTCCGGAACCTGTCTTGGGTGCTTCCGGAATGGGTGAAGGGTGAAGGAAGACCTACACACACTTTCCACAAAGAACTAAGTGTAAATAGTTATGTGTTGCAAGCTGTAGAGGGTCTTTCTACATATTCTTTTCCCGTTCAACACCTACTTTAAAAAGGCAATGTCATTCTTAGTCTCTGAGCCACAGACAGCAGAGGAGCTAGATCCAGCCCCTGGGCTGCAGATGCTCACTCTGTCTGGATCCAGCCCCTGGGCTGCAGATGCTCACTCTGTCTAGAACACAGACTGGAGGCAAACTATTGGACTTGAACTGCTCGAAGCTCTGAACCTGATCGTCTGAGACCCAGAACAAGGCCTTGGGTACCTTCCCTGTGTGGAAAGGAGGTTCTGAGAAAGCCCACCACCCCTCAGGTGATTATGAGATCAAATGAACTGACTTGCAATGCTGTGGGCTGTTTAGCCAGAGACAGGGCTTCCAGTTATTCTTGGCATGGCCTCCTTCCAACAGTCTCCTCCCCATCTTGCAAACTCACTGCCAGGTGAGACAGTCTCCTGGGTCTGCTGGGTCAGTTCTCTGGCTTTCTCCAAACCTCTGGCTCTGTCTAGAATGACTCTGGTGACAGCTGACATCTGATGTAGACAATGGAGTCCTTGGTCCCTCACAGTGGCATCTTGAGGGAGATGGTATCTCACCTGGGGCTGGCAGAGCACAGTGAGTCAAGATGGGCTTAGCCCTACCCCCCACCCTCTGCTCCCACTCTCACCCCCATTTCCCACCCCCCATCCCACTGTTCTGGCAGAGCTGCACAGTCCCAGGTTGATGCCAGCCCAGAACCTGGCAATGCCATCTTACTTGAAAATCATCTTTGATGTAAATAATTAGGATAAGCTCAGAGTTAGCATACCAGTACCAGTGTTCTCATAGGAAGAAGTGAGGACCTAGAAAGACCCAGAGGAAAAAGCCCTGTGGAGATAAGAATAGATGGTAGAGCCTTGCAGTTACCAAGGAGCCCAGGACTCCTGCAGACCTCAGGAGTGGGAGGAGGTAGGAAGGCTCCTTCCTGAAGCCCTCAGAGGGAACTGGTGTTGACCAGCTTCTCCGGGAACTCTGGTCTCTAGAATAGTGAGGGAGATAAGGCAGCTGCTTGTGGCCATCGTTACTGGAGTCCTAGGAAACAGACAAGAACATAGTGGGGCCACACCTCTCCACTCCAGGAACTAGACAGGCCCATAGTGGGGCCTTAATTCTTCAGCTTAAATGGTGAGGGATGTGGAAGGACCCCTTCCCATTGTCCTCGTTATGATTAGCAACCTCCCCCCACCACCCCCACAAGACCTGAGCAAGGATCTTAGCCAGAACTCAAAACCATAAACTCTGGTACATGGGTTTGTGTTGGCTCTGGGCATGGTAGATTATTTTTTCAAGCTACACCGTTGAGGTCTAATTTACACGGTGTACAGTGCGCCCATTTACAGTGTGCCCTACCTCCACAGAGCAGTCTTAGAACTTCTTATTGCCCAGGTGAGCTCACTGCCACTCATGTGTGCAGACAGTATTGAAGCTTGGGGTGTTGGGGTGAGTCTGCCATGCTCTAACTGCTCAGCAGGCTCTGGGGCTGAGAAGGTCCTCCAGGTCACATTAACGTCACAGCAGCAGTGGTGTGGCTTGGCTCTATCCGTTGTGAGAGGTGAGGTGGGAAGCTGGCTTCTGGGATGAGGAGCTGGCTGCTGGGAACCTAGGCTCACTCCTGGACAGGCCCATCTGGCTGTGGGTGAGTCTAAAGGGCTGGGGTGAGGGGTGAGATAGGACATGATTCACACCTCCTTCTGCAAGGGAACTCTGTGTGAGTGCTCCTGGTACATGTATGTAGCCTTTCTGTCCTGGAGGGCAACTGGGGTTAGTACTGGGGTCTCAGAAGGTGTTGAGACTCAGCATGGGTCCAGAACCAATGCGTTGGGGTCTCTTGCAGAGCAGGAACTCTAAGAGTGGCTGGCTCACTAGGGCCTGTGCAGCCCCAAGGTCTGGATCCTGTGGACCAAGGCTGCAGCCCCCGAGATCTGCTCAGTACCTAAAGCTGTTCTGACAGGATCACCCACTTTTCTCTTTGACCTCTTCAGAGTAGGACCTTACCACATGGGTCTGTGAGGGTACCTGACACTCACGCCCACCCTGGCCCTGTGAATACCAGTGGTAACTCATCATTTGGACTCATTTTTGGTTGGCAGTGGCTCTGTCTGCCGGCAAGGACTGGGCAGACGACCAAGACTGACTCAGAGGCTCCTGGGACAAGCCAGGCCCAGCCCACACAGTCCTCTTCACCTTGGAGAAAGCGGTATGAGGCTGGGAATGATTGTGATCACTCATGGCAAGGGTTGAGGGACTCGACTGGCCATGGCCAGTTAGAGCAGGATGGGGCTTTGTTCAGAGACACTGAGCAGTTCCCATCTATGAGAGGATCAGAATCAGGATCAGGATCAGGATCAGAATCAGGATCGGCTTAGATGTGTAGACACAAAGACTACAGCTACATTTTGAGGATCCCGATAACACACATTGTCACTGCTGCCCTGAAGGAACCCTTTGCTCAGGCACAGCCATCACATCACCTGTCACGGTTCCACATTCCTGTCTTATATGGAAGGGTCCAGGGTAAGGGATCACAACCATCCATAGAGGAATTCTGGGAATTTGAACTTCTGCAATTGGCCTGGGAAGAAAGGAACTGTCCTGGAGACAAGAATAATGTATAGTGAGGGTAATGGGTAGTCACAAGAGAGAGAGAGAGAGAGAGAGAGAGAGAGAGAGAGAGAGAGAGCTCCCTACCACCAAACGACTGTTTCAAACACAAACAACTGCGTAGGTTGTGGGTGGAGCTCACTGCTCCCCATCCCTAGGCCTTGGGTGTTTAGGGAACCATAAAGCAGAGTGGGCACGTGACTTGCTGGAGGTTCTAGAATCATTTTCAGCCTTCCAAAAGCATAGAAAATAGCACAGACTTACCCCTCTGGCCTCTGCCTCCTGGGGACCCTAATGCTGAGCATGCTTCAATCCCAAGTGGATTCATGTGGCTTCAGACATTGTGTCTGCAAGATCAAACTCCTACTGAGGCCTGCCCACGGAAGCAGGAGGCAGCTTGTCTACCCACTAACGTTGATCTGTGCATCCATGACTGGAGTTTCCACAGATGGTTTTTCATCTTCAACTTCGAGACCTTGTCCCTCCATTTCTTCTCCATTTCTCCATGGCTACCAACATCACCTCTTCCTTGGTTATCTCTGGGATTGGCCAGCAGATCAATCGGCCTGTAGCATGCCAAAGAAGAATCAGGCATGCTGGCAGGGGTGGCCTCTCCTTTCTCCATCAGATTTCATATCATCAGCTTTCTAAAGCTTCCCCGTGGCAAAGGAAGATAGAATGCCTGTGGTTTGCTGGCAGATACACTCCTGTAGGTTCATAAAGATGCAGAAGCCCTGCTTGGGCTTTCCCAGTTGGCACTGACTCTTTAGGCAGTTAGGGAAAAGAGAGCTGTATCTGGCCTTCAACAGAGGCCACCCGTGGTGAGCCATTAGTAGACACTGAAGATCAGTGGCCACAGGCTGTCTGCTTCAACCAGCGTGGAGACTGCGGCAAAGACCTCTAAGCAAGCATTGCTCTTGGGTGACCCACAGACTGTGCTGATCCCAGAGTGTCACTTCAGAGCATGAAGTCAGGAAGGGAGGGGCCTTCCCGTAGCCAGAGGCCGCCTGCCTGTGGAGTTTTTTGGAAAGGGCTTTGATCAGGTGGCCCGGGCAGGCAGCAGCTGTGGACAACAGCTTTGATAAGACATTTATTCAACTGACAGATCTCTAGTGAGTGAATATGGAGTCTCAGGATAGGCTGCAGACTCCAGAGCCTGAAAAGGTAACTTTCCCAACTCCTCCTTGAAGGCCCAGAGTCTAGTAGGTAACAAGACACTGAGAGATGATGACAGAAACCTCCACACCCATTTTCTCCCTCAGTCCCCTTGCTGGGAAAACCTGAAGTGTTTCTGTTTTGTTTTGTTTTTGTTTTTGTTTTGTTTTGTGTGTGTGTGTGTGTGTGTGTGTGTGTGTGTGTGTATGTGTGTGTGTTTTCCATGGCCAACTTAGGATGGGTGGCTCCTGATTGTTTGTGTTTCTCATTGTGGCCTCTGGACCTGTAGTTTCAGGATGCCTGTGTAATTCATGAAGAAGACAATCTTGAGCCCCACAACAGGCCCCAGTGATATTTGACAATCAGTAGAAGAATGGATAAGACCCCACTTTCATGAGCCCTGTGACTGTTGGGTAGGCACACACAGGCGTTCCCACTGGGGGCCAAGGGAGCAGTCCCAGGGCATGCACTAGAGAAGGCTTCTGGGATGGTTTGTATGTGATCTAGTTTGCTTTAGAATATAATAACCTAAGTCCTTAGAAAGTGTGAGTCACAGGGTAAGACTTTGGTTTTCCCATGACAGACGGGGGCTTGAGGGTGGTTTAACTCAGTATCCCACAGCCCAGCTGCCTGTCTTGCCATCCATCAGCTGCTGTGGCCTCATTCTCAAGTCACTTTTCATCTCAGTCACATAACTGCAAACAGCAATGGAAGTTCCACAAAGCTTCCTCTTTGGGATGGGCATCCTCCTCAGGCCACATGTCCACACCCGGACCAATCACAACAGAAAAGGATTTCTAGATGTGAATGACAGTCAAGATGTCTTGGGGCTGGGGACTTTGATGGCGTCCCCTGAACCATGGGGCTACATGGATGTAGGGACAAGAACCTGGTCAGGCTTCTGGTGAGCCAGAAGGCACACAGGGATGTAAGTAACAGCAGGCAGTCTCCTAGGCAGGGCTGCAGGGTGCCGGTATGCCTTTAGACAAGCAGAGGTGAGAGTGAGAGTGGGTGTGTCTGCAATTTTCTGCCCTGAGAGCTCTGTGTCCAGGGCAAACCCCCTTCTCTGAACTCAGCCATCCTGGGAACATACAGCCACCAGGAGCCACAGCTTGCAGGGGCCTCTGGCCTGCTCACTGAGTCAGTTTTCTGACAAACCTGTCTGTTCCAGTTGTGCTCAGATTGGCAACCACCTCACAAGGAGCCAGCTTGGGGATGGCTACAGCTTGATGACAAGCCAAATCATTGAGGAAGATTTGACAGAGCAGAAACATCTGGAACAATACAGCCCAATATTGTCACAGGGAGCAGGCAGTGATGGTGCATCAGATGCGGCTATTGGTTGAGAGTGACTTTCAGATTTGTTTAATTTCATTAAGTGAGCAAAAGAGGACCATGGTTCAGTCACTGGAGAATCTGTAGAAGAATCTGGTCTGATCTTTGTGTGGGTCTACGTTTTCAACTGTCAGTTTCTAAGGTCTGAACGTAGAGCATGTGGACCGAAGCACCACTGAGCAGTGGAGCGCTTGCCTAGCGGAAGAACATGTGTGAGACCTGGGTTCTACTGTTAGCATCAGCAACCAGAGCATCAGGGAGTCAGATCACAGCTGATGAACGCAATGACTACAAACTTCGCACTAAGTACTGGATACTTCTCAAAAAATGCCAGACACCCTAACTTTTATATTTACTAAATGTGTAAGATTAGAGATATCTTGGGTTCTTGGGTTAAAAAATAAAGTGCCCACATTGTGTTTATTGGTAAATTGATTTTTTTTTTTTTTTAAGGTAGGCTTTTACTATATAGCCTTGGCTGGCCTGGAACTAGCTGCATAGTTGTTTGAGCCTGGCCTCCAACTTACAGAGACTCCACCTGCCTCTACCTCCCGATTGCTGGGATGAAAGGCATCCTGGTTCCTGTTAAAAAATATAAAGGTGCATGAACTTGGTCGCCATTGCATTTCTGCTGGGTGGTGCTATTTCTACCCAGTGGGGGGTGTTGCCTGATGTATGGCTGGGCACCACATGCAAGCCTGGTGCCCATGGAGGCCAGAATAGAGTGTCAGACCACTTAGAACAGATTATGAGTTGTGGATTCTGGGATTCGATCTGGGTCCTCTGGAAGTGCAGGGTTCCTGACCACTGTGCAATCTCTCCAGCCCATTTCCATACTTAATAGAAAGCTTTTGCTACCTCTGCTGTGGTGTTTCAGATAAAACCCTGAGCTCCTGGACCAGTCTGGTTCCATGTCCCTGCATCCATTGGCTGAGAGGAACCGTTCTTTTAGGGGACAGAGATGTCCTATCTTGTTACCTGAGATGTGTCCCTCTCCTGACCACCAAGAAACAGAGCAGTCAGTGATCACCAGTGTACCACTAGTGGCTGGTGCCTGCTATAGCCCAAGACCTCGGCTCCGCTGCTCTGCAGTTGTTCCAGTGAACCAGCCCTACTTTGTCCAACCCAGCTCACATAGGACCTGGAGTTCCCAGCAGTCCATCTGTCCTCATCTGAGTGAGCAGTAAGAGAGTCAGCATGCCTGGAACCTCAGGGCTGCAGTCCCAGAGCACAGCAAGTGTCAGGGGCCCACCAATAGGCAGCTGTGGAGTCACCCTTGGGAAGAGAGATTCTGCAGGTCCTTGGAGATGTGGCTTTGTGCTCCGTAACTTTGCTTCTTCTACTAGCTTTCAAGAGACAGGCTGGCAAATGCCAATTCTCCTTAAAGGGAGTGGAGAGTACTGTGGGAGGAGATGCACTCCTCAATTCCCCTGTGATGTGCCTGAATGGCATCAGAAGAAGCCTGATTCGAATCCCAGGTCAGACCGCTGATTCTTCTCTTCCTACTTGTTTTTCCATCGAGAGTATAGCTTACTTTTTCACCTTATTCCGTTTCCTGAGGCTGCTGTGGGTAGTGTGTCTTGGACTAGACTGCCGTATTTGTGCAATGTTTTCTCTTCTGTCTCTTCTTTGATCCCCAGGCCCGGAAGTAGCATCAGCCTTTGCTCTGTTAGCAGAGGTTAGCCCTCATTCCTATGCATTTTCTTATTCCCCTTTCTCTCCCTGCCTGGCTGTTTATCTTCCTCACGGGGGCAATGCTATTTCATTCCTGGAAGGCAGGTGGTAGATGGGATATCGGCAACACTATTCTGATGGTCCCAGCCACTGTAACAGTCCTCAGATGGCTAACCTCATCATGCTGGACTACTGCAGGACATGGTGTGGGACCAGCTGGGCCAGATAAGATCTTGTGTGGGCAGAAAAGCAAGCCTAGAGAGCAGGAAGCATTGCCAGGGCCTGGGAGCCTCCATCTGCCAGCGCTCAGTCTCACTCTTGGCCAATTTATTCAATTAACATGAACCAAGGGAAATCTATGCACTGAGAATGGAAGAAGAAGAATAGATGTTGCTTGGAGTCCACATTCAGGAGGCAGGGTTAGGAAGCGAACAATTAAACAAAGGACACAAGTTTGGATCTTCTGAAGTGTAAAATGATGGATCAGTGTGATGGGATCTAGGCATTATTGAGGGAGACTTAGAGACATAGCTTTGGGGTCCCAGGACCTTGAATGGGGCGTGGCCAGCCCCCATTGAGAACCCTGTTACATTTTGGTTTTTTGGTTTGTTTATTTTTGTGTTTATGGGGAAAGGATTGGCACTGTCACTGTGTGGGACAGCCAACTTTCCAAGAATTGCCTTAAGGTTCAATTAAAATAACCCCTTGATAAATATTAATTTTTTATATAATCAACTGCCAATAAATAATTCTTATAATATCTAGCACCAGTGTGCAATGGGGTCCTCAAGGGGGGCTGGCCACACCCCATTCAGGGTTCTGAGACCCCAAAGCTGCGGCTTTAGGTCTCCCTCAATAATGCCTACATCCCACAGAAAAGAAACTGGAGTCTTGGAGAGATGGCCCTCTGCAAAGAGACAATTTTTTTTTTTTTTTTTTTTTTTTGAGATTTGAGTAAGAAGAAGGAATCTATCAAGAAAACAAAAAATGTAGTGAAGATTTACTTTTATTCAAGATAATCCTGGACATCCTCGCCTAAGCAATCAGGCAAGAAAAGGGAATCAGTAAAATTTCAGAATACAGAATCAACACACACACACATACACACACACACACACACACACACACACACACACACACACTACATTTTATAACCAAGCATGAACAGCTCACAAGGGAAATTAAGAAAACAATTCTGTTTATTAAAAGGTCCACAATAATAAAATACTGATGGAAAATTTCTGAGGAGGGACAGGCTTATGCACTAAAAATAAAAAGAGAGACTGAAAAATGAGAAAACAAACACAAAGACATCCCATGTTCTCTCTTGTGGAAGAGGATATAGCCTCACAGAGGTCACATTTCCCAGATTAGGTGACAGATTCAGCACATGCATTTTGCAGAAATGAAAAACAAAATCCATCCTAAAATTTAGCTAGAATCTCACGAAACCCCCAAAAGCCAATCTTAAAAAGAAGAACAGAAAGCTGGAGGCCCCACACTTCCCTGTTTTCAAACTTTCGGCAAAGCTCAGTGACACAGATAACCATGTTTGCCCTAAGCTTTGAGGGGGCAAGAAAATTCTGCCAGGGAAGAAAATCATGGTTAGGTCTCGAAGGCTGTCCACATGTCTAGAGATGGATTCTGACTGGACTGCAGGAGGATTCTGTGGTCAGATAAAAGCCAGCATTCCTCAGGAATGTTAAAACCAGTTGCCATCTGCCAAGTGAGTCATTCCCCTTACCTGTGCCAGAGGGGACACATGGCTCCATTCACATGCCTGTGGTTGCTACTAAAGCCCAGGCCGCCCTCCAGGCTCCCCCAGCCCCCACTCACAAGTACTTGTTATGCATTTCAAAGTCCTCACTAGCCTCCCAGCCTTCCTGCTCCTGGACAGCCATTTGTTCTCTTTATAAAGGCAAGGCAGGGCTCCCCCGCCCTGCCATTCTGTGTCCCCTCTTTCTATCTTCTAGCTCTCTACCGTGTTCTCTCTCTCCTGCTATACGCCCCCCCCCCCCCCGCCCAGTCCTGGCCATGTCTGTTTTGCCCTCTTTCCTCTCTGGACTCTTCCAGATGCTTCTGGATATTTTCTCTTATGAACAATAAAAACCTCCTTTTAACCACACCACGGAGCAATCATGTTGGCAGTTTCCTTGCCGTGCCTCCTTGCATACATCTGGTATCAAAACCCAGGGTCACAAATGAACCCAATCCCAAGGCCCTGGCCTCTCCTAAGCAAACCAAGCTGCATTTGTTTCTGCTGGGTTCCGCCACCCACCGTCTTCAACTCCAGATACCCGATTCTTTCTCTTCAGCCATGTCTCATTTGCCTGCTTGCCCTGCTCACCTCTCCAGAGTCTACTCCAGCTGGTGTTACCTCAGAACTGCCCCTGCCTAGCTCACTCACAGGGCCCCAGGCAGCTTATCCCGCCCTAGGCAGACTTAGAGACCGAGGGACAGGAAGGACTTCAGTACCCTCAGCCCTTGTCATTATTTCTTTCCGCACCTGCTCCTGGACAGCATCATTGAATCCTTCAGTACAGTTTCCTCTCCAGGAAGGAAGGGATGACATTTCCTGGAGCCCTATGCCTATAGCAGGAGCAGCTCTGTGTGTGTTTGCTAATACCCAGCTGACGTGGATTGTGCTTGCCTCTGATACCTCACCTTGGCACATAGTAGGGCCCAGGAAATATCTGCTGAATGAATGAATGAATGAATGAATGATCTCTCAGTGCCTATGAGCTGTCTCCAGGACCCATCGTTCCTTCTTCTGCCTCTCCTCTGTTTCCTTCCCCTCTTGGGCAAGGATTTGTCTCCTGCTTACCGCACAGACGCTGTCACAGCTCTTCCTGCCTGTTTGACAAATGTCTCTTACTCTGAGCATTTTGGGCCATCTGACAAGGACCCTCTCCAGCCCTCTTCTCTGACTGGCCTGCTGTTCATGCACGGCCCTTCTGGGAACGAACTTCCACAAATCCAGACAGGTTGTGAATCTACAAGTCAGTTGTCTCCTGCTTGGCCAGTGCTAAAAACAGCCTGGGTCCCTGATGGCTGCACTTGTGGATGCAGGAAAGGTGTATTTTTAGCAAAGCAGCCAAAGGCACCATATGCAGAGGCTGGAGCGTGCAGAGTCACGCCCTCTAGAGTGACTGCCCAATGTCTCCTCAGGTCAGCACTGCCTCAGATGTCTAGAATGGCAGGGGGAGCTATACTGATGAAGACCGAGGGTCCCTAGATGTCCCAGGAAGGGTCCCCAGTAGATGTTGACCCCACGACTACTTGTGACCTAAACCCATTTCACCTGTCCACTTGCAGAGTGCTTGATCCCATCACAGCCAGGCTATTTCCTCCTAAGGAAGGACCTGGCCAGCCCAGTGAGTGTGGTAGGCATGCCTTCTTGTCACACTGGTATGGGACATAAAAGCCATCTCTCTAGCTCATGGCTGACGCTCTTAGCACTTCTAAGTGTCCTCAGTGCCCCTCCTGTGTGCCATAGTGTCAGAGAACCCAGAGGCCTCTGCTGTATTATATTATTAGACTACATTTCCCAGTTTGCTTTGCAGTTAAACTGTAGCCTATTGAGTTCAAGCATCATGTCTTTTTACATTTTCATTGGCTGGGAGGGAACAAGGACCCGGTATCTGGGGGAAAGAAGGCAAAGGCAACAGTATCAAAACTCAAGAGTACAAAAGAGCCGGAGTTGGGACGCCACTTTATCTTGATCAGGAGCCTAATTATGCCTATGTGCTCTGGTTTCTGGAAGCTGGGATTCTTTTGTGTGCTAAAATGTAGAAAATTCAAAACCAGTGGTCTAGGGCTGAGGTAGAATTACTAGCTCAGAGAACTGGAAGTGCATGTGTAAGGAAGCCTGGTCCATCTACAAGGCAAGGGAGGTGCTAGTCTAAGAGAAGGGTGTCCTGAACTTCCTCCTGCTCTCTGTTATGTCCTTCCATCCCAGTGGGCTCTCTTTCAACCTTCCCAAATCCCGAGTCCCAGGGTCCCAGAGCGACTCCCTCACTGGTGCCAATGGAGCAGCACAGGGAGTGTAATTTTACAGATGTCCTGCTTCCCAGACCATTCTGCCAACTCCAGCTCCTGGATGTGTTGCTTAGCAACCCCATCCTGTCTTCTCTCCCTCTCCAAACCTCACCTCCTCCTCCTCCCAGCTCTCTAAGCACTCCTGGCTTCCTGGACTTATTTCAACCCAAGACCATGAGTTCCAAGCCCAGTGGCTTCATAGGCTCATGTCCCTAGACTGTGAACAGTCTTGTCCCTGAGCAGTTTCCATCCCATTGTCAAGAGGGCATTCTTCCTACCTGCTCTGTGGTGGTCCTGAGGATGCTTCCTGGCTAGTGGTTCTGTGTGGAGCCTTGCACACACCACCTCATCAATCTGCCTGGAAGCCCACAGGAGGGGTCTGACTTCTCACTTCATAGCCAAAGCAGCTGGGGCTCAATCAGGAGATGGGGGGGCTAGCAGCCATTAGGTTGCACCTGGGGTCCATACTTCCAAGCACAGCACATTGTTCGCCTAATGAAAATATTCTCTGGCCTCAAATCTTCTTTCTGTATGTTTACTCACCCCTTGAATGATGGTTTGTTGGATTTTTTTTTCTTCAAATAATCTTACTTTTGTCATCACCAAGCCACTTCTATTGAAAGGGAAACTCCATCATCAGGGTAAATAGGAAGCCAGTGGCCCTCAGCTCTGAGGTAACCATAGAAATGAAAACAATTGGGCCTAAATAGAGGGGCTGTGCCTGCAAGAAACCCAGGCCTGTCCTTTCCGTCTCCGAGAGGGTGGTAAGTTTAGATTGACAGGTTTGAAATGCGCTTTAGTAACAACTGAGGCAAAGGAAAGAACTAGAGAAGAGTTACATGGCGCTCGTGAGCTCTATCAGGTCTCTCTAATTTGCTGTTTGGAGTGACGGGAGCAAGAGAGTGGATGGGGGCGGGGCAGGGGAGCAGGAACACACAGGGAGGAGAGGGGGCGGGGAATGCTTGGCCCACCCAAGCAGAGAGAAGCCAGCATCCTGGGTGGAAGGTTGGTGGAGGTGGCAGAGAGGGCCTGGCTTCTTCAGGGCCCCCTGTCACACCCAATTTTCGTGGTAAACCAGAGCAAGAATTTCCCAGGGGGCTAGAAGAATGGGCCACCAGTGCTGGAGAAAGTGTGGTGGCATCCAGCTGGCAGGGCAGTGTCTTCTCGCTTGTCTAGTGGGATGGCATCTGGTCCCCCCTGCTAGCAGGAGCATTGTGCACCCTCCATAGCTGAGTATGGGCTTTGAGGAGACTCAGAGTATCTACCGTGTGGTAAACCTACCTGTCCATCCCTCAGTAGGAACTGAGATGTAACCTGGGCAGCGACTGCAGCTCTTGTCCCCTGGGAAGTGCTCTCTGGATTGGATTTCAGAGCCCTTGTCAGCCTGAAGAAGCGCAGTGACACTCTGCTGTGGGATCTCATTGCGTCCACACCTGCCGCCCTGACTAAACATTGACTTCCTGTCTCTCTGCTCCTTTCCTGTTGTCAGCAACTTGCAGACTTGAAGCCCACAACAGAAAGGCCAATAGGTGTCCAGGGGCCCTTGAAGGACAACCCAACACATCTTTCTTTGAATTGTACCACTGCAATGAGGAGTCCAGGGACAAAGGACTTTAAATCAAGTGTCCATTCCTGTGGGCTCCCCGGGGCCAAGGAGGGAGAGTCCATTTACCAGGAGTCAACAAGAAGAAAAGGGAAGTATTCCACTGAGGACTGCCCACCCAGGGATCTTGAGATCAGGAGGATGAGGCCATCCCTGCCACAGATGGACCATGTGTTAGGAAGAGAAGGAGGAGGAGGAGGAGGAGGAGGAGGAGGAGGAAGGTAGAGGCAGGCACAAAAATGCCTGACAACATGGAAGGCAGCCTGATCAGAGTTGGAGGCGTAGTCAGTGATGGGTTGCAAAAGTCACCTGGGATGTTGTGTGTGTGTCTGTGGTGTGGGTGTTCCCCTTCTGCTCTCCAGCTTAGTTTTAGAGGCAGAGTCTCTCACTGAACCTGGCACTTAAAGATTCCTTTAGACGGCTGGCAGTAGGCCCCAGACATCGTCTTGTTTCTGTCTCTCTGGTGCTAGGATTATAGGCATATGCTATCATGCTATGGAACCATCTTTGTACATTGTAAATATATATTACTTCCATTGGTTAATGAAGATCTGACTGGCCTATAGCTGGGCAGGAAGAGATTGAGTGGGAGAGCCAGACTTTGGGAAGAAAAAGGGCAGAGTCTGAGGAGACACCATGAGACACCAAGCAAAAAAGACAGGACAGGAAGTACATACATGATGAAAATGAGCCTCAGGGCAGTATGTAGATTATTAAAAAAAGATTAAGTTATAAGAGCTAGTTAGAAGCAAGCCTAAGCAATTGACTGAGCATTTATACTTAATAATAAGTCTTTATTGTTTATTTGGGGGGCAGCTAGCAGGACAGAGAAACATCAGCTATACTACCACCCCTGGCTTCTTCTCATGAGTCCTGGGGATCCAAAGTCAGATGTGATGAGCCATCTCCCCAGCACACCTCCCTCTGGGGGGTTAAGTTTCTTTAAGAGTTATACTTATTTATTTATTTGTGTGTGTGCGTATGTGTGCCTCCCTACCCCGACTATGGCACATGTATGGAGGCCAGAGAATAACTTTTGGGAGTTGTTTTCCTCTTGCCATGTAGGTCCTGGAAGTTGAACTTAGATTTTCTGGGTTTACTGCAAGCACCTTTACCCATGAGGCCAAGCTGGCCATTCCAGCCCCTTCCTCCTTAAAAAAACAAACCAAGCAAAAGGCAAACATAGTTCTTTTGTTTTTTTGTTTTTTTCCAAAAGCAGTCTTCACAAAGTTTAAAATTACCTATGCAAGCTGTGTGCTGATTATAACCACTTAACCAAAAGATGAGCAATGAAAAGCAGCCATCCAGAAAGGGCTCTGTGTCTCCAAAGAGGTGGCTGTTTATGCAGGTAGACACGCTTGTAAAAACTCATTGAACTGGGCTGCGACTTTATTGGAAAGGCCCAGGCAATGCCTTGGTGTGCATGAGGAATGGCTGTAGGCCCAGTGTTCATTCAAGTCTGCTGTATGCACGCTGTGCTTGTCCTTGACCCCCACATCCTCCCGTACAGTTTGGCTCCCTCTCAGTCACAACCTCTGATCCGAGGTAAATGCACATGGTAGCTGTCAGACAGGGCTGGGTAGGGGGGAATAAAGACAAAAAAGCATCCATGTGTTCAGCACAGAGCTATTGCTTGTGCTGGGCCAAGGTCTGCTGTGTAGCCCTGTCTGGTTATCAGGATTTTTCCCAATTTTGTTATTGTTTGTTCCTTTTAAGAGCCCAGGTCTCGTGTAGCCCCAACTTGCTATGTAAGATGACAATGACCTTGAACGTCTGATCCTCCTGTCTTCAGCTGGAATTATAGGAGTGCACCATGCACCCAGTTCTGTGAGGTGCTAGACACTGAGCAGGGCCTTGCGCATGCTAACCAATTGTCTACCAGCTGAACCCATTCTCAACCTGCTCTTTTGTTTTTTAAAGATAGGGTCTCTTTCACTCTACATAGCCCAGGGAGACGTTGAACTCAAGGCAAGTCTTTTGCCTCATCTCCTCATGCTGGATGACAGGCAAGAGCCACCACACCCAGCTCCAGCTTTGTTACAAACCCATCATCTTCTTGGCTACTTTGATTTTGCCAATAGCAGTAACTTCAGGCATATGTCACCACCTCTGGCCAGAAATAATTTTCTTACCAATATTTTTGGTCCAAGTGCTGAACGATCCAGAGGGTGGGTGGTCAGTCCTAGAAGTGACAGCTAAAACAAAGACTTCTAGGAAGCCACAAATGGGAGAGCAAACGTGGGGGGTGGGGGCTAAAGTCATGGTCACTTCAGCACAGCATTTGGGGTTTTCAACAGCTCTTGAGCCCGTAAAGAACAATGGCAAAGAAGAGAAGAGATGAAGCCCAAGGAAGGAGGCTAGCGAGTGCAAAAAGATAAGAGCCACACCCAGTGTGCACTCCCAGGCCTCAATTGGATTGCCATCTCTCCTTAAGTGGGGCTTTCCACCTTTGGAGCTGGAAGGCGTGGGAGCTCTGGATGCAGGTGGAGGGCAGCCTGAGGCAGCAGAATAGACACTCCTGGATGAGTTAGTATCCACCCGCTGTTCCCACCCTTCCTGAACTTTGTCTCTCCCCTCCCTCCCTCCTCTCAGCTCTCCCTCCCTCCCCCTTTCTTTTGACTCAGATTCTCAGGTCTCTAAAGGCTGGACTTAACCGTGCCAAGATGCTGAGGGTGACCTTGAACTCTTGATTCCGCTGCCTGCACCTCTCTAGCCTGGGTTATGCTGAAGGAGGTTTTGTAAATGCTAGGCAAGCACTCTACCAGCTGAGCTACACATGTATTTCTTAGTAGTTATGTGTAGCTGCTTTGCCTCTAGGTTATGCACAGCAGAAATAAAATTTCAGGAGAGTGGATTTATGTCTGAAGTCCTATCGTAACTGAAGAAATCTGAGCTCTGCATTTCCTTGGAGGCCATCTGGGGGGGGGATGCAGAGTACAGAGGTCAAGAGAGGCCTGCCTGGGAAGATGTTGCCCAGAGCGACAGCCTGGGGGAGGTGAGGAGGCTGGTGGGAGGGATCAGACTAGCTCTTTCCAGGTCCTGGATAGGCCAGAGCAAGGCAAGAAATCAAGAGTTGGAGGACTGGCCTGAGGGACTAGTGGCTCGCTTTTGGAAAATGCCTTGTCTGTCTTCAATTAAAATTGCACTGTTGGTAGTAAGCAGTGTGTAAACACACAGATAACAAAAGCAACCAGCTCATAGGTATGTTTGAGCTGTCCCTAGGTGTGTGCACTCAAATCCACCTCCTTGAGAAGGCACACGGCAGCAAACAGTGACTATCAGAATTTCTGCAGGACAGGCCCATCTTCTTGTCTAATACCCAGGGGCCAGGGTCCCCAGAAGCCCATCCCAGCTGTTTCGAGTATTCCTTGCACCCTTTTTTTTTTTTTTTTTTTTTTTTTTTTTTTTTTTTTTTTTTTTTTTTTTTTTTTTTTTTTTTTTTTTTTTTTTTTTTTTTTTTTTTTTTTTTTTTTTTTTTTTTTTTTTTTTTTTTTTTTTATGAGTTAGACTCTTTGAAAGGGGACCGGCCCGGGGTTGGTATTTTCATCTCCATTTTATTCTGCCTGGTAACAGGAGCCTCAAATCACAGAAAAGCAACAGCAGGCATCTGGAAAGGATTGATGTGTGTGTTTTTAATCACCAGGAGAAAACCCAGCCAGGGAGTTGGCCAGCTGAGCAGAGAGTCTGGGGAGGGGGGCAATGGGGCCAGCCGAAGGCGATCGAAGTCTCAGGGTCCCAGGAACAGCTTTCCCCAGAGACCTCTGGACGAATCCTGAAGGAGCAGCCAGCCTGGACTCAAAGCTCAAGGCTGGGATGGTTTTGGAAGTTTATCTGCGCCTGAGAAATTCTCTCTCCCACATCAAGAATAAAAACGCTGGCTTCTACCACCCCTTCCTCTTTTCTCTCTGATTTTTATCTTGGGGGCGGGGAGATAGGTGTTTTGATTTCGGAAGACAACGTCTTTCTCATCCTCCCCTGTGAACTGACGAGCAAAGAATTAATTTGGATTTTTGCAGTGCCGCTCATTAAATGAATCCATTGTCTCCTGGAAGCCCGGGCCAGTTAGTTTAATGATGTCTCAGTCCCTCCATTCCTCAGCAAACGTCCCGTGTGCCTTCTGGCTCTCTCTCTCTCTCCCATAGTTTGTTGGCAGCTTTTTAGTTTCCATTCGGTTCCTCCGTGCTCCAGACTCCTCCCTCAGCAGCCCCACCCACACTTTAGTCAGAAACCCTTTTCTGTGCCCCTCTGGATGCCCTGTGGGGTGTGCTCACCCTGTTTCCATGGTTTCTGTTCCTACGGAAAGTGTGACTGTATCCAGCCAGGCTGTTTGGGATTTTTTAAAGACTACACAGAGATGGGTTCCTCGTGTCCCTGTCAACAGCTGATGCTTTCTGGGACAGGATACACAGGTTGCAGGGAGAAGTGGCATTGTCATGCCCGTGCAGCCTGAATAAAGGGCACACTTATCCCCATGGTGGGAAAAACAAGAGAAAGTTCTGAAAAGCAGCCCTTCCATCTCTCTGTACCGGCCCCCATGAGGAGGTGGGCAGCCGGGAGACTTTTTACATCCCTTTAGTAAATGGGAACATTTAAACCAAGACAGAAGCTGGCCTCTTATGTTGGGGGGGGGCTCTATAAAAACTCCACGGGCTGAATCTCATTGTATCTGAGACTGCTGCTAAGCACTTCATGGACATATGTCCCTTTCTCCTGAGTCCATGACCCAACGTATCTGGGAAAGTTGGCGTGCTGGGGCCAGGTGGAGCTTACAGAAACTTGGGGTCTACAGTTCGGAAGCCTTCATCTCCCAGCTGGTGCTCAGGGAGAAGATGGGGCAGAGAGTGGGCTGCGTCTCAGGGTAGGGATGCTGCTGGAAGGTGATGGGGGCTACACCACGGGTCATGCTCGGGACATGTTCTGAGACACAGGCATGTTTATTGGGCATATGCTCTGTGCCAGTGAGCCCCTGCTATGTAACGAAGTCCCCTACTCTTTAGTCAGTGGCTTAAACAAACCTTTCTGAAGGTTGGCTTCTGGGTATTTGTCAAATGGCTTTGGGGCTCCAGATCCATTGCAGGCTAGCAGAGGGCTACAGCTAGGTACAGAGGCAAGGGCGGACTCTGGACTCGGTCATGTGGCTACTTGCTCATGTCTCCACCCTATGCACATCACATTTGCATTGTCCCAGGCAAGGAGATCCCTGAGGGCCAGCTGCCTTCTCTCTTTTACTAAAAAAGGTATTCAGAGGGTCTGAGGAGATAATCAGTAAAATCTGAGGACCGGAGTTCCAGAACCCACATAAAAAGTGGGTGTGATGGCACACATTTGTAACCCCAGTGCTAGGATGTCAAGACTGGGGGTCCCTGAGGCTCACTGGCCAGGCAGTCTTGTCTGACTGGTGAGCTCCAGGCCAATGAGAGACCTATCTCAAAGGAGGTGAACTGCATTTTGGGGGCCAACACCCAATGGGATAGGACAGAGGACATGAAGAAATGGTTCTGAGATGCATGTTTTCCCATCTTAAATGTCCCGGCAAGCTTGGGTAGATGCTCTGTGACATGCATTTGTGATTGTTTTTCATTTTCTTCTCGTCAGGGTGGGAGACAAAGCCTCATTAACGTGATGCAGTGAAGCAACAGAGATGACAGGGGAGGCCGTGTTTGCAGCCAAACAGGGTGGAGCTGCCACCCCAGCAACGGGGCTTAGAGGGGCTGGAGGCAGCTTATGGTGACCTGGCTGAAAGTCAGTGGGGTTCGGGGAAACCTGGCAGAAGCTGTGAATCCTGGGGATTGCTGCTGCCTCCACCCTGTGGCCCAGCATGCCACCCTCTGGACAGGTGAAGTGACTCTTCACTTGTGGCCCCTTGATTGGAGATCCTATTGAGGTCCCTGGGGGTTCTAAGGGAGGAAGTCTCCAGTGCTGACCTTCCTGGACAAGGAGAATGCCTGCTGAGTGAGGCTCTGTGTTGTGTTAACTTACCACATACCGTATGACACAGTGGGTTTTCAGAGTAAGCCTTTCCCTAGGAGATGCCATTCTATAGACAGCTTTGGACTCCATCCTGACTGTGGCTTCTGGGTGGACCCTGGAACGGTACCATCTGCCAGGTGTCATCCACCAGCACATACTGATAACTGACTCATTGCAAGTTACAAGTTTGTTAGGGTGAATTGAGATTCTAAGGGCACATTCTAAGGGTGTAGGGGGCACATAAGTGTAGGTTGTAGGGGCACATGAATGTAGGGTGTAGGGGGCACATGTGTAGGGGACACATAGGTATAGGGTGTAGGGCCACATGGGTGTAGGGTGTAGGAGGCACATGGGTATAGGGTATAGGGGGCACATGGGTGTAGAGGGCACATGGGTGTAGAGGGCACATGGGTGTAGGGGGCACATGGGTGTAGAGGGCACATGGGTGAAGGGTATATTGAGATCCTATCAAGGAAGACCAAGAACTCATCAGACACACCAGACCAAGGAAGATACGACTCCTCTGGACACCACAGTGATGTTAGCTGACAGTGCAGTGACGTGACCCCACACCAATTTGTCATCCATACCTGGTGTGTGCCTCAAGGACCCAAAAGTAGAGGACTCCCTGATTGGTCCCCTGACCCTGATGCAGTCTATTGACTTCCTGCCTGCACACTTGTCACCCATTGAACCTGAACTTGTCATTTCCTTCTCTGGACCTAGGTCTGATCTTTCACCTCACAGCTGGACAACTTCTCAAACCCTGACTTCAGCAGTGGTGGTGACAGCCCATCCCAGCACTGGTGTGGTGTGCTATCTCATCCATCCATCCATCCATCCATCCATCCACCCACCCATCCTCCCATCCATCCATCCTCCCATTCATCCATCCTCCCATCCATCCATCCTCCCATCCATCCATCCTCCCATCCTTCCATCCATCCATCCATCCATCCTCCCATCCATCCATCCATCCACCCACCCACCCACTCGTCTGTCTATCTATCTATCTATCTATCTATCTATCTATCTATCTATCTTTGTGTTTTATGTTATGAGTGCTCTATCTGCATATATACAGGCATGCCCAGAAAGTGGGCACCAGATCCCATTATAAGTGGTTGTGAGCCACCATGTGGGTGCTGGGAATTGAACTCAGGTCCTCTGAAAAAGCAGCCAGTGCTCTTAACCACTGTGTCATCTCTCCAGCCCGTGGTATCTTGTCAATATAGACTCTCAGGCCACTTCTGAAATGTTTTGAACTCTTCTGTAGCTTCTATCTGTATTCTCTCTGTAAAGATGCATATAGACACAGAAATAGCTCTTGTGTGCCTTGGGCTATGTGATATGAGAGTTAATATTAGTAATTAGGATCAGAACAAAGGAATCTGCATTTGCCTCAGTAGGTTACCAAGGTAGGTGAATTATACAACAAGCTGCTGCCTGAAAGGGCTAAATCTTGTAAATTTCTTGTCATCCAGTGATAACTGACATATCATTCTCGCAGTAATAATGGTCAGGAAAGGCCATTCATTCTGTAAGGTCATGACTGAGTAAGCTGTAAGGATATTAAGGGGACCGTTCTGGGAGGGTGGACCTTGAGTGTGTGCCGGTGTGGTGTGTGCAAAGCAGCAGTGAGTCTGGGCAGAGTGTGAAGTGAGACTCAGTGAGATACAGAACGGGAGTCAGGATCATAGCGCATGGACAGTTGGTTTATCAGGAGCCTTGTGCCTGCCATGTGGACTGTGGCCTGTAGGGGGCGAGATGGAGACAAGAATTGTGATTTGCTGTCTACCTAGCTCTGCCTCCCAAGTGCTGGAATTGAAGTTAGGTACCATTATGCTCTTGGCTCCTTCAGCAAATATTGGCTGAGCAGATATTGAATGCCAAGAGCGTTCTAGACACAGAACACAGCAAAGAGGAACTTTTTTCTTTTCTGTAATACTGGGAATGGAACCCAGCCAGGGTCTTGTGCATGCTGGGCAATCACTCTACCTCTGGGCTGTCTCCAGACTTGCAGTTTTAAGAGACAAGTAGTAATAGTGTGCACGCACTCGCACATTTGCCCACGCGCACACGCGCGCGCACACACACACACACACACACACACACACACACACACATACACGGAGGAGCAGGGTACATGGCTGGTTTGGAGAGTTAGGCCAGGAAGACCTTTTTTAAAAGTTAAAGAATTAGACAGAAGACAAGGAATAGACCTGGGGCTAGCTCTGCAGCAAGGTGAGTTTGTAACCTGGCCTCTGCAAGAACTGCCCCGATCCTGACTGCCTGGAAGGGTGAATGGGGGTGGGGGCTTAGACTAGAGGGGAGGTGGGGTCCAGGGAGCAGTTTGGTATCCGCTGTGGGGCTTGGGCTTTTCAGAGGCTGGAGAACAGAGGAGAAGGAGAAGGGAGCTCTATCCCTGGGGTGGAGAGAACTGGTTCTGTCTGGTGTGTTCCAGGCTGAGGTCATTCCTTACCTTAGGGCTTGGAGCACAGGTGGGCCAGAGGAAGGGCAGGCGGGGCTTCCAGCTCTAGCTGCTGGGAGGACAGAAGCCATGACAAAGAAGTGAAAACGCTGTCGCAGAGGGATGCCCAGCGGGTGAAGTAGTCACACCGAGGTCTAGATAAATTAAATAACTCCCATGCATGTGGGGGGTACTCCCGCACAGCTGGGCCTGCACTCAGTGCTTCCTGCTTGGTAGCAAACTTGTCTCTAAATGGATGCAGAATGATTGGGCATGGCTGTTTCTGCCAGCAATTTCTTCCTCAGCTCCTGTGATAGCCAAGACAGTCCCCTAGGATGTTCACAGCAGGGTTCCTGAATGCTGTGAATCTAGCTTTGTGACCAAAGACTTAGTTCGCACAGTCAGTCATTGGTTTGGAGATGGGTGGTGATCCTGGTTTAGCAGAGGGGTCCATGTCATGGCAGGCCCCTTAGAGGTCCACAGTGGCTCAGAGCGAGAGGTGATGGAAACAGAAGCTTAGGTTGGGGCAGAGCGGGAAGTGGGGGCTTGGGGACACAGGGGGTGGGGGTTAGCTCTAGAGAGACTGTAGTGATTTGACTTCAATCGTTTGCTCTCTTGGTAGGATCTGGGATTACCTGAGAAGAGCATCTCCATGAGGAATTGGTGAGAGGCTTTCTTGGAGTAAATTGTGGGGGGAAGACCTGCCCTGTATGTGGGCAGCACCATCTCCTAGGCTGGGTTCCCGGGTGGATGAAATGCAAAGAGCTCAGTGCAAGTCTTCATTGCTCATTGGCTCTTGCCCGGGGTGTGTGTGTGTGTGTGTGTGTGTGTGTGTGTGTGTTTCTAGTCCAAGTGCCTGCGGTCATGATCCACTTCTTCTTTAAGCTGCTTTTCTCTGGGTATTTTATCATAGCAGCAGGAAAGACACCAAGACCTAAGACAGGACAACACACGCACGCACGCACGCACGCACGCACGCACGCACGCACGCACGCACGCACGCACGCACTCACGCAGGGGGAGTACATGGCTGGCTTTGGGAATAAGACCAGGCTCTGTGGCATAGAGTTGGCCCCAGAAGTTGCAAGCAATCAGGAGACAGATTCTTCCTGAGAGCTCGCATAAATACAGCCCATAAATCTATTCTGAACATCAGCATTCTCAGGGATAAGGGCATGCCACTGAATACCTTGGCACAGCAGTCGTAGACATCCAACACAGCTAGCTACCTTTGTCCTCTGTTCCACACCATGGAGCTGGCCCTTAGGTGCTATCATGCAGGCCCTTTGCCCTCTGATACAGCTTTGTCCAGTCAGTGGCTGAGTCACTATGAGGTAGCCTGGCTGCCTGGGCCAAGCAGGACAGCTTGGCTGTGTCCAGGATCTCACTATCCAGTCATGGTGATTTTGTGGGCCAAGACTCAGTGGCATCTCCATTTTGTTTTGTGTTCTCACGTTGGCCTGTTCCTTTCAGCTGATTCTTTATTAGATGACCCTCAGTTTACCAAGTTGAATGGTACTCTGCTTTCTGTCAGGATAAGGTTGTGTGCTAAGGTTGAGAACACTGAGATGGGGGACATATTTTCAGAACTTGGAAGCATTGAAGTGTACCATGGCCCAGGGCCAAGGGCAGGGCTCTTGTGATGACCCACAAACCAGAACATTCTATGAACCCACCTGAGCTATAAGTGAGTTTTGGGGTCAAGGACAGCCCCTCAGCTGGCAGGTCAGGGTGCTGATTGTGTAGGATTCAGGCATTATTCAGGGAGCCTTAATAGCTCTTGAGAATCAGGACCCCTATGGGGCATGGCCAGATTTGAGTTTGGGATCTTGTGTCATTTTTTTGTGTTTTAGGAAGTGGACCCATAGCTCGGTTTGGGACTGTTTTTCTCTTTAAAAATCGTCTTAAGGTTTAATTTGTATCATGACGGTAATATATTTTTTAAATAAATATTAACTTTAATATATTATAAATAAATTTAATTGCAATATCTGGTACCCAATGTGGGTTTAATTACAAGCTAGCCCCTTAGTTGATGATGTCTTCTTCTCTCAGAAAAAATATTAGAGTGTAAACAGGATTGTTAGGTATGAGCCTGGGCCCAGGCAGCCCTTACAGGCCTGGCTTGGCTGCTCAGCTGCTCAACCTTAATACATCAGCCAAAGGGGGCAGGTCACATTAAAATCTCCACATTAAAAAGTGGAGAAGAGATGTGTTCAGTGTGGCCACATCAGGAAGATGAACAAATAAAGAGATACCTTTGGGTACCTGACATGGGGTTTAGGTTTAGATAGAGGGCAAGAGGTCTTTACAGCTCAGCAGTCTTGGTAAAGCATGGTTCTCCTCATCACCTGCCCACCACTGTCTCAGCTCCAGGCCCTCTGTGCATCCTGTGAGCCATCAGCAGTGTGTGGAATCTCCTTCTGAAAGTCAAGTTCCTCTAGCCAAGATTGAGCTGAAGCCTTTTTCTTCAGCTTGCCTGCGATTCCTGGGGATATTTCCATTTCCTGGGGACCTGTCGTCTCAGTATTCTGATAGCTAGAGAGAGGGTCACAGTGTCTCTCTCTAAAATATCTTCTGTCCTGTCAGGACAGTAACAAGGGGGCCAGCCAGGCTGTTTGCGGCACGTCCCTGGGGCTGCAAGATCACAGAGCATCCTGACCACCAACTGTTCCAACAAGGCCGATTTCCTCACTGCCCTTTTCAGACTTGCGCTGGTTCCTTTCCCAGCCGGTGGGAGATGGATGGTTTCATTACTTGCGGCACTCAGCAATAAATCTCGCAGTTGCCGTGGAAGCGAGCTCTTTCCCCCTGCGCCTCCCCTGTCCTGTGATTCATCAGGCTTAATCTTTCCTTTCCCTCAGAAGCTGGGGGCTGGGGAGGAGCAGAGGCCTGGGGACTGAAGGGCTGTCACTCCTCAGAGGCTGAGAAGGGAGGGACTGTCTGCTGGCAGGTCACAGCTCCAGGTGAGCTGGAGCAATGGCAGCCTGGGTGGAAGGGAAGAAGCAGTCAGGGTAGCCCTTGGGGACCTCCGCGCCGGGTCCATTTGCCAAGAAAATCTTCCAGAGAAAGGGAGAAAGCTAAACGTTAGACAGAAAAGAAGCAGCCAGAAAGTTCTTCACCAGGGGAGTGCTGAAGAATCCAATTCACGATGAGATGTGTTCTTGTTTATGTACAATTAATTTTCCTCCCAAATGAAGGGCTTTGTCTCTCACTCTGTGTTTCAATAGCAACCGCGTAATTAAGGCAGCGCGTGCGTCTCTGCTCGGAAAGGGGCTGCTGGGTGTTAACATGTGGGAAGCAAACATTGCTTGGATTGGTTCCTGGCTCGAAGGAAATTAAAAAGAAAACACAAAGGCTGGAAGAAAACACCTTCAAATAGAGACTTGGCTGTGGCTGGGATGATGTCACTGTTGAAATGTGAGCAGGAAGTCCCATGAATAGAGGCCAGAGACTCTGGCTCTCACTGTGGGGGACTTGGAGGAGTGGTCAGGGATTCCCAGATTTTTGGAAGCTAAAAATGATTAGTTTAGTTGCTATAGGTCCAAGTGGGTGACACAAGCAGGTCACTGTGTGAGTGTGTTTCATCTACATAGTTATGCTCAGATAAATATTTAATTACTCTGAGGAACTGACATGCTTACAACTGTACCTGGAACTTAAGAAACTCTTCACTTTCTTTTTCTATTTTTTTTTTTTTTTGTGTGTGTGTGTGTGTGTGTGTGTGATCAGAAGTGAGCATCAGATCCCTTGGAGCTAGAATTGCAGTCTTCGGTGAGCTACTTGATGTGGGCACTGGAAATCTGGACTCCTGTCTCCTGATGGGGAATAAGTGCTTCAACTGTTGACCCATCTCTCCAGCTCTTTTCTGGACTTGCATCTATTTTATTGACTGATAGTGTGAAAAAGTGTCCTTCCTGTTTTGTTTTGAGCCAGAGAGGGTGCAGCCCTTCTCCAGTCACTGGCTAACTTCCCTGGTTGATGGCAGAAGCCATCTCCCTGTGCTCCTGAATGTTCTCTGTCTTCTTACTTTCCATGTGCGTGGCTCTCCTCGCACATCAAGTCTCTCTTATGCTCTTAAGGGCATGTGGGATGGTGAGACTGACTGACACAGTGTGCAGTGATCTAATGTGAGGCCAGCTGGCTGACAATCTCAGTTACATCTAGGAAGCCCATGTTAAGTAATGTCATCCTGGGGATCACATCGGGTGGCTGAGCTTCAAGGGACTTGTTCAGTGGTTGGAATGATAACACAACTGGTAAAGGTTGAAAAATCTGAATAGAAATTCGAGAACTATATGAGGCCTCTGAACACAGAGGCTCAAGAAAGATCAACATGTGATCGAGTACCTACAAAGCAAATGACAGTGAGAAACATAAGAGTTTTTCAGAACACTGGAGACACCTGAGTCACGGTGGTACTCTAAGATACACTGTCATTGTGAACAAAGTTTCACAGTGTCTGAGAACTTGAACCCCTTAATCCACAGCTATACCACCCGGAAAGCCCCTCTTCACATCTGAGCTCAGAAGCGAAGCAAGGTTGGCCTGGTTAGTATTGGGATGGGAGACAGCTAACCCAAACTTGCTTTCAGGAGAACAGAACAGCTTTATTCATAACAGGCTTAACTCGATCCTCAACGATGCCCATTAACCCACCAGTGGGTAAATACAGTGGAAGACAAAGTTGCCGACTGCAACAAAAGGAATAGCTGCTGACAAAATCAGCGTGGACCTATCCTTGGAGTATTATGCTAAGGGAAGAGGCCAGGCACAATGCACCATTTCATTTGCATGCAATTCTAGAACATTCAAAACTAAAGTGGCAACGGATAGTGAGTCACAGGGGCTAGGAAGTGGTGCAGGAGGAGATTGTGTTTTCTCGAGCGATGGTGTCTTTTAGATGGTGACAGTCGTGGCTGCTATGAGGTTCCCTACACTTGTCAAAACTCATCAAAAACGTTCACTTAAAGTCGCTGATTTAACTGTCTGCAATTAAATTCCCATAAAGCTTATTTTTAAAAGCAGCTTTATGTCACTAGCATTAATGGCAAATCACTGCTCACTGCCAAAATAGCAGGCAACTGTAAAAACAAATACATATATTTTAAAAGGGTCAGAAAAGAAAACAGACAGCCCAGCTGTCATGCATGTCCGTTCACTCCAATCTGTCTTTGTGAGCACTGAGATTCCAACTGGGGGTCACATCTGCAGAGCCTTCCCACTGTGCCATGGACCACCCGAGCTGCACTGAGGACCATAATGAAGATGTTTTAAGTCAATGTAACATCAGTTTGGTGTGGGAAGCTGTGTTGATTACTCTACAACTGTGCTGGCCTATGCCAACTGACAACCATGGGCTGTGTTTGACTTCATCTGTGGTCCATGCAAAGGCTAATGAGCGTTTCATGTCCCCTGGACATTGCACATACTGTTCCTCTGGCTGGAATTGCTTTTCCTTTAGATCTTGCATAGCCAATGCCTTCTTACCCCTTTGGATCCCTCCTCCACACTTTTGTAGTGCAGCTGCCCTTGATTCAGTTGCCCTTGGACTCAGTGCCTGCTCATTCTTCTCAAAGCATTTAAATAAGTAGTTTGGTGGCTAAGAGAACTTCTTGTGTGCACTTGTTTTCAGTCTCTGACTGACCGGAGGAGGCCCCAGCAGGTTAGTGGCAGGCAGGTCTAGACTGCCCAGTGTGGTTTCCCCAGAACCCGCAGGGGGACCTGTCACCTGGCAGGATCTTTCAGTTTTCCTTGGCTGCACAGTAAATTACCCTGAACTTGGCATGTGTGGTGTCTGTGGGTCAGGACTCAAGGTCTGACTTAGCTCAGTCCTCAATTAAAGTCTTAAAGGCTTCAATCAGAGGGCTGGGGATGGCTCAGTGGCTAACGAGTTTGCTGGGCAAGAATGTGGACCTGAGCTTGGTGAAAGCAGGACTAGATAATATGAACCTGTAACCCTGGCACTGCGGAAGTAGAGACAGACGGATCCCAGGGCCTCACTGGCAGGACCATGTACCAAAGCCATGAACCACAGGTTTAGCAAAGAGACCCTTCTTCCATAAGATAAATAGGATAGAGGAAAACACTCAGACCTCTGGCCTCCATGTGTATATGTGCAGGTGAACATACCTGCTCACATGTGCACACACACACACACACACACACACACACACACACACACACAAAGATTGAAGGCAAAATGTCATGTGGTCCTCTTCCCCATTCCCAGAGCTGTTGAAGAATTCCTCTCTTGGGACGACAGAACTCTCAGCAATCACTCTGTGTGTGTGTGTGTGTGTGTGTGTGTGTGTGTATGTGTGTGTGTGTTTGTGAATGTTTGGGGGATGGGTAGACATGCAGGGTGGGGTTGTGGGAGTGTGTAGGAGTGAGTGTGGGAGGAAACTCTGACTTCAGGACTTCCTTCAGGGGAAGTCTTGGATTCTCTTTTAAGAATCCACCGATTAGACAAGTACACACAACTTAATCTCCTCATTAATTAACTCAGGGCAAACTGTTTGAAGAACCTTAATTACATCCTCAAAAATTTCTTTACCTTGGCTTCATCACATGACCAAATCATGGGTTTGAAATCCTACCCTAGGCACAAGTCTCACCTCCACATAAGGGGGAGAAATCTTGGAGTCCTTGTAGGGTGCAATCTGTCACTCCGGCTTTTAGGATTCTCTTAGGATGGACAAGACACCTGTGAAAGTTCCCCAAGTGCAGCCCTCCGCTCAGCTGGCATCCTGCACGGGGAATTCCTGCCATCCTCTCTTGCTGCCTTGCTATGGTACCCTCTGAGATGGGCTCTGAGTCCCCTGCCATTCATGAATTGCTTCCTGTCTCAGTCTCAGAATGGAAGGCTAGGTGGTCTTATGGCTGAGCCCCCTCTGGCCCAGACATAGCTATATATCTGAACATATAAAGTTGTTTACTCTAAAGATACCTTCTGGGCTCTTCCTTCTCTCTCTCTTTCTCTACTCTTAGTAATAACTAATATTAACAAATAAAAAAGCAAACTGGTGTACATCCCTGTTTCTTGGAGTTTCTGTAGTCCCATAATCCTACAAAATGGAAATCCCATCAAACAAGCAAGTAATGAACATTGTTGGCTCAGCCTGCTGATAACACCTTCTGTTTTGCTTTTTATTTGCAGAGGCTTGTAAAGCGTCTCCCCTTGAGGTTGTTGTGGCCAGGGGTCCTGACGGCAGCCGTGACTGTAATGGTCCCTATTACTGCAGTTGTCCAACTCAAGGGGATGATCAAGAGCCTAGAGATTGTCCCTAAATGCAATCCTAGTGTCCAGCGTTTAAGAAACTGGTTCATCTGGTCCGGTCAGGAGAAGGAAACAGACAGACACATGTATCTTTCTTCCTTCCTCTGCTGGAGAGGTTTTGAAAATTACCTGACTGTCTGAAGCTCCGAGGACTGGGGTCCCTGAGCATGCTCTCCCACCCTGAAGGCAAGAGTTCCTTCCAGATTCCAGAGTCTACAGGGCAGCTGGCTTTCAACAGAGCTCTGCTGTGGGCTGTCAGCTGCCTAGGGACGGGAGGGAGGGAACCAGACCCTTTGGCTTGCAGGATGGTCACAGTATTCCTGATGAGATTCAGGCCTAGGATTATTGTCAGGATGGCTGCAGATGGAGGCTTGAAACACCCATTCATGCTGTCCCCGGGTGCCAGTCAGAACCTGGGCAAGGGTGCTGTCTCTCAGGACTGACTCCCTGTTGTTATGGGACTTCAGCCTGTTCAGCAGGCTGCATCTCTGAGGTCTGTGCACATGCATACGGCAGTATTGCTTCACAGATGAAATCAATAATGACATGATCCTGAGACCTTGTCCCTGTCGTGTGATAGGCTATATCCTATTGTCTGTCCCATATTGTCAAATGGATTAGCAAGAAAGGGAATGAATGTAGCTGGGATGTTTTTGGGCTGCCAACCAGCTCCCAAATGGAGACACAGAGACTTATTATTAATTATGAATGCCCGGCCTTAGCTTAGGCTTGTTCCACTAGCTCTTTTAACTTAATTTAACCTGTTTCTAATTATAAATGTTTTGCCTTCAGGTTTTTTACCTTTTTTATTCCGTATGTCCTATTTTCTGACTTCCTCTGTGTCTATCTGGCCGGCCTGTGATTCTCCCTGGCATCTCTTTTCCCCTGAACCTAAATTCCTCTTCCTCTTTCTCTCTCCACCTGGAAGTCCAGTCTATATGTCCTGCCTAGCTATTGGCCATTCAGCTTTTTATTAAACCAATCACAGAAATAGATCTTTACACAGTGTATAAATATCCCACAACAAGCAATCTCTCTTTGTCTGTCTGTCTCTCAGTAGATGTTCATGCTAGCATTCATCCTTTTGGAGAAGTTGAAGTATAGTATCTGTTCTTATCAGTTTAGTATTTCTTATTTTTAATTATGTACATTTCTGTGTATCTATGTATATGAGAGTGTAGTTGCCAAAGAGACAAGAAGAGGGTGTTAGATTCCCTTGGAGCTAGAATTCCAGGCAGTTGTGAATTGCCAGATATGTGTGCTGGGAACTGAACTTGGATCCTCTGCAAGAACAATACATGCTTTTAACTGCTAGGCTATCTGTCTAACCCCTACTCTAGCATTCTTTAATGTTTTCTGTTTAATTCATTCATACTAATAAGTTGGGGGGAATCAAATCAGATAACTGAGACAGAGAACAGGAATTGTGCCAAGGGACAAAACCTTTGACTCTGTCCTGTGGAAGTTTCTCACACTGAGACAGTTGGGGACCGCTTTAAATGGACAACGGATAAACAAGCTCTGGGGATGTCACCGTGAGTCTTGGCAGCTGCACCTCTGACTGATGATAGTTGTCTGGTGACTTTGCAGACACCTGAAGGTCACTTTTGCTTAAAGCACTATAGCTGTAAGATCTGATGGAAGGCTAAAATGGAATAAAAGGCCAGGCGCCTCTGTCTCTGCTGTGTCACTGCCTTTGGTGCTTGAACCAGACTCAGCTCAGTTCTGCTCAGGAAAACATTTTGTTTAGGTCGGCCTCCTGTCAGAGCACACAGGTGGTTTATATTTTTTATGTATCAACTCCATCCTCATTTTTTTTTTTTCACAACTCCAGCACCCACAGGTCCTCAGCCTCACCGCAAGGCCCAGACCCAACTACAAGGCCTCAAGCCAATAGCACCAGCTTTGAGTCACCCGGCAGTTCCGGGGTTAAACCTGCTCCCCATCAGCAGACAGACTAAAGGCATGGGTGAGGTGTTAGCATTTAAAAAAAGTGTCTTTTGAAACTGTACCCATGGCTGATGGACAGTCTTCAAACCTGAACCAATTCCTCCCCTATGGTCTTTGCCTGCAGAAATGCCTCAGTAGGTAAGCATGCTTTCTGCTCTTTTCTAGATCGGAGGCTTTTGTTGGGAACTCCTGCACCTGATTGCATTGGATTTGCCCTCAGTGACCTTTGCTGGGTCATTACATGGAGGGGTATTTGCTGAAATGAAAAGGCATCTTGTAATAGGAAGAGCGCTGGGTGAACCTGACCTGACCCAGGGCCTGGAGTTTGGGGGACTAAGGAGGACAAGGACAGATCTCTGAGGTGGCAAAACTCACCTGAGACCTGACAGGAAACCGTCTTCCTGGAGGAACCTGAGTGAAAGGTAGGTTTGGGGAAACATCCTGGGGGCAGGGGTAGGGGCAACATGTGGAAAGATCCTGAGGTGTTGTGGAGCCTACTCTGTCCATGTAGAGGGGACTCTGGAAGAGCCGTGATGGAGAAGAGACAGAAACTGGATCTTGTTCTAGGCCACCGGGGTTGCTGAAGGGGCTGCCAGGGTGAGAAGGAGGTGGCTGGTTTAGGGATTTCCAGCTATGTGTTTTTGTGGGGACCCAGAGATTCTTAGCTTGTTCCTACAAATGACTTCCTGTCACAGTTATGTCCCTTCATGATGCTGAAAATATTAGTTGTGTGTGTGGGGCAAACAGTCATCCTGGCTACAGCTGTGTGACCAGGAGAGTTAACTATTTCCTTACATAAAACAAGTAACAGAGGTGTCCAAAGTGTGTGTATGTGTGTGTTTGTACTCAGCGGAGGATTACAAAAAGTAAAACAGGGACACTGAATAATTAAGGGGCGCCACATGGTGACGACATCTTAAAGAGGCTCATTCTTTAGCTTGTCACCTTCTCTGATCTACAAGGCAAGACCTGCTAAGATTCCCTTAATTAAAGTTTATGTCTGTGTCCTCGGCCTTCATTCTTACAAACTCAGTGATATTGTCTCTGAACAATGCTTTTCTGCTCAGAAGAGCTGGATCTCTGCCTCCTTCCCTCTTATACAGAGGAGGAAATGTCACCTGAGCCTCCTCAGGTCATCTATTGTCCTTGAAGGATCCATCCCGAAGCATCATCTGAAGATTATGGCTCCCGAGACAGAGGAAGCATGCTGCTCCCTGCCAGGACTCGCTTCCCTCCTGCAGAGTCTGGAGCCAGCCCATTGCCCTTTCTCAGACCTCTGTCCCCAGTGTGGCTCTGTCTCTCTGTCTCTTCTGGAGCTGCACTGCTGACACCTTCTCTCTTGGTGTCCTGAAGCCCTGAAAGGCCCCTTGGCTTGACATCTCCTCCTTGTCTCTCCCAGCTCGCTCTCTTGACACCCATGTCTAACTTGACTACATTTCTGCCATGCTGGCCACCTGCCCCACTGCGGGGAAGGATGCTCCCAAGTTCAAGGTCCCTGGCAGGTAAATAGCACCATTTCAGATTCACAGACATCCTCTCCCTCCTGCATCAACTATCCATCAGGACAATCGGAGCTTGGTGCTGCGTGTGAAGTTATAGGTGATGGATGAGCCTGCCTGCGGGTGCCAGGTCCTCATCTGTGCCCCTGTGAATAAGAAGCCACTTCAGAGTGTCAGGCAAGCAGGGTCTGCCCCTCCTCCTGCCTTTAACTTTGGAGTCTTTGTGGGGGTGACAGGACAGAGCCCATGTCATCAGATCAGCACCACAGAGGCAGGGTGCAGAATGGTGTCGAAGTCGGGGCCTTCCTCCCCAACAGGGCATTTTGTGTTTGCAGTGTGAGTCCTGCCCAGGGATCCAGGAGAACAGTGTTGATCAAGAGAGCTGGGTGAGAGGCCTGGGGATTTGAATCAGAGACTTCTATCAAAAGATAAAAGTCATCCAGGCTCAGCCTACAGATTCTGCCCCACACAATCCACTCTGTCCCCAGGGAGTGGGTCTCAGGTCACCTGTGGGAGTGGTGGGGCTCCTAGTTTTTTTGTGGCCTGCACCTGCTCTGAGAACTGGTCTGATCCCTGCCCTGTGCTCTGGTGTTAACTGTACAGTCCTGATGACATCCATGGTGTCACGGCCATTGTACAAGAAGTGGGATCCTGGTGCATCTAGATTCACCCTGGGCGAGCAGAGCCTCAGCATGAGAAATGAGCACGGATGTCCAGGCTTCACAGGACATACCACACCTCAGGACACACTACACAGGAGGATAGCCAGGGGAAGCCACTGTCACCAACCTCTCTTGTCTCCTGTCCCTCACTGGCTTGGTCATTTTCCAGAGTCGTTTCCCCTGGCCTCCAGGTTGTAATTCTGGTGCTTTGTCAGGTGCTAGGAATCCATACCCTCCACACACACACTTAACACCTTACCTGTCCACATTTCCTCTCTTTTCAGAACAGAAAACAGTGAGATACTGTTCAGTTGATTTTATCCCAGATGTGACATGTAGGATCTTTGTTGGCTTTTGATCAGCAACAAGTAAGACAGCTGGGGACTGACAGGTCCCGCAGTCCATCCCATCTGCTTCAGTGGGTTCTGGGAAGGACCCTGAAGTTGAAGTCTGAAGCACTGAGCAACAGGATGCCGCCTTAAGATGCCAAAACCTCTGGAGCATGAGCAGACGTCTAGAAAGTTCTTTTGGTAAAATGAAGGTAAGAGCTTCTGGAACTAGACCCATGGGGGGTGGGGGGTGGGAGAGCTGGGTTGTGAGTAACAGAGTACTTGCTGGGTACTACAGGTCAAGGAAGGGTGTGAATGACCTTGAAAAAGCCCTTCTCAGCTCAGAGCCACACAGGCCTTGGGGGGAGAGAACCAAGCAGTGAGAACAGGAATCTGCTGAGTGAGAGCGTTTCCCCAAGCAGGGCTGGCAGCAAGATGACTGCAGGTACATGTTTGTGTTCGGATTTGTGTGCAGGCATGCGCACATGTTAGATACTGAGTTCTAGTTGATGACATTGGGGAAAAGCTGGAATATCAGAGAGAGGAGGCAGGACCACAGTCAATTTTCACCCAGCCAGCGTCTCAGGGTAAAGGCTATCTTCAAGAATCCTCAGCCTTGCTCGCTTCTACAGACACTCTCACTGTCTACCTATGTCTGCCTTAAATACCTTCTTCGACCAGTTTCACTTCCAGGTTTAACTCTGCATCATAATCCTAGAGTTAGGATTAAAGGTGTGAGCTACTACTATTTGGTAGTTAGACCTTGAACTCACAGAAACACAGAAAGATCTCTGTCTCGGAGTTAGGTCATTCCCATGCTAGGATTAAAGGTGTGAGTTGCCAACTGTCATTCCTTTGCTGGGATTAAAGGCGTGAGTTACTACTCTCTGATCGTGTATGCTTGACGGTGGGTGACTCTGTCCTTTGATATTCCAGGCTGATTTTATTAAATATATAATGTCACCACACATGTCTATATGCCTACATTCGAGTGTATGTGTGTGTGTGTGTGTGTGTGTGTGTGTGTGTGTACAGCATGCTAATCAATACTATCTTTGATGAGAAGGAGGGAGGTTGGTTGCTGACAGAGCTTTTGAAGGGATGACCCTGAGAAGACCCTGGCTCAGCCGCTGATCCGATCCTTCCTCCAGCGAGGACACCACTGTCAGTTCACCCTGGGCTCTGAATTCACCTGAACAAGTTCTCCGGATCACACCTGCTGCCCTGGACTGGCTCCTGCACCAGTGAGGAGGCTCAGGATGCCCTGTGCTCCTGTTTCCACCTCTTCACCCCCCTTTTTCTTGGTGTTCACTCAAGCAAAGGCAGCCAGCAGCTGGGGTTTGATTTCTTTTTACGCACCAGCGCTTTCCGGGTGGTTATAGTGGAATGAGAGCCCTGGTGGGCACAGCTGTTGCTCTGACCATGGAGCCCCACGCTGGAGGAATAGTGAGGACCAAAGGTGATCCGATGACAGCACACCCTGTGCTCTGCAGCTGCATCTCCAGCTAGCTGCTCTCAGAACCTGTGTGTAGGCTTTCAATTCTCTAGTAAAAGAGATTTCATCATAAAAGAGCTAGTTATGAATTATGCAACCCAGGAATTCCAGGTGTACCATCTCGTGACCTTTCAGTTGGAACTAAGTCTTAGAGATGGCCCTGAGACCTGCTTTTTCCATACAAAGATTCATTCATGTCTTGCCTCTGAGGAAAACCTGAGCCATAGGTCTGACATTCAAAGCTCACTGTGGGGCAGAGATGGGTCCCCTCTGCCACAATCCACTTCTCTTCTACGATCCTGAAGATTTCTTTGTGTTTCTTCTTCCAAGTGTAGGAGCTGCAGGATAGGCCCCGAGTGGCCTTGCCCACCTTCACTGAACCCTGGCTTCCTGAGGTAGGAGCACTGGTGTAAAGCTGGTCTGTCAACTGAGCTTCTGCATGCATGAAGAAAAGGAGGGTGGACAGAGGATGGTAGTCCTCCAGGTGAGATGCCCCAGGATCCCATCTTAGGGTGGGAAATGCTGCACCCTGGCCACCAAGGCTTGTGTTTCTAACATGGTATCCCTACCTTTACCCACTTTGAGAAGAGCTTATTGTCACACATTGTTTAGTGGCTGAGGACCTTGGCTGCACCTCAGCTCATCTGTTGGCCAGTGAGAACATCCCTAGGCATATTATACTCTTCTGGACAACTGTAGAATGTGTGACCAGGATGACTTCATACAGAAAGAGAACACACAGAGTCTGGCATGGCTGAGTGATGGAGCACTAGCCTAGAGTGTGTGAGCTTTAGATTCCTGCTACAGTACTGAGGCAGCATAGGGGATGCAGATAAAAAAGACCCACTAACTAATCTGACTTCTAGACCAGACCAAATCTTTAGTTTTTTTAGACTCCCTTTTGAACTTCAAAATCGTGACCCCTGGGAGTGGAGAGATGGCTCAGTGGTTAAGAGCACTTGCTACCTTCTCTTCCAGAGGACTGGAGTTTGCATCCCAGCACACACATGATCACTCACAACTGTCCGTAACTCTAGTTCCAGGGGATCTGACTTCCTCCTCTGACCTCCTCCAGCACCAGGCGAACAGTGTACACAGACACATATGCAGGCAAAATACCTATATATATATATATGTATGTATATATAAATAAAAGAATTAGAAAACATTTAAAATGTATTGAGATAAAATTAACAAAAAATTCACTCTATAAAATAATATAATTGAAATTACTGAATTTTTTTTTAAAGATGGTGTCTCAGCACGTAGTCCTGACTGTCCCGAACTCACTCTGCAGACCAGGCTTTCCTGAACTCAGAGACCCACTTGCCTGTTGAGTGCTGGAATTAAAGGTTTCCCAAGACACCACAGCCAGCACTGAGAGATCTTTAACATTTACAGGGTTGTAAGTTCATTACCACTTTCCTACTTCCAGATCAAGTGTGTCCCTGTGCCCATCAGGACTGTTCACAGTCACACTGTTGTCCTATGCAATCACCAATTTATTTCCTGTTCCCAAGGACATGGCTATTCGGGAGGCATCATAGGCATGAATCCCACATGTGCATGACTTTTTCAGGTTGGCCCCTTTTACTTGGTGAGAGGCTCTCAAGAATATGAATCAGTTTTTTACCTCTTTTGGTTTTAAGTGACAGATGCATCCTTTTTTATTTTTATTTTTTGGTTTTTGTTTTAAGTGAGCAATATGTTAAGTTACCTCCAGAAAACAAACAAACTCCTTGAGTGTCTGCCCCCTCCCAACTGCCATCACCTTGGGTGGTAAAGGAACCTGAGCTCAGTGAAGCCCAGTGAATCCCAAATCCTTTGCACAGGCCTTTTGGGCTGGAAACCGGGGAAGTTGCTTCATAGCCCCAGGAGTCTTGTAACTGGTGTACAGGAGCCTGCCTTGGCTGTCACCATCAATGCCAGAATTGAATCTGTAAATCGAGCTTTATTTACAAAGTGTTATAAATAATAAAAGCTGCTGTATATATAATAAGAGATAAACAATACAAAACAATTCGGTAGAAAGGAAGCAGATACAAATCAGCCCCAGAAGGACTTCATTAGGAGACTTTAGAGCATCGTGGCTCCAGACGGTCATGATTGGGCCCTGAAGAGGGAGAGAGCAAAGCTTCAGTTCTGGAAATGAGCCTCATTAGGAGTGGTAGTCAACACAGATAGCGTGGTGGGGGCCCTGCTGTCAGTTCAGGAATTGCTTATTTATTTATTTACTTATTTTTAAGAGAAGTAAATTCCACACCATGTGACATAGCCTTCATGCCAGGAATCACTAGCAGGAAGGCACTAGGAAAATGTTATAATTCAAGATTGTCTTAGGCCTAGGTATGGAGGCGAGGATGGGGTGGGTTGTAGCCAGACTTGCAACTTAGGGAGGAAGAGATACTGCAAGGCCACAGCTGCAAGGGGACTGGGGCTGGTGGAGAGCGAGTGCGTGCCGTCTGATTTCTGGGACAGAGGCAGCTAGAGAGTGCACCCTAATGTGAGCAGGTGATCTGAGACGACCGTCGGTGAGCACTGCAGTCTGCCTTACATGTCATCTCCAGCCAGTGTGGGAACACACGCGGGAATTCCTTCTAGAACTTTGCCTTGACCTCCTGGTCAGGGGCCAGCCTTGCCTCTGAGATTCACTATGCGGGTTGGTGCTCTTTCGTATGGTCCCCTGCACGGTCCCACCTTATAGTCTCTTTGGCTTTGCACCCAGGATTCCCAGGGCCACTGAATCATTTGCTTCTTCTGACAGCATGCCACCTGAGTTAGAGGCTCACTCCGAACAAACATATTGTTACAAGTGTGGACTGGCTACATAGTTGCAATGTGGACTTGTAAGTTTCCCACCACCTGTAACGGGTCTGATGGTGGCTCTCTGTTAAGCTTCCCACCTGGTGTCCTTGGCACTACATTGCTGTGGTCTAGAAAGCCGGGGATCAGGACCTCCATGTCACTGTGTCCCCCCCTCTCAGTCCCCAAAGTGATGCTTTGGAAGGTCAGGAGGATAGGATGCAAAGGTGGGCTACTAGCTCACAGTGCCCTCTCAGGGAGCATCATTCTTGTTGCTGCTACACCTGGACCTTCTGGTGTAGGCCAGGGAGCATCAGACATGAAAAGAGATGTGCTCAGCGGAAAATGACCTGCTTGTGAATCTGCAAGAGACCTGTAGTTCAGCGCAGAAGCCTAGGATTATGCAGGGTTCTCTTCAGAACCCTCCCTGTCTTCTGGGGCCCCTTGTCACCACAATGTGACTTTCTGTCCTGTTCTATGCTGGTTCCCAGGTCCCTGCCACTCTATGGCTTGACAATCTTTCTGCACACACCAATCTTGCCCTTTTCAGAACTCCATTGCTCCAAATAGTTCCATTTTGCCTCACCTAGAGTGAGACACATTCCTCGGCTTTCTCCTTCGATAGCCAAGTGTCTCAATTCTTCCTTCCTCACTCCTCAGAGCTCCGTGATCTGGCGCAATTACCTCACCCTCTCCCATCCTTCTCAGTGGAAACTGCCAGGTAAGGCCCCCTCGGGTAGACTGCTAGAACTCCTGAGAGGCTGCTGTGGATTTTCCGTGATAAGGAGGGGACTTCACAAATGTGATGACCTCAGCTGTGGAACTGCGTCTCTGCTTGGGAGAGGAGGGTAGAGACTCTCAGAGTATACTCAGACAAGACTGGTGTGTTCAGATGGGCCCTGGTCTCAGTGTGTTCAGGATGCTGGCATCATCTCATCTTCACAGGACTGTCAGCTCCAGTGGCCAGGGTCAAGGCCACACTCCAATTCCGATATTGACAGTGACTTAGGGGACTCTCATCTCAGCATTACTGAGAGGACACTGTGACAAGTTAGAGCCCCATGTTCATCTGAACACTACAGGCTGGGACACAAAGCATAATTATGGAGAATAATTTTCTTAGATCTTTGTGTGTGGGAGACTCACAGGGAAATTAAGTGATCATCATGCAGAGCCTCCTGAAGTCAGCCTCTCTCTCTCTCTCTCTCTCTCTCTCTCTCTCTCTCTCTCTCTCTCTGAGATAGCAATCTCTTATAACTCAGGATGTCTATAGCTCTCTCTCTATGGTCAAGTTTGAACTTGAATTGTTTCTGATCCGTCTGTATCCATCTCCTAGGTGTTAGGATCACCCAGGGTCTCCAGTGCAAATACTCTGCTGACTAAAGGACATCCCTAGTCCCTGACGATCATTTCTCAGCTCCCCAGTTGAAGATAAATCAAGCCTGCTGCAAAAAGCCCTGGGCTGACTCATGGCTGGGGTCTTAAATGGCAAGTTCTGAATGTTTGTGTGTGTATGATTTGGCTTTTCTTCTAGGTTCTCAGAGACCATGGGGGTGAATTGGCCCATTGACATAGCTAGGTTTGGAAGGGTCTTACTCATGAATCTTTGGAACCATATCTTACACTTTTCCAGTAAGATCTGCCTTGAAGTCTGAGGAGTGAAGTGGGGTGTCATCCTCTGTGTATGAGGAGGAATGAGAGGTCTCTCTCTTCTCTCCCTTGTCAGACCTCCCCTGAGGGCTCTGATCACCCTGCTGAGGGTGACTAACTGGGCGCTCTGAGCAACTTTGTCTCCAGCAGGTGTAGCTCAGAAGGGAAGGACCACAGCTTGAATTTGATGTGATTAATCCTAAACTCTTCACCTGCATTTTCCTTCCTGATGGCAGACACTGACAAGAAGCCAACTTCCATGGGGTGAGGTGGGTCTAGTCATTAGTTTCTGTAGGTTTTTGTCCAGGCCTGGAACTTTCAGATACCCAGTAGCTGCTTCCCAAATGATTGACTCAAATGCTTAATATTATAGCAACTACTGGACCAGTAGTTCAGGCTTATTACTATCTAGCTCTTACACTTGAATTAACCTGTATTTCTTTTCTATGTTTAACCATGTGACTTGGTGCCTTTGCTCAGTGCAGCATTCTCATCTTGCTTCCTCTGCATCTGGCTGGCGTCTTCCTCTACCTTTGCTCTTCCCAGAATTCTCCTAGTCTGGTGGCCCTATGTATACTTTCTGGCGGCCTACCGGCCAATCAGTGTTTATATTTAAACAATATGAGTAACAAATCTTTACAGTGTACAAGAGCACTATCCCACTTTGGGGCCAGATGCTTTAAAGATGAGGTGGACCAGCAGCATTGGGCTTTTGTAACAGCTCTTCCACTCTGGGCTTGGAATTGCTGCCTAGAAAAGACAGCTTCAACCCTGCCCCCAATACATCTTTCTGAAAAGCAGTACATAGCAGTTATACATGCTCAGGGAGGGTATCACAGATACTCCAGCACTCAGCAGGTGCAGCAGGACCTGGGTGCCACCCACTAGCCTGCCTCAGTCTCTGGTTTGTTCCTTAAAGCAGATAGTCAGGTCTAACTGTGGTGAATAGGTAGACAGGGGGTACTCTAAGACACCAGGAAGCCACCAGTGTCTCCAGTGTCAGTGCCCCTCTGAGGTGCTGATCAGGACTCTCTTCCTGGACACCCCCTCCCTCATGCAATCTGTCTTCTGGATTGGGTCAGTCAGGTTTGGATTCTGCCATTGTCTCCTCCAGGATTCCCTTTTACCCACCCACAGAGCAGGGCTGGTTTTACCTGGAAGTTCCAGCTTTGTGAGGAGATCCCAGAGAGCTGGCTCTGTGGAGAAGCTCTATCTCCCTTCCAAGAAGTCATGGTGACTACCCTCTGCAAATGGACATGACACTCACTGCCAAGACTCCATGTAGCAGAGGATGTCACTAACCGAGCAAGATGATTCTTGCACTCAGGGGCCAGTGTTCTCAGTGACCAAGCTCACACCCAGGAGCACAGAGTCACTGAGGCTGGAAGTGGCTCCCATGTTTCTGTTTCTGGTCAGAATAAACACATCCACAGCCTATGAAGCATGGTAGTGGGAGTTCCTCCCTGCCCCTCAGGTGTGTAGGGAGCATTTCTCACCATCCATCAAGTGTGTGTGTAAGGGTGGGATGGGGTGTGGGGGTTTCCTCCTCATCCCTCAGGTGTGTGTGTGGGCTCTTCCCCATCACTCAGGTGTGTGTGTGTGTGTGTGTGTGTGTGTGTGTGTGTGTGTGTGTGTGTGTAGGGTGTCCCCACCTCTCATTCTCAGATGTTGCTCTGGTCTCAGTGGTCCCTTATCCCCTGAGATTGGAAACCCCATGTCTGGCACTTACCCTCACACATTCCTGTTTTTTCCCATGGGGCAAGTATGCTCAGGGGACCGTGACTCCATGATGTCAACAGTGACCAACACTCAACATGAAGAGACGGGGCCCAGGCAGGCTGCAAGTGTGGAAATGGATGCCAATCTCACCCAATGACAGGCGTTTACTGCAGTTTGTGTTATGTGTATTGTAGCATCATCTTGTCGAGGTGCCATTAGTGAGGCCATCCGTGACTGTGACAAAATGCTGGGAAATGAGAGACTTAAATAGATTTGTTCTCTGTTCTCATGGCTAATATTCTAAAATAATTTGGGCTGGGGAATTGAACCCAGGGCTTTGCATATTGTGCTGGCTATTTTATGTCTACTTGACACAAGCTAGAGTTTACTCAATTTCTCAGTTGAGGAAATGTCTCTGTGTAATCCTGCTGTTTGGTGGTTTGAATGAAAATGACCCCCATAGGCTCATGAGGAGTGGCACTATTAGGAGGTGTGGCCTTATTGGAGGAAGTGTGTCACTGGGGGGTTTTGAAGTTTCAGAAGCTCAAGACAGGCCCAGGGTCATTCTTTCAGTCTCCTGCCTGCTGATTCAGATGTAGAATTCTTTTTTTTTTTTTAAATATTTATTTATTAAGCATACAGTATACAGAAGAGGGCACCAGATGTCATCATAGATGGTTGTGAGCCACCATGTGGATGCTAGGAATTGAACTCAGGACCTCTGGAAAAACAGTCAGTACTCTTAACCTCTGAGCCATCTCTCCAGCCCCCCAAATGTAGAATTCTTAGCTCCTTCTCCAGTATTATGTCTTCCTGCATGCTGCCATGATGGCAATGGACTAACCCTCTGAACTGTAAGCTACCCCCAATTAAATGTTTTCTTTTATAAGAGTTGCCATGGTATTAGTGTTATAGTAATAGAATCCCAAACTAAGACAGGCTGTCGGGGGCTGGAGAGATGGCTCAGCGGTTAAGAGCACTGTCTGCTCTTCCAGAGGACCCGGGTTCGATTCCCAGCACCCACATGGCAGCTAACAACTGTCTATAGTTCCAGTTTCAGGCAAAACACCAAGGCAAATAAATAAATAAAGTTTTTTTTTAAAAAAAAAAAAAAAAAAAAAAAAAAAAAAAAAAAAGACAGGCTGTCGGGTATTTTCTTAATTAGTGATTGATGGGTGAGGACCCAGCCTATTGTGGTGAGGCCATCCCTGGGCTGGTGGTCCTGGGCTCTGTAAGAAAGCAGGCTGAGCAAGCCATGGGGAGCAAGCCAGTAAGCAGCACCCATGGCCTCTGTGTTGGCTTCTGCCTCCAGGCTCCTGCCTCCATGCTTGACTTTCTTTCTGACATTCTTTGATGAGGAACATCGATACAGAAGTGTAAGCCAAATAAATCCTCTTCTCCCCAAGTGCTTTGGCCATAGTGTTTTATCACAGCAATAGAGACCCTAAGACATAAATGCTAGGTAACACTTTATCCCAGACTCACATCCCAAGTCCCACTTTTTTTTTTCACTTTTTTATAGTGTAACACTGTCTCAACTCAGTCTGTAACCCAGCATGCCCTTAAACTCATGATCCTCCTGCCTCAGCCTCCTGAGTGCTGTAGTCTGCCACTAGGCTTGTGCTTCATGGGTTCCCATCCTACAGGAAAGAAAGAGAATGGGTGACTGAGGGTATATCATGGAATAATTTATAGGAATGTGTATTGTTACATCAAGAAACTGAGTGTAGAATGAGATAACTTCTGAGTCAGAAAGCAGGGTCAAGGTTGGAATATGATGGTCTAATGAAGGCCAAGTCCCAGTGACACAGGAATAAGCCACCTCCAAAGTGGTTCCGGAGTTATAATTGGTGATAATTAGCCAAGGAAAGCCAGAGTATGGGAAGGACACGAGTTGGGCAGGTGTGCAGCCTGTACCTGGTGAAGGTAGAGCAGCTCTGCTCCCAGAACTGAGGAACATCCTGTCAGGGTAGCCGAGTGTTAGAGAGGACTGGAGGCTGGGGAAAGACACCTCAGGCAGAGGGCAAGGCAAGCATCATGCCCGAGCCTGGACCCTTTCCTGGGGTGACAGCAGAGAGGAGACCCAGGCCAGCTGAGAGGTCACGCGCTTCTTCCAGACTCAGGCAGGCAGACTATAGTCTGAATCCCCCATGTGTAGGCCCTGTGATAAGATCATGGAAAAAGAAAACTCATTATTAAATTTTTAAAGGTCATTCTACATGGCAAGCTTTGAGCTTGCGTTCGCAAGCAGGTTGATGGAGAGCAGAAAAGGCTCTTGACTCACATGAGCAGGAAGGAGACCTCAATTTGAGAGCAAAATGCTCACTAGACACTTCTCCTCTGTGCTCAGCTACTGCGCTTCACGGGAAGAGAAGGTAGAGAGTGACCCCCAGAAGGACCTGCCCATGACGTCATTTTTTTCATAGCAACTAATATGACCACTCACACTGGGTGTAGTGGCACATTTCTGCAGCCCTAGCACTTGGAAGGTGGAGGCAGGAGGATCATCCTCAACTACACAGCTAATCTGTATCTAGCCTGGGCTATGTCTTGACTCTATGTTTAAAAATGATTCTAGGGCTGGAGAGATGGCTCAGTGGTTGAGAACACTGACTATTCTTCTGGAGGACCTGAGTTCGATTCCCAGCATCCACATGGCAGCTAACAACTGTCTTTAATTCCAAGATCTGACACCCTTACACAGTTATACATGCAGGCAAAACACTAATTCACATAAAATAAAAATAAATATATATTTTTTAAAAATCTAAACCCAATAAAAACCCAGTATCAGTCACCAAAATAGTCCTATATTTTGTAGACTTCCCCTCAGGGCCTGATGCTGTGGTTTGGATGTGAAGCGCTGTCCATAGACTCACACATTCAAACATTTACCCCCCAGATGGGCATGCTTTCCGGAGGCCGTAGAACCTTTGGGTAGAGTCTAGTTGGAGGAGGTATATCACTGGGGTGTGGGAGTCATAGAGCTCTGGGCTTCCGGTTTTGATCTCTGCTTCCTGTCATACAAAGGTCTGAGGAGCTCAGCCACAGGCTTTACCTCTGTGAATTCCTCTGTGTCTTCCCACTGTGATGGACTGGACTTTCTCAACCAGGAGCCAAAATCAGTTGCTTCTGTCCTGCATTTTGTCACAGTGGTGAGTGAAGCTATTAATGTACCTGGATCCTAAGTAGCTAGCCACTGTGGTTTGGAAGATATTTATATTTCTGGTTGTAAAAGATTAGCCTATTTATTTTTAGAAAATTTGTAGAAGTGTCCTGAGACACACAGAAAGAAAATTAAGACCCAGTGTGACTAATTCTATCACTCACAGGTGAAGATATTTTCTGGGAGCATTTTGGTATGCCTCTGCCCATATAGATGAGTGCTGGGTAAAGGGGATGGTGAGATTTCTACTGTAGCCCAGCATGGCCATTTTCTGAGTGATTCTAGAATGTCATAATTTTTAAAGAGACCAACAAGACCTTCCTCATCTCTGATTCATCATTGTTTTCAACATTTGCAATGTTTCTAATTGTAAACAATGCTTGAGATGAACATCTATCTGACCTCAGTGAGGAGAGACTGCCTCTCTGTGTCTCTCTCTCTCTGTGTTTGAGCACATGCATTTTCAGGTATTTGTGTGTCCATGTAGAGGCCAGAGGTCAACCTTGGGTGCCATTTTTCAGAAGCCCCCCCCCCCCTTACACCGGTGGTTTCTGAAATAACAGCTCTCATTGGGATCTGAAATTTGCCAATTAGGCTACATCATCTGCCCAACAGACCTCAGGTAACCCCCTGTCTCTGCTTCCCCAGCCCTGAGATTATAGATGTGTGCCGCCATACCCCCTTTCCATGCTTTTCCATGGGTGCTAGGGAGAGAGCCTGGGTCCTCATGTAAGCAAACACTTGATTGAGATGTCTCTCCAGCCTCTCTCGCTCCATTCCTTCATTTCTCCCTTTATTTGTTCTTGAGACAGCCCAGGCTGTCCTCCAGCTCTCTGTACTAAGATATACGTGTGAACCACCATAGTCAGCAAGAAGCTCTTAACACGAATTTAAGTTCTCTTAATATGAATTCCAACAGCCTGAGCTGTCAGGGGAGTCAGGAGCAGGAACCTTCTAGATTCTAGACTCACACCACTTTCAGAGCCGGGTCTGCGATCATCCCATATGCTCACCATGTCTCACAGTGTTGGCTTTGCTAATCTGATCTGATAGACTTTGTAGTTTGGTATTGGAGATTTTACTGCAGGAAGCGGCCCCTTGTTTCATGTTCTCAGGAACAGATGGGGACTTGTCCAGAGGCCATCGAAGTACAGTGTGTGACAGACAGGCAGTCATCACAGCAGAGCCAGCATTTCAGACTCAGTGGC
>PVIH01000903.1:246944-282356 GCA_004025045.1 Sigmodon hispidus
AGAGGTTCAGGCAAATGGCTCATGAAGCATCTTTTTAAAGGTTAATGGTGGCTGTTGAGGGAAGAGGGGGGCAATGATTGGATGTGCTCTGTGATGGTGTGCTGTTTTCAATTAAGTGAGAATAAAGAGTCCAGTGTTTTGGCAGACACCTGACTGGCTTACTAAGGAGCCTGGGAGCCACAGCATCCTGGGGCTGGACCATCCTGTGAGCTGTGTTTTCCATTGATAATCTGCTTAGGGGAGGACAGTGGGTTAGGGGGAAGCCCAAACCCTGAGTACTACTTGGTTGTCTGTGTGGAGACGGCTGTATGGATGCTAGGTGGCCTTTGGGAGGAAGGGTGTCTGAGTTCAATGTAGGTGCTCAGGGTTCAAGTTTGGGCTGAACTTGGCCTGGGAGAAGAGAACATCCCTACAGAGCTCTGCTGTGTCCTGTGCCACCCAGGTCTCACCTTGATTCAGGTAAATGCCATCAGAGCTTGTCAGCCAGAATGAGACAAGATTTGGCTACAATGACAAAGGGGGATAGTCAGGGACATGAGCAGATCATCTCCTCCCTGAGCCTCAGTTTCCCCAAACACACACGCATATTCATTCACACACACACACACACACACACACACACACACACACACACCTATACACAGTCAGACATGTACACATTGACTCACATTCATAATAGTTCCTGCTGGTTGTCAAACTGACTAGATTCAGAGTCAAGCAAGGCAGGAGCTTCCGTGTGAGGGGTGGTCTAGATTGAGGTTAGCTCTTGAGAATGTGTGTGAGGAATTTTTCTTGGTCATATTAACTGAAATGGGAAGATAAACTTGGGTAGCACCTTTGGACAGTGGTCCCCAAGAAGAGAGATCTGGGAAGACCTTAGCTTTTTGACTCATTGACTTTGCAACTTGATGGCAACACTCATGCCATATGCACCCCCTTTATACACATGTCTACTCTTGTAAGTCTGTCTACCCATGTAAGCATTCATACTTTGCCATACACACTTCCCATGGGAATACATGCACACACAACCATACGTACTTCCCATGTGAGCACATACATGCACACATATACATTGACATTCATACATGCTCAATTATACATTCATATATATACATTCATATGCACACACATATAGTCATGCATAGTTGTGCTCATTCACACACACACATGCATGACACACATCTACACAGAAAAATACTCTTACAAATAAACACATCAGACTCACTTTAACTCATAGGTGGGCAAGCCAGGCATAATTAAAATACCAAGCATGCCCGGACCTCCTCACAGAGCCCCCTAGGACCTGTTCATCATAGGAGGGAGTCCTGGCTGACCCTTGTGACCCCTTTACCTCTCCATGGCAACCAGCCTGACACCTGTTTATCAGGTTAAAAGCCACAGACTGACTGCTCTCTCATGTTAATTCATTTAGGTCAGCCGATCAGCTGTTCATCATGCCCTGTGAGCTGAGGCAGTGGGCTTCTGACTGATACCTGCTACACGGTTGGGGGTGAGTTTGATACAGCCCGTGACAGTGGCTCACAAGGCTGACAGCATCCAGTGCTGACCCCCAAGGTTATATAAGACTTAGTGAGGTCTAGGCTATCCATCAGGAAGTGAGTAAAGTATATAATTACCAACTTGATGGACCCTCCCCCAGCCACCCCCCTTCAGTGGGGAAGAGGGTGACTGGGGGGGGGGCGTGTCTGAATGTGTTCACATAGTGCTCTCCAGTTGACTAGAGGTGACTAGGGCCGTGGAAACCCAGTCTGGTTGGCAGGCTCTAAGCTCTGCGTTTTGTGCTCTCTGGTTGTGGGACACAGTGGGTTTGTGTCCTCACAATGTTGTTGCTCTTTTAAGGGTCACTTCCAAAGAATGCTAAATGGCAAGCACCAGAACTCAGCATTTGACGCTCTGTGGGGACCAAAGCAACCCTCCTTTGTGAGCGGTCACAGAGCGACTGGCTGCTGTCCTCTGGACAGGAGGGGACTTACTCTGCCGTTGCTTCATAAACACCCGTGAAATCAGCCTGTGTTCTCTAGCTGGGCAGACTTTGATACTGAGGAGGGGCCCCGCCCCAGTCTGGCTCCAACTGAAGAGCAAAATCCAAAGCAATGGCCAAACAGTCACTTGTGCCAACTGCTCAACGAGGCGAGAGATTTCCTGTGAGCCACTGACGCAGTGATTGCCAGCTTCTGACTTCTCAGCTGACACCGGCACTCATGTGTGCTGGGGGCTCTTTAGGACCCTGGATGCTGCAGTCAGATGAGCTCTCTCTCACTTTTAGCTTCTCTCAGGCCACCCTTGAACCCAGGGGTCCAGCATCACACAAGGAGTGCAAGCCATGTCCTCAAGGCATCGGCAAGAGGCTACATGCTGTGCTTCCATCCTCCTGACCTTGAAGGGGGTCTGGGTTATATGTGGGGACTGGCGCATGGGACCCCAGGGGTTACTGTGACAGAGAAGAATGAATTATGATGAGTGATTCTCCCTGCAATTCCCTGAGCATGGCTACTGCTCTCTGCCCCAATTCTTGCCCCTTGGGACCTTAACGAGAGGAACTTCCACTGAGGATCAGCTGTCTGTCACTCACTGTCTCCTTTCGGTCTCTGCCAGACAAACGCTGGCATCCTTTTTGCAACCTCTCTGGGACAAGTGACTGACCAGCACTTGTCGTGCCCTATGATGTGGGTCACTACTGCTCAGGCTTGTGACACTTGTACAGCAGTGACAGCCTAGTCGTGCAAGACTCCCATCTTGCCCTGGGCCCTGGCCCTAGGCTGAGAGAGTTGGACTGGGGGAGCTAAGGAGGTTACTTCTCTTCATTCTTATTCCTGTGTGCCTCCAACTCTTACCTGAGTCTTTGATGTTTTATCAGAAGCCCCTGGTGACGTCTCAGTGTTATAAATGACTCCTGACCCTGTTCGGACCAGAAGCTTGGAGCTTTTACCCCCCAAAGATGACTCAGACATTTATATTGGTTTCATACTGTTTGGATAATGTCTCAGGCACATTACTAGCTATCTCTTTCATCTTAATTTAACTCATTTCCATTAATCTACCTGCCACGTGGCCCAATGGCCCTTAGTTCACCTGGGTCCTGCATGTTTCTTCTTTGGAGGCTGGACGGAAACTTACTGACTCCGCCCTCCTTCTACCTGTCTCTCCTCTGGTTCCTCTACCCTCTTCTACGGTGCTCCACACAGGCCAAAACAGCTTCTTTATTTGCAAGATGATACAGAGAACAGTCCACCATACTTCCTCTTTTCTGTCTAATCAAAAAGGAAGTTTCAATTTCCATATAGCAAAATTATATACAACAGAACATCTATCAAGCAAGAATTACAGTTACACTACCTAGTCTATTTGTATTAACAAAATTAAAGAAAGTATTCTATTATCTACCTTATCCTTGTGAGTCTTAAGTTTCATATCTAATATATCTTTTAAAATAACTATAGATAGAAAAACTATATATATCATTATTAAACCTTCAACCACATCAAAGACCACAGAAGAATATAATATTACCCAAATAAACAGGAAGTGCAAGCATCTTCCAAAATCTAGAAATGACAGAGATGATACCTGTCTTCCTGGATAGTCACCCAAAGTTCCTTTGTAATGTTGGGGTATCATCTTCAGCCTATCAAGCCCACAGTCTCTATCAGTGATGCAGAAAATCTGGCACAGTTTGTCAGTCACTTCTCCTTGTGTCCTGAAGGATGTCTGGTAATTTTCTCTGCAAAGCAGGAACCTGAAGGACCATATTGGCTTGTTCTGCCAAAGTTCAGAGGTCATTTTCCTATGGAGGTCACACTACTGCATGTCCACTTTATACAGCATGCTGTCAAGCAGTCAATACAAGAACAGTTTCTTATCCAGTGGCTAACTGTTGCCACAGAGTAAATTCCATTTGAAGTGTCTTCAGTGCCCATCATTCTCTTAAAATACATGGGTGCAGCCAGGAGCAGACCTGTCTCACTGTCAAGAAAAGTCTAAGTTTTTAAAATATTTTTAAATGCCATATTCTGCATGTCTTTGAAGTGTTTGAAAAGTACCTAATTGAAATACATCTTTGTGTACTTACATAAACCTAACATAACTATAAATTTGGTTATTATAGATGGCTATTAATCTGCATTTCTTATACATTACAGTTTTAAATTAGTTACATAAACATCATACCTTAAACAAGAGTAAAAAGTACATACAGCATAACAAAATTGACCTTAAATTTGTATCAATAAACCAAAATCCACCTATCTTTTTTAATCATTCTTATGTCATATTCCACCCCTCTTTTTAGAAAGAGATTAACTATTACCATTAACCATTTATAGTGAAAACAAACATTAATAAGCAATATTTTGGGAGTTTGGGCATAGCAATTCACATTACTGCTTCCTGCTGATTAAGGGGCATTGACAATCTCATGGGGTCTTGAGGCTGGATTATGGCAACTGGTATCTTGGAAGCTGATATTCCCATCAGAAAATTTTCAGGCAGCCTTGGCAAGTAAAACCATATTTGTCTAGAAACAATCCACAGATTTTTCATCTCCTGTGGAAACAAAAGCAGAAACTCTTTTCCCAAACAACATATTCTTATAAACAGATTTAAAGTCAAGATATCTTTAAAATATATATATGTTTGTTTAACCTAGCATCCTTTGAATTCGTCTTTCTGCAGTTGGCTCATTAAAAGTTAAAAATTAAAAGAAAAAACAATGTAAGCATAATCCAGACTCTGTGTATTTGCCATTTTTACATGGTGGTTTATGTTTATTTCTTTATTTTTTCTTTTTTAAGGGCTTTCTGTACCCTCTCTCTTTTCTCTCTGAAGTCTATGCACATTTTACACACATTGTTACCGCGTTTAGAGGTTTTCTTCATCTGAATCTATTTATTGTGACTCTTTAATCATTTTCTAACATCTATTGCTGTGATTGCTGACTCCGCCCCTTTTGGTGGTTTTTCAATATGGCAGAGGTGCTGTTTATTGCCAAGAAATGGAACGGACCCAAGAAAATGCAGCTACCAAAAAAATGTTTTTGACTCTGTTCCTTTTCTGTTTAATATAAGCAGAACCTTAAGTCAGTCACATGAAGTTTGTTGTTTATACCAAGTCTTCCATGAGATGTACAGGTTTAAGCTGCCTGCCACAGACCCACCATTTTTAAATTCAAACCCAAACACTGCGGTGTCTCTTTACTAAGACACAATTCAGATATATAATTCAAAAACCACATTTGGTTCTGTTTCTATGCTATAGAATGGTTTTTAAGCTTTTTTAAACTTTCTCAGGTTTTATGAGGATGTTCAGGTCCCACATTGGGCACTAGATATTAAAGATATTCACATCTAATACACCATTCGATGGGTTGATATTTATTAAGGGAAGAGAATGGACTTACAAATACAAAAAGCGAGTCTAGGAGAAACAGAATTCTGTACGGGGATATTCAGCTTCCTCCTGGAGAACACAGGAACCAAAAGAGAGCAAGAGAGTCTGGGTCCCAGGGTCTTGAACAATTCTGGCCATGCCTCATTGGGGTCTGGATTCTTGAGGTCACATCTGAATCCTACTATATCTCAGCCCCTCTTAAGCTGCTTCACCTTGATCACCAAGAGCAGCCCAGCCATATTCAGCTCTTTTCCTGTGCAGGTTCAAACCCCACCCCCTTCCTAATGGGGACACATGGCTTGTCATAGAGGAAGCCACATGTGAGAACCACACAATGCACCTAAGACCCACTTTCCTGGTGTCTTTCTGCAATGAACACAACCCCAGCTGTCTTCATGAAGCAGCTTCTGTATGTGGGGCCACTTGACTCAGGAGCTCAAGGAGGGGGTGATGTGTGCTGTGCCAAGGACCAGACCTGGTGTATGCAGCATGCTTGCTTGAGAGCAGGTGCAGTGGTGGAGGAAGGCAATGCATGGCTGATCTTGGGAAAACCAATTCTCCAGGCTCACTGTGCTTCATGAGTTGGTGTTGACATCTTAGTGGATGGCTAGGAAATCTAAGCATCCTGTGCTGTCCCCACCCCCATACCAGCAGCAGAGCCCAAACATACTGTATGCCAGACATTGAGCTAAGTGTCTCTACCCTTAGTTCTTACAGCAGCTCTGTGAGATGGGATCATAATTGCCCTGATCTATAGATGAGGACATAAGCAGAGTTAATCATTCAGAAGTCTCTCGGTGTGGTATAGCTGGGACCTGATCTCCAACCTAACCACTCAGTAAGAGGCCACAACTTTACTCTTAGAGACAGGAGGGATGGTCTCAGAGGTTCTATTGTGGTCTTGAAGAGAGTAAACTTAGTTGAAGAAATGACATTTTGTATTCTAGTAGCCATAGAGATAAAATAGAGTTCAGGTCCACATTCCTGGCAGGGGTTTGCCCAGTTCTAGGAGAGAATGAGCTGGCCATCTGGATGATCCAGGTGGGGTCCAGGACTAAAAGGAGTCTTCCATTTTAGAGAACTATGCAGAACTAAAGCAGACAGAGCCCTGAGAAAGATTCCCTCACCCAGTTCCCAGAGACCATAGCTAGAAACTGCTGTTCACAGAGGGGCAGCATGACCTCAGTTCTGATTGCAGAATCCATACCACCCTGGCCCTGCTAACTGACCACCAAATGCTCTAGTCAAAATACACCACCATCATTCCTGGGCCCAGATTCAAGGAGAAATTTCCCAGATTAGCTGTCAGCACACAACCTTGTACTAGAGTAACCTCAAATTGTGGTTTTTCCCTTTAAAGGTGGCTGTTAAGCTCCCCTCAGGAGCCCCTCCTGATCTTGCTTTGGCAAGAGCTGGACTGGGTTCCCCGCCATGGCTTGTATTTACATCAATAAACCTTGCTATTGCATTCTGGACTTCTCCAGTCTTTGGTGGTCTCTTTGGGGATCCGAACTTGGGCACAACAGCCTCTAGAAGGGTAGTGTAGCTGTTATTAGTTTTTAGGGGTAGAGCCTAAGTCCCTGAAGTTCAACAAGCTAGGTTTGGCCACTTATCTGCAATATGCCAATAAAGAGACAACGAATAGAAAAACGGACAAAGGCTATTTATTCAGCAGCCATATGGAGGGAAAGGAACAACCAAAGAGGTCCAGTGGATCCTCTGACCATACTAGGCCCTCAAAGGGGGTTTACATTAGAGGTCTGCAGACCTAAGCAGCACTTCTGCTCCAGGTGCAGCCTGGCCCACTTGGCCATGGTCAAGGTGGCCCCATCATTGGCTCAGCTTATCTCTCATGCAGCCTGGCCCACTTGGCCATGGTCAAGGTGGCCCCATCATTGGCTCAGCTTATCTCTCATGCAAGGTATTCCACAAGCCAGAAATCAGTGAAATCTCATTCTGGGGACAAATTCCTTTTCTGGTATTAGCAGGTTTTAGTGCATTCTTTCTCCCAGCATCAGATTCTGGGAACATCAATCTCTTGGGGGTTATTGCCTCCATGATCTGATTTGGATCCTGCCAAGATGCTAACTCTGGCCTCACTCTTGCTGACCTTTTTCCAAGGAGCCCCATTTCATGGTTACTCCTGGGATCTGTTCTTCTCCTTCTTTCAGGAGTCGAAAAAATGTCTTCTGTTTCCCATGTCCCATTCAAGCAGGCCTGCCCCTTACTGCATCACCTGCCACCTCACCAGTTGCTCCTTGGTGCAAAGCTATCCCTCCTGGGGACTAGTGTTTCCGAAGGCTGGTGAGTACTTACAGGACATCTGTAAGTATCCCTGGCACTCCACACGGTCAAGCCAACATGGCTCCCGTGGGATAAACCTTGTACGGGAGGCACGCCCCTGGGCGTGGCTGCATAAACCCGTGCAGCCTCCCTAGATGCACATGGAGACACGCCCCTAAGTGTGACTATGTAAACCCATGCACACCCCTACTCTTAAAAAGAGAAGCCATGTTTTGGTCGCTCTCTCCTCCTGTCCTGCTTCTCTGCTTCTGTACCCGCCTGAGAACTTGTGTGGCCTTGGTAATATTAGTGTTTGTCTCTTCACTCGCAAAACCAACATCAACCCAATTCTGACTCCATTCATCACAGTTCTGAAGGGCCTTCTTGGCTCCAGAGTGCCTCCAAGCATTGATTGTGGGGTCGGGCCCAGGCATTTATTTTCGAGGGTCCCTGTGAACATTAAGAATTTACTTAAAGACTGCATATCACAATTCCCAGTCAAATGGCAGATGAGGGACTTACCTGTAAAAATGAGGGATCGCAGTTGGAGAAGCCTACCTGCTTTGCCGTCTGTGCTGACTGGTCTATAACTGTCAACTAGATACAAATCTAGAATCACCTGGAAGAGAGTCGCAGTAAGGAATAGTTTAGATTACACTGGCCTGGGGGCATGTCTGTCCGGGACTGCTTGATTAATAGGAGAGCTCACCTAGGGGAAAAGGTCCTGGGTTTCAGCTGAGCTTTGAAAGGCATGCATTATCCATGGCTCTCCACTCCTGACGGGATGTGATGTGACCAGACACATCAAGCTCCTGACCGATTATGGCATCCTTACAATGATAGAGCATGACCTGGAATTCATGAATTCATGACCATGACCTAGAATTTTGAACCCAGCAAACAACCTTGTGGGGTTTTGTTGTTCAGTTTTGTGAGTTTTAGTTTTTTTTTAAAGATTTATTTATTATGTTTACAGTATACAGAAGAGGGTACCAGATGTCATTAATAGATGGTTGTGAGCCACCATGTGGGTGCTGGGAATTGAACTCAGGTCCTCTGGAAGAACAGTCAGTGCTCTTAATCTCTGAGCCATCTCTGCAGTCCCAAATTTTAATTTTTTTAGCAGCTGGCTCAGAGGAGGGAACTGAGAACCGAGACCTGTGCCAATGCTAGTTTACCGGCTAGCTTAGTGTGATGACAGGGAATGAAAATAAGATAGCATCCAATCAGGCAGTGTGACGTCACTTTCTTTCTGGATGTTTTGCTGGTACCCATGTCTGTGCACCACATGTATGCCAGGTGCCTGCAGAGGCCAGAAGAAGACATCAGATGCCCTGGGACTGAAGCTACAGAAGGTTGTAAACCACCCTGTGGGTGCTGGGAATCAAATCTGGGTCCTCTAGAAGGGCAGCCAGTGCTTTTAATCTCGGAATCATCTGTTCATCCCTAACGTGACATTTCTTTGTGATGGCTGGGCACCAGTTCTTCACTGGCAGGCCCATATTGTACATAAGAAAAAAAAAATAACAGAACAAGTCAGATGTAAAACAACACGTCCCTGTGAAGAGATTTTTAAGGCAGTCAGCCACATATTGAACTGTTAGTTCACTTGACATACGGATGGGGGCACCTCTGCTGCCACCACAGCTGCTGCGCTTGCCACCTGGGCATGGCAGTGAACATGATCCATCTGTTGACAATAGAGTCCAGCTTCAGAGGATGACCCAGTGCAGGTAAACAAGTCAGCATGACAGAAGCAGTTGGAAGGGAGGCGGTAGGGGATGACAGTCTCCCATTGTGTGGTGCAGGAGGGCCTCCTTGAGGAAGCAGCTGATGTTGGGGGGATTCATGGAGCTAGTAAGCTTGGTAGAATTGTTAGTGAATGTGAAGGGTCAGGGGAGGGGACAGGGCAAAGAACTAAGGGACATGCAAGAATGCTGGTTTATCTGTAGAGGAGGGAGATGGGGGGAGATAGGATGTGGACACACATTAGCCACTGCCAAGGGGACAGAAAGAGAGGTACACAGCCTTAGTAGGATGCTGCTTAGGTTTAGCATCCAGGAGGTCGTCACTCCAGCCTGCCATTCCTCTGCTGAAGCACTCAGCCTCCACTCCAACTTCCTGCTCCTGGTCTCTGAGGTTGTAATTTTGCTCAGTTGGTCTGATGATGAACTCTCAGTCAGGTGATCATCCTAAAGTGAGATTGCATGGTGGTCTCTCTCTAAGCACCATGGGAAAACTTTAATCTTTAAATACAGGTAAACAAATCGTGCTCTCTCCATGGAAACAGGGGAATGTGTTTAAACAGCTCCAGCACTGGAGCGGCCATTCCTCATTCTCTTGGTTTGAAGAGCCTGTGATACTTTCTAGGAACACACTCTTGCATATATTCATCTGTACTCAGGGATCATGGGGAGGTATTTCTGTGTTGTTCCTATTTATGCTTCTTTTTTCAACCTAACAAAGAACCAACCCTAACCCTAACCCTAACCCTAACCCTAACCCTAACCTAACCTAACCCTAACCCTAACCTAACCCTAACCTAAACCTAACCCTAACCTAACCCTAACAAAGAACCAAAATGGAAAAACATAAACAAACCCCCACAGACTCACAGTTGTGACTCCTTCCTGGCCAGCCCACAAACACCCTTTTCTTTCTCCATGCATTATATTGAATGCTGTGATCCAGCTCTCACTGCCCCTCAGCAGTGGGTGGTGGCTGTATTTGCCCATCCAGAGTTCAGTCCTGGGTTTTCTGGCTTTGCTCTTCAGCGACATTCCCTCCCCAACTACAGTCCAGGAGGGAACTGGCCTCCTTACTCAGCCCTCATGACCCAAGCCTCCAAAGTCAGTGCATTCCCTACCGCCTGTCCTGTTCCTGTTTGTCAAAGCTGTGCAGATGGTGGGTGAAGCTCCATGTCCTGACTGGTGAGATGGAGAGGGAAGAGCACCCCTTTGTTGTTTTCTTTATTTTGAGAGAGGGTCTCAGTACGTAGACCCGACTGGCCTGGAACTCAAAGAAAGCTTCCTGATTCTGTTGGGATTAAAGATGGGTGGGACCATGCCAGGTTTAACCAGTGTGTGTGAGGGTAGAACCTAGCGCTTCATACATGCTGGGCAAACACTACCAACTAACTGAGCAGTTTCCAAAGCCCAATAAATATTATTCTTTTTTTCAAGGAGCCATACTAGATTTATTAAGGAAATGAGTGGGGGAGGGGGAAGAAAAAGAGAGAGGGGAGTGGAGAGCAGAGGAGAAAAAAGCATAAATATTATTTTTAATGCAATGAATTAAAAATCAAAACCAGTGTAATACTACAAACTGAAAACATCAAAATTTTAAAGACTGTATCTGTTGTTTTGCCAGGAATCAAAATCTTAGCTGTTTCTAATTTTTTTGAGTGCTAAGCCAATTTTATTTTTAATTAAAAAATTGACTTTGTATTCTGCAACTTTATTGAGTGTTTTTAAATTAAAAAAATGGAGAATTTCATATATAAGAACCAACTTTGTTTTAAAAGTTACTATGATGAGAGTCAAAGCATAAATACAAGCCATCAAGACGACAATTTAAATAAAAATATAAAAAACTAAAAACAACAACAACAAAAGCGATCTAGCTTGAGAAGGCTTCCCCAAATACCCGAAGATGGATGAAGCCAGAAGAGAAATGAGATGAAAGCCAAGGTTTTGCCTTAGAGGAACACAGTGTTTTAATTTTTTAAAAGATGGAAAACACGCCTGGAGAGGGTTGCTAAGGTTAAGGAAATGGTTGTTAAGATGAGAATTACAGGCTCTGAGCTGCCGCAGCTCTGCCCCTGGAGTGTGGGGTTGGGAGGGAAGGTCGATTTTAGACCTCAGTGGGAGCGGGTTGGGGCTGCAGGAGGGCTATGATGGGGATCCATCTGCCAGGTTCCACTTGCTCACAGGCAGCCATTGTGTGTAGTGGGATTATGCTGGTAATGCAAATATTTGTCCCGCCTATGGGTTTAATAAGAGCTGATTGGCCAAAGGCAAATAGGAAGTGTGGGCGGGGCTACCAGGCTAAAAAAACTCAGGAACATCTCAGAGCAGAGACAGACACCAGAAAAAAAGCCAGACACAGATGCCAGAGTCGCCGGAGCTACCAGGAGCTGCAGAGGAAATGCTGCTCTGAGAAAAAGTACTGAGCCACACGGCTGAACAAGATAGGATGAGCTGAGATAAAGGAGCTAGCAAATTATATACCTGAGCCCTAAGTCAATCAACATAAAATAATTTAAGCATGTGTGTGATTATTTTATGCTAAGTGGGTCTGAGAGTGGGACCAAACCTCTGATCCAGGCCCAAAAGTCGTGGCCAGAACCTTTTACAACAATTATGGGTCACACAAAGCACAGGTATTTGGAAATAGACTGGATGTGGGGCCCAGAACAGCTTGGCTACACAGCTTCCATGACAAGCTTAATAAAAACCAGCCAGACAGTAGTAGGCTTGAGAGTCTCTAAGTGGCAGCACTTGATAGTCCTTGAGCCCAGCACACACCTATTTATTCCCTCTTTGTCTTGCTAACATACTCTAGACAATGTCAGCCAATCAGAGTCCTGAACCCAGGAAATTCCCCCCCTCAACCTCTACTTTGATAAAAACCCTCCCCTGCCCAGGCTTGGTGCTTTGTGCTCTAAGGGCTGCAGTGGACTGTCAGATAGATCAAGCTTAAGCTTGAATAAAGGTTCTTTGCTTTTACATACGAGATTCAGTTTCTGTGGTGGCCTTTTGAGGGTCCCTTCAGTTTGACACAACACTGGACACCAGGTGATTTGAGTGTGTTGATGAGAACCTGTTAGCTTAGAAGAGAACATTGAGACACACCTCAGTGTCTAAGATCCTGTCTTAAAGAGAAGGAGGGGAGGAGAAGAAGGGAAGCCTGAGGCAAAGCACCATGAGAGTGGTGGATGGAAATATGCCTGATGTTCTATTCTGGCCGCCACGTGGATGGATAGATGCACACTCACTCATGTGTATTTGCCACACATACACATAATACATCCCCCCCTCTAAAAAACCCTTTTGCTAATTAAAACTTTATTTCTGAAGAACGTTGAGAAACCCTCTAAAGTTAGCTGCCCTGTCAGCTTGATTCTGAATTTCCTTTACTCTTTTAGAAGGAGAAAATGGGGACTTGGAAAGTGGCTCTGCTGGTAATGTGCTGGCCACACAGGCATGGGGTCCCGAGTTTGGAACTGGTGTGAAAAGCTGAGGAGAGAGGGAACAGAGACACTGAGTGTCCTCAGGACTCACTGGCTGACAGGTCCAGCTGAATGGATGAGCTTCAAGTTTCAGTGAGAGACTCTGCCTCAAAAACCAAGGTGAGAGCAATCAAGGGAGACACTCAGTGCTGACTTTTAGTCTCTCATGTGCAATCTCATATATGTGCACACACATATATTTACACACAAACATACACACACATACATACACACACGTACACACATATACAAATGTGTACACACACAGAGGAGAAAATCAGCTATTACAGACTATGTTGTCTTCTCTCATGTGACTATTCCTTCTGTCACTCAAGGAGAAAAAAACTATTATATCCAACTATGTGTAAGACACCTTTCTATCTGTCCACTGAGGTAGGATGGAAAAATAAAGTGAGCTCTGTCTTCAAGGGTTCCCAGAATCAGAGCCTTAACATATCATGCAACACTCTCCTTGGTACTGCCTGATGCTGTAAGTGCCAAGCAAGCACACTTAGGAGCTATCTTTCTGGAGCTCTCGATGTTCAGGGTGGGCTGAACACCCCTGAGGGTCAGCAAGTGGGATCCTGAGGGCTCTCACCTTGGTGATCACCGCACTGATGGGTCATTAAGACGATGTCACTGGGAGTTGGTGCAAGCCCATGGTGGCCTGGGTGGAGGAAGATGGCTACCCATAGTGTGTTTTTGAAGGACAATAGCCAGTGTCTCAGTCCTTGCAATCTCTTCCTCTGCCCCATACTCTGGCCACCATAATGTTCTGACTCACTGCAGCTCACCAGATCAAGGCAGCCAATCTGAAATTCTGAGCCATCAAAACAAAACAAAGGAAAAAAAAAAACAAAACAAAACCCTTTCTTATGTAAGCTGACTGGCTCAGGTAATTTGTCATAGCAATGGAAGGTGATTAACAATTTCCTTATGTGTTGCTCCGCAGTTCCCCTTCATGTGCTACTTTAACTCTACATTGTATATTTTTAGAGGTCACCCAGGACCCATCTGTCTCCAGTTTCAACATTCCCACGGATCTTTTTCTGTCTGCAATGTATTCCATTTGTGTCTTTTCTCTTGGATTATTTTGAGGCTAATCCTAGACTTGACATCATTTTACAAAACTCTTACAATATGTCTCTAAAAGGCAAGGGCTTCTTTTCAAAGTATAGCCAGAAGAATATCAGAATCTTGTGTGAAAATGATTAGCAACAACATTATCACATATCTGCTCTCTGTGCTGGAATTTCTCAGATAGTCTCATATGCATTCCCTATCTCCCCCTCCCTTTAAAAAAGAAAAAAAGTTAGGTGACATATAGGGCTGGGAGGACGCTTCCAAATGAATTTGTTTTGCAGAAGTTTAGTTTGGATACCTCCTCCCATAACGATGCCCCTCCCTTTCAGGGTCTGTACTTCATCTCTTCCATCTGTGTTCATCTGCAGTGTTCTTGACACCATCCCTAACTCTTGTTGTGTGTGTGTGTGTGTGTGTGTGTGCTCACACTCATTTGAACTCTGATCATGTTCTGATGAGGGAAATCCTATCCTAGAGAATTGGTCCTTGATTTCCCCACAGCCAGCAGGATCACCTTTCTGGGAAAATTTCTCCCCATGACCTGACTGTTTGGAAAGCCCAGCACAGACCACAGGGGAATTGTTATTCTGCAGGTACACTAGGGATCTGTGTGATTTTAGGGGGAGATGCTGCTGTGGAGGCCCCAGCAGCCTCATCTAGATACATATGACGTCCTCAAAGTGCATCTGTTTTTCCCTTTCTCCTGGTGAGACATTGTGGGGCGGGGACCTTCAGCATCTTTGTAGCCAGATTCATACCAGGGAAGCTAAGGCAAATCACTCTGGGAGTCTGCAGCCAGGGCAGAGAGTGGGACAGAGGCAATGCCAGGGCACTCAGTGAATTGTGCAGAGGGAAGCACTGACTTTATGTGAGGCTCATCCCCCCTCAGTTCTGCCTATGGGGCATCTGTGGCATCTCCTGGTAGAACAGTAGTGAGCAAAAGAATATCCCATCACCAGAAGCTTGGTTGGCTGATATAGACTCTTGATGTAGAAATAGCTACATGGAACGTTTATGCCAGGATCTGAGATAAAATTAAGAGCCTGGAAACAACAGGCAGGTGATGTGGGATATCCTTCTGTATGCTGCAAATATCATTGGTTAATAAAGGGACTGATTTGGCCTATGGCAGGGCAGCGTAGAAGCAGGCAGGAAATCCAAGCATAGATAAAGGAGAAGGAGAGCAGAGTCAGATGCTATGAGCTCCTGCCCAAGAAAGCAAAATGAAATGGAACACAGGTAAAGCCACTAGCCACGTGGCAAGACATAGATTAACAGAAATGGATTAAGTTGTAAGAGCTAGAAAGTAATAAGCCTGAGCCATAGACCAAACAGTTTGCAATTAATATAAGCCTTTGTGTGATTATTTGGAGCTAAGTCACTGTGGAACTGTAGCTCTAGACCTCAGGCCAGATGAACCAGAAACTTCTGGCTACAGGCAGGTCCACTTTAGGGTTCCAGGAAGGAGAGATCTGGGCCTGGGAGGATTCTTCCAAATGAGATTTATCTTGCGGAAGTTCAGTTTGAACATCTCTTTTCATAACCAGACCTCTCTTATTTTAGAGGTCTGTGCTTCCATCAAATTATCCATTTTCAGAGTTTTGTCTCCCATTGCAGCACCAACTATGTACATACTTCTTAGGGATGGGAATTGTTCTTAGGCCATTCTGAATTTTGTCCCCACTTCATGTACAGGGTCTGCCATATATTTTTGAGTGATGTAAATGAAAAAAAATCTGGTTCTTGTTGAACTAGTAAGAACGACTTTTTTTTTTTTTTTTCAGGACTACGGCAGTTGATGTTTTATCTGTTTTCCGTTCCTGTAACAAAATACCTGAGGCTGGATCACAGTAGAGAAAAGATGTTTATTTAACTTACAGTTTGGAGGCTGAAAACCCAGACAACATAGTGTTAGCTCTGGTGAGGGCTGTTTGACTGTATGGCTTAGTGACAGATGGCGTCACAGGAGGAATACCTTAGAGAGGAAGATACAAGACAACAAGAAAGGAGATGAGCTGGTGTCAACTTGCTCTACCTCTTAGAGGTCCAGCCACTTTTTGCTATCACCTCACCAGGGACTGTGCATCTGTTACATGAAAACTGATCACATCCGGTCACAGTGGATGCCAACCATTTGTTATAACAGGAGAGTGAGGTGGGCTCCCCTCCAATGATTGAAAAATACAGGCTGGGGGGCAGGTTGGAAGGTTAGAAGTTTCCAGAAGGAGATGGCTAAGGTGAAGAAGCAGATCAATTCCTGACGGATCAATGAGGTCCTTGCTGAAGACAGGGTGAGATGATTGACAGGAAGCCTGTGAGGTGGGGATTCTTGCTGAGACCAGACTGTGCAGGTCTGGTGAGGACAGGGTCAAAGCTCAGGTCTAGCTGAAAAGAAGCCTAAAGGACCTGGATGAAATTTGGTGGCAAAGGACAGTCTTTGTCCAAGGGTAAATTAAATGTTCTTTTGTCCCAGATCAATAGCTGTTTCTCTGTTAAATGTGCACGGGTAAGCATGGGCAAGCATTAGTGCAGAGGTCGGAGGAGGAGGATGTCTGCAGGGAGTGAGGTTGGCAGTCAGTTCGTGGGGTCCTCCTGTCTCTGGTGCCACAGTGCTGGGGTGACAAGAACGCTTACAGCTATGTCTGGCTTTTTACACGGTGCTGAACTCCAGCTCAGGTCCCCACACTCCTCCCCACTGAACTGTCACCTCAGCCCCTCAAGTGCATCTTACTGACATTCTTTGGGACTTCTCCCTGCTCTACTGGGGAGTGAACCCCGGGCCCTGTGTGTGCTGATGGAGTGCTCCCCATCCCAAGCTGCCCTCTCAGTGTTTTCAATTGGCTTTCTGTTCATGGTTTGTTTTCTTTTGTTTTGGGTCAGGGCTCTCTGTGAGCAACAGGAACAGATCTGGCCACAGAGGGACCAGTTTGAACTGCTTGTGATGTTTTGGTCACTCCTGCTTAATGAGTAGCTTCCAAGCAGACAGTACAGATCGCCTGGGTGCGGGGCCAGTCACCTTGATTGGCAGGCCTTCCTGAGTGTGTATGCCTTGTTCTTCTGAAGAGAACTGGGTTGTTTTTACATGGTGGAGGGGACATGGAAGGGTGGGCCATGGGAATGTGGCTGTCCACCCTCCCACACCAGCTCTGTGCTCACCCTCCTTTCATATCTTATTGCAGGAAGCTCTCTTACTCCAAAATGAGGTTTATAAACAGAGTAACCGGTGTAGACACCACCGTTAAAGATCACACCATTGTCCTCTCTATATTCAAGGATGGATAATAGAGACTGACTCTTAGGATACTGTTTATAAGAAAAAGAAACAATAGAATCCTATAATATGATTCTATAATATGATAATATAAATCCTATAATATGATAATATAAATAAGTGTCTGAACAGCTGTACTATGATGGGAGGTGCCTGAGAACTGTGTGCTTCTGTGGCTTCAAACGCAGCAAGCAAGACTCAGAGGTCACCAGCCTGTGACCTCCGGGAGACACGGGGCAGAAGTGGAGCAGACACCAAGGCATGGCATGGCATATTTTGTAGATTTCAAAAGAAACAACAAAGGCTGGGAAGATGGTCCAATGGGAAGCACTTGTCTGGTTGGTGTAAGGATGGCAGCCTGAGTACAGATTCCCAGAACACAATTAGAAACGCTGTCCCAGTGGTGCAGACCCACCATCTCGATACTGGGGAGGTGGAGACAGGGGTATCCCTGGGGCTCCATGGCTTGTGTGTTCTCGGCCAGTGAGATATGCTGTCTTAAAAAGTGAGGTGGGTATCACTCCTGAGGAATATACCTGAGGCTGACTTCTAAACTGTACATACACACACAGACACACACAGACACACAGACACACAGACACACACACACACACACACACACACACAAAGAAGCATGGACAAGTGCAAACACAGAGCAACAATACTCTTTTGGTCCAGTGGAACTAGGTGGGGACTCACTCAATAAGAACTTAAAAGCTAATTGGGTGAGGTGTGGGACTGTCTTCTCTGTCACAGAACCTTGAACCTCCAGTATATCAAAAGCTAGTCAGCTAAGGGAAATGGGGAAGAACTGGAGCCTCAGTGGGTGTCTTGTGTGGCTCGTGAGCCCAAATGACCCCTGACCTTCGTCTGACTAGACTTGTCACACTCCTGTCCTGACAGATATTGACTGGAGTAAACTGATAGTAAAGTAACCCACCTGTGCCAGGTGACCTCACCCTCCTCCTTCCCCAAGGAAACAGCTTCCCTTTCATCATCAAATTTATCTCTACACCCTTTGCCTCATGTAACTGTTTCTCCTTCAGATTTTCTCTTGAATTGGACCTAAACTTCCTGGATCTCTCGTTAACTACTGAGTTCAATCAGCTTTGACACATGGTTATTTAATGTTTGTAAGATTGCTTTACCTTTGAGAAATTAATTCAAGCACAGCAGATGAACCCCCAACTTTTCTTTTTAAAGTTGTTCCCTTTAGTATTAAGAAATTATTTCTTTTATTTTTTGAGATTTTAATTATATTGCTTCCCCTTACCTTTCTGTTTTTTTAAATAAAAAGATTTATTTATTTTTTATACAGTATACAGAAGAGGGTACCACATGTCATTACAGACAGTTGTGAGCCACCATGTGGATGCTAGGAATTGAACTCAGGTCCTCTGGAAGAACAGTCAGTGCTCTTAACCTCTGAGCCATCTCTCCAGCCCCCTCCCTTTACCTTTTTTTTACTCCAAACTCTCCCATGTATCTCCCATTTGTTCTCTTCCAAATTCATGACCATGTTTTACAATGAATGTATATATGTGTATATATATGTGTATATATATGTGTGTGTATATACATATGCCACAGATAATGTGTGGCCTTTGAGATACTGTGAAGCTGTGATGTCATAGTCCTGAGACATCACTGGGACAGGGACCAATAGCCTGATGTGTTTTTCTGAAAGGTTTATGTTTATGTCATATAATAATATTAGTAATATTCATAAAATATTAAGAAACATTACATACCACCACCAACAAACTACCTCAGAGTTAGTTTGAGTGCAGGATGATGTAATACATGTGTTAGCTAGCCCCACAAGTTGTGGAGTTGAAGAGAGTAAACTTAGCTTAAGAAACGCCATTTTGTATTCTAGTAGCCATAGAGATAAAATAGAGTTCAGTTCCACATTCCTGGCAGGGGTTTGCCCAGTTCTAGGAGAGAATGTGCTGGCCACCTGGATGATCCAGGTGGGGCCCAGGACTAAAAGGAGTTTTCCATTTTAGAGAACTATGCAGAACTAAAGCAGACAGAGCCCTGAGAAAGATTCCCTCACCCAGTTCCCAGAGACCATAGCTAGAAACTGCTGTTCACAGAGGGGCAGCATGACCTCAGTTCCCACTGCAGAATCCATACCACCCTGGCCCTGCTAACTGACCACCAAATGCTCTAGTCAAAATACACCACCATCATTCCTGGGCCCAGATTCAAGGAGAAATTCCCCAGATTAGCTGTCAGCACACAACCTTGTACTAGAGTAACCTCAAATTGTGGTTTTTCCCTTTAAAAGTGGCTGTTAAGCTCCCCTCAGGAGCCCCTCCTGATGTTGCTATGGCAAGAGCTGGATTGGGTTCCCTGCCATGGCTTGTATTTACATCAATAAACCTTGCTGGTGCATTCTGCTACATCCTTGTCTCTGGTGGTCTCTCCAGGGTCGTGACCTTTGTGGGTCCTGGAAGTGCTACACACAACAGGAAGTGGGTGCTACACTGCCTTCCTGTTGCCTCCTGCAGCCTGGTCATACCCATAAGATACTCTATAGACCACCTCTTGTTCTTTCTCTCTCACAGGCCAAGCTCAGGGTCATCTTAGGCTGTGGCTTCTGGAGGTCACCTCTGAAAGCCAAGAGATTTGATCTTTCTGCTTCCCAGGTGCTCAGCACCCCTCTGTGATGTCTTCTCCCAGGGAGGCGTCCTTGGTCACCTACATAACTTTCCCGTTGCTCTTAAACCTGTGACCTCCTACCTAGCTTATCTCTCTATGTCATGTTGTTCACCTGCTTTCTTTGTCAAGTCTCCAATGGCTGTGTGTGCTCTATCTATGTCCAGTGCTTAGGACAGATGTGGTGGTGTATAGCTGTTACTCTGTCATCCTTAGTGGATGGAGCAGGATCTATCTGACCAGCTGAGACCTGCCTCCTGTGTTAGGCTGAGTTATTTCCTCTTCCCATTATGGCCTTGCCACTGTGTGTTTGTGTCTAACACTGGCTTTCTGAGCCCCTTGGTCATGGTGCGATGGATTAGGTTGGGTTGGGCTGGGCAGGGCACACACTCCCTACCCCTAGGAGCTGTCCTCCTCCACAGGGGATATGGACATTAAACAGGTGGCATGCATCTTCCTCCCACCTCATTTTATAGTTACTCTAATTCTTTGTTCAAATGATCTCTGAATATGTGTGGGGCTTAGCATCTGAAAGTCTGAGCCAGGAACCAGCTGCAGTCATAAAATGCACGGAGACTGTGCGCAAGGTGGTGAGGGAACAATTCACAGGGTGGTCATGGAGTTAGAGGGACAATCACCTGGACAAAGGAGCAGCAGATGCAGAGACCAGAGACTGACAGCTTCTGCTGATGGGTCAGTCCCATGCTGCCTGGGAAAGATGGAAAGTGAATGAACTTTGGCAAAGACTCACTCAGTGGAGCTCCCTAAACCCAACCCAGACCCATACAGCTCAACTTATTGCAATCCACCCAACCTTTCTACCTTAACCCACTTCACTCCAACCCACTCCACTTCAGTTCAACCCTCACTCCCCCAGCCTAATGTAATCATCCCATCCCAGACCAGCTGTAGCCAGCCCAGGCCAGCCCTGGGGTCTTTGAGAGCTGGTCAAGTACAAAGGTTTTTTAACAGAAGCAGTGACTTACAACGTCTAGTCCTTGACCTCCATGAGCTCTGAGTCTTTCAGGAAAGGCTGACACTGTATGAGAGTGGAGTGTTGTATGCTATTTTGTTTGTGTTCTGAAAAATAAAGCTTGCCTGGCAATAAAAGAGCAGAGCTATCCACTAGTTAACCATAGAAGCCAGGCAATGGTGGCACACACATTTAATCCCAGCACTTGGGAGGAGGAAGCAGAAAGATCAGGAGTTCAAGGCCACCCTGGGGCACATAAGAATGAATCAGTTTAAAGGAGAAACAGAGCCTGGCAGTGGTGATACATGCCTTTAATCCCAGCATTAGGTAGACATGGGGCCAATGAATGCAGGTGAACAAGGGTCAGATAGGTAAACCTTTGCTACCAGGAAACACTTTGGGAGGCCTCTCACAGATTCCCATATCATTCCATTCCCAGTTCCTTCCCATAGCAATTAAAGGATCTATTTTGGCAAACTTCAGTAAATGATCAAAGACCAAAGCTAAAGGTATGAATAAATGACATTGTAATCTCAGGTCTTGTAGACAAAGGGGCAAATGTAATAATAATTGCCCCAGAATATCAGCATCTAAATAAGCCTCTCTGTCAGAGGATTAAAGTTTAACTTTTAGTGTAAGGTGGGTTTAACATACCAGAAAAACAGAGAAAAAAAAAATAAAGCAATATATATGAATTTATGGGGATGTGATTTGTTACAGCAATGGAATACTCAGATTAACATTCCTTCAGTCTCAGAAACAAAACATAAACTAAAATTTATTTCTGGGAAAAATATTAGAAGCTAATATACAGAATAGTCACCAACTATTCATGTTGTACAAAAACAGGACACAACAGCTGTTGATCTTCCAAAAGTACTAACAATACTACCTTTAAAGTGGTTAATTTGCAAACTTGTCTGGGTGGAACAATGGCTTTTGACACCAGAAAGATTACAGGCCTTAGAACAGCTGGTATAGGGCCAACTAAATGTTTAGTAAAATGAAGAATCAACTAGTCCTTGGAATTCTCCTGCATTTGTTATTTTTAAAAAATCTGGAAAATGGAAAATGGTAATAGGAGCTGTTAATAAGGTGATCCAGCCTCTGGGCTCTCTACATTCTGGAATTCTCTTTTGTCTATTACCTAAAGGATGGTCTTTTCTACTTATCAATTTAAAAGACTGTTTCTTACTATACCTTTACAAGAAAAAGATAGAGAAAAAATTACATTCATGATGTCTGCTTATAATAATTTTCAGTCTATTAAGAGATACCAATGGAATGTTCTCCTATAGCCCCACCCTATGCTGATAGTTTGTATTACAGCCTTTGGAGATGATTCATGTACAGTGTCCTCAATCTATAACTTACCATTATATGAATGACAACTCATTTTCTAATATAGATACTTTAGAAATCATGTTTGAAGAAGTAAAGAAAATTTTGCCTTGCTAGGGACTACAAATTGCTTCTGATAAAAATGTGAAGAGAATATTCTATTAATTTCTTAGGATATATAAAACATTTATTCCCAAAAGGTACAGATCAGGAGAGATTAATGACTCTTAATGACTTTCAAAAATTGCTGGGAGACATTGCCTATCTACAGCTCTTATTGGAGTAACAAAACTGAGCAATCTGTTTTAAATCTTAAATGGTGACAAGGACTTAAATAGTCCAAGAGAATTATCAGCTGAATCTGAAAGAGAATTGGCTTTGGTGGAAAAAAAATTATAGGATGCATGTGTGAATCATTTGGATCTGGAACTTGATTGCATTCTGGTTATTTTATCCTCTATGCATTTCCCTACATAGGTATTTTGATGCAGAAGAAAGATATTATCTTAGAATGATTTTTTAACCACACAAACAGTAAAAAAATTAAAGACATGTGAAAATATTTCTGAATTGATTCTAAAAAGAAAATTAAGATTTTGTCAATTGACAGGGATGAATCCAGAAGAAATTGTAGTATGTTCACTAATGCTAAAATTTACTTTCTAGGAGAAGAAAATGAACATTAGCAATGAACTTGCAGTAATTTTTTGGAAGAGAATAGCAACAAATATCCCAAAGCAAGAGAATTCAGTTCATAAAGAGACCTAACTGGATCCTTCTTCACATTGTATTCGGAACACCAATTTCTTAGAGCCTCTACATCTTTACTGATACAAATAAATCAGAAAAGGCAGGTTATAAATCAGGAAATTTAAATAAAATGTCTCAAAGTTTTTATAATTTTATCAAAAAAATCAAAATTATATGCTATCCTCATGGTATTAATGGATTTTATAGAAGCTCTCAATGTAGCTACTGTCTCCCAATATGCATAAAAATTGTTTTACATGTTGAAATCACTGAACTTACTTCCAATGAGTCAGAATTGACTTTGTTATTTATACCATTACAGAAGAATTTGATCCATTATTAATAGAAAACATGCTGAAAGCCTTAGAATTTCATTAAGAGAAAACATCATGTCAATAGCAAGGGTTTGAAAGAAGATTTTTCTATTTTGGCAACAAGCCAAGGAAACTACAAGAGAATGTCCTACTTGTTCTCTGTATAGCTAAACTACACGACCTGCGGGAAATAATCCAAAGGATATTAAAAAAATGAAATAAATTTTGGAAAATGGACATGTTTTATTTTGCAGATTTTGGAAAATTAAAATGTGTACATCACACCATTGATACCTATCCAGAATTTCAATGGGCAACTGCTTTGAATTAAAAAAAAGATTGTTTCTGTAATTACACATCTATTAAAAGTCATGGCCATTATGGAATACCTGTACAAATTAAGACTGACAATGCTTCACCATATGTCTCTAGTAAAATAAAGCAGTTTTTGTTTTTGTGGAGTTTTTTTTGGTGTATTATAGCATAAAGCATATTACAAGTATATCACACAATCTCACAGGACAAGCAGTTATAGAAAGATCTAACTGGGATCTAAAAGATATGCTTAATAAACAAAAAGGAGTAATAAAGACCCCAGAAATAGATTACATAGTATGTTATTAACTTTAAATTTTCTAAATGCTAATGAGAAAAAATGGCACAGAGACATTAGATATTAGAAAAAAACTACTGAATTTAATCAGCCTGTATACTTTAAAGATATGTTTACTTCAGAATAAAAACCAGGATATGTGTTACATTAAGTAAAAGATTTTGCTTTTGTTTCCACGGGAGAAGAAAAGCTATGGATATTGTCAAAATTGATAAAGATTTTGACTTGAACAAGAAAGATCTCTTGATTAGAAGTTATAGTTTATCAAACAGCATGACTATTCAATCTAACTTACAAGAATAACAAATGTTTTTCTTTTGATCAGATATAACTTACCAAAAGAAAAATTCCACAGGGTTTTGGGTTTTGTTTTGTTTTGCTTTGTTTTTTGTCTTTCCAGGAGAATGAAGGCATCCAACTAAGGAATCTGAAGACCAATGGACAAATGAGATGTCTGAAGAGAAAGCATCCCAATTAAAGGAATGAATTGGCCTATTGATGTATCACATTTCCAACAGGATGAATTTTCATAAATCCTTCCCATTGTTTGCTTCTGCTGTTCTCTACAGACACATAGTGCAAACGATCTTTTTGTAGTCCCAGTCCAACTAAAAATGAAAACTTGCTTTGGAGTTGTAGTGTGGCTCTTTTTTTCTCTAAACCCAAGCACGTTGTTAAAAGAAAATTGAGAATCTATGTTTCAGAAGAATCACTTAGTATGGGACAGAAGAAAACCAAAATTTCAGGACTATTGTCACAAATCTATTACCCTTGAAATTTATTTTGACACTTTAAATTTTTCTTTAGGTTTAGTACTATTTTAACCATTCTGTTTTGATATTAATGATATTTAAGTGTTCTACAGTGAATGATAAACTTTCTTAACAGTGATCTTTGAAGTCTCCAAAAGGAGGATGGGACCCTGCGATGATGATTCCACCAGGACTATGATAATGCCACTAAGCTGACAAAGACCAGCTTTAAACAACAAACTGCTCAGGACAATTTCAACATGGCAGCCTGAGATGATCCAGCCTCACAGACTACTCTAGCCAAGATTTGAGATAAGCCCTGCACTTTCCCATTATACACAGACTGGACAAAAAAATGATACAGCTGTCTCTCCCAAGGCTTAACAATTATCCCATTTTTTAGGGTTGCCTAAAGATACTGTCACCCCTAGACAGCAGAAAGTAATTTTAAGAACATGATGCCCACATTACCAAAGTGTGGAGTGGGCAGTTTTTGGTCATTCAGTGGGCTATGGATATTTGTTATTGTATAGGATGGTAGGTTACAAGTTGTTACTGATAATTTTCAGGCAAAAAATCTGAACAAATGAGGTTAGGTTCACAGATCTCATTCTAAAAAGAAAAATGGGGGATATAGACATAAGATAAAAGGTAGATTATTAAATCTATTTTTAGACCAAAAAAGCAATTTAGTTTTAAATATGGTACATTGGCTTAGATTTTTTTATGTTGATACAAAGTTAAGGTTATTTTTATTATACTGTATGTATATATATAATATATATATTATAGAAATAATAGGATAAAAAGGTAATTATTGACTCTACTTTTTTAAATAAAAAAATCAAGAACTAGTTTTAGATATTCTACATTTATATTGTATAAATTTTGTATATTGATATAAATTTAAGTTTATTTTTGTTACAACATACTGCTCATATATTTCTAGTTTTGCTCAAGGTATTGTACCTATACAGTTTATCTAACAATGTAATGTAAATATGTAGTCTTGAAAGTTATTATTACAAACTATTTAGGATAATAAAGAAATGCAGGTTAGTAGTTTGTTACCTGTAACAATCAAACTTGTAGTCACGCAAGGTATGTTTTCAAAGTCAAACAGATATTTAGATTACCTATCTTGGTCTTCAAACACTTCAGAGATCTACAAAATATGACATTTAAAATGTTTTAATAACATAAGGTTCTTCTTTTTTCTATGACAACGAGATATGTCTTTTCCTGGCAGCACCAGTCTACATCAGAGAAGATGATGGGCACTGAAGAAACTCTATATGGAACTTACTTTCTTTGTGGTAAGAGTTAGCCACTGGGCAAGACACTGCCCTTGCCTTGACTGCTGACAATATGCTGTCCAAACTAGACAAGCAGGACACTAAAGAGAGTGACTGTCAAACTTTGCTAAGACAAAATAGAATAGTCCTTCAAAATTCCTGCTCAATAGAAAAGTTTGTCAGATATGCTAGGCCTATAGGCCAAAGACAAATGCCCCAAAGTTGCAGAGGAATCTTGGGTGACTGTCTAGACAGTCAATTGTGTAGTGGGATTATGTTGTTACATTGTAAATAATTGTCCCACCTACTGGTTTAATAACCCCCCCACTGACCCCCCTATTGCCTGAAGGCAGACAGGAAGTGTGGGCAGGGATACCAGACTGGGAAAACTCTGGGAATAGGAAAAGCAGAGCAGAGAAGCCAGATAGACCACAAAGACACCCATGATCAGATGCCAGCAGACAAGAGGAAAGAAGTTGAAATGCTGCTCTGAGAAAAGATACCAAACCAAATGGCTGAATAAGATAAGAATCATGAGTTAGTTTAAGAGCAAGAGCTAGCTAGAAATATGCCTGAGCCTTGGGCTGATCAACATAAAATTAATACAAGTATTTGTGTGTTTCCTTGGAATTTTGGGACTGCTGGTCCAGATCTTGGGGCTAGTTTGGGCCAGAAACTTAATATTACACAATTGTTTCTGTCATTTCTTATTTTGGATAGTTGTTTGCTCTGTACTTGCCTGTATACTCAGGTAATATATCTTTTTCGGGTCTCTGATAGAGTTGAAGACTAGATAGTTACAGGTTGTTTTTGTTTGTTTGTTTTTTTAACAAATTGAGAAAAGACACAAAAGAAATGTAAAATGTATATGGTTGAGAGACAAAAGATAGTTTTGAATTGGGAATACAAGTTAGGATAGAAAGAGAATTAGGTACAACAACACTTTGGACTCACCAAGATCAGATAGATAATGGAATATTTTCCTTGAATTTGTCAAATGCTAATGGACTAGACATTGTTATTGCCTTACATATTTGTATATAGTTAATATACTTACATATAGTTTTTCTGTGTTAGTTAAAAGCTTTTCCTTTTTTTTTTTTTAGACAAAGAGGGGGAAATATGTGATATTTTGTTTGTATTCTGAGAAATAAAACTTGCCTGGGGATTAATAGCTAGTCTTTTGTTAACTATAGAGGCCAGACAATGGTGGCATAGACCTTTAATTCCAGCACTTTGGAGGAGGAAGCAGGAAGATCAGAAGTTCAAGGCCACCTTTGGCTACACGAGACTGAAGCAGTTTAAAAGAGGAAACAGCTGGATAGTGGTGATGTACACCTTCAATCCCAGCACTAGGGAGGTAGCGATGATCTTGTTCATTTGGTATGAGATTTTGTAGAGGTAAAAAGTCTCTAAGTGGCTGATGCTTTTTCAGCTTTCACCCTCAATATCTGACTCCAGGTTTTTATTTGTTATTCAGGTTTTTATTGTTGAGACTAATTGGAATCAAGCTTCAGTGAGGGGTGGGCAGGAGCAAAAAATAGGATTCAAGTTCAAGGTCCCATAGGACGAGCACTTAACGCCATGCCAGGGAATTTGTGCAGGTTTCACTCTGTAAGGGGAAAGAAGAGACCTTTTGTATAGTGACCAGACAGTCCATCCATTCATTCACCCAACAAGACGATGATGAATGATGTACATGCTCTAGGTGCTTGGGGCTGGAGGACTCGAAGGTGGGGGGAATCTCTCTCCTGCGGGATTTCTCCTGGTAGTTCACACACAATGCAGGGAACAGAGAGCTATATAAGACCTTTCAGGTGGGGAGGGACAGAAATGAAAGCATCACAGGGTGATGGGTGGCCAAGAGCAGCCATGTGGGTGATAGGGAGTAGGCAGCCGATAGTGTACAGCGGCATGGGGTCCCTTAGACTTAGTATCTAAGAGACAGAGCTCCCTGACCCTGGTTAGGACTGAGGCCTGCATGCAGAACCTTGAGATTGGGGCAGGGGCAGTAAGTGCAGCACTTAAAGGAGATCACTTCCTGCTTGTGCTTCAGGAACAGCAAGGCCCACACAGCTGTTCTCTGACGGAGAGCAGAGTCAGGCAGGAGGGATGACCAGCCTGTGGCTCAGAGGAAGGCCTTGGTGGGAACAGGGCTTGTTATACCTGGGAACCTGATGGGTTCAACTCATTTTCCGCTGGCTGCTGGGAGGGGCCAGCCTGTCACTCCCTGGAAACATCCCATGGGAACAAAGCCAGGGGAACATTTAACTTTACTCAGACTGTGGAAGCTTTTTTACAGTTCCACCCCACCCTGGTCTGTCTTCTGCTCCTTGGCTTTCCTCTTGCCTGTCCTTGTGAACTACTTGCCCTTCTGACCCGTGTCTCAAAGCCATACAATTTCCTGTGCATTCCTGAGGTGATTTAAACACAAGCCCAGGTGTGTCTTTCATCCTGCCTCAATGCCCACAGAGACGGAACAGAAGGGATAAAGAAAATAATTGTGTGACCTCTGTTCTGTCTGGCTGGTACAGGGAAATAAGGCAGGTGGCTCTGGCTGTGGTTGACAGTGACATTTCATTTGAGTGTCCAGGTCAATGAAACTTCAGAACAGTGAACAGTTGAGCAATGCCTTTGGAGGCACCCAGGGTCTGCCTGATGCTGGGATCTGAGGAACCATGTGTGCACAGGACATGCACTGCACTTACTGAAGACTCACCATGTGCCGCTTATGACTTTTGACACTTCACTGGCGTCACGTCACTGTGTCCTCAGCAGCTCCACAGAGGGTTCATACTGTTCATACATAAGAAACAGAGGACCAGCTTGTTGGAGTGTGCTGCTAGTCTTCACAGTTTACTAAGAGATATGACCGTAAGCTGTTACTCACAGGCTGTGCTGGGTAGCAGGTTTTGCATCCGAGGAGCCCAGTGTTGGTGGAAGAGGACAGACAGCCTTCTGCAATTACAGCGCCTAGGCTCTTCTCAGTTCAGCTCATGCCTAGTGACTGCAGCCCAGGAGAACAGCCTTGCAGATGCAGCTCATGCTGGCCTCTGTGGTTTAAGAACTTTCTGCTAAAGCCACTACCCCTCCACAGCAGGTGTGTGTGTGTGTGTGTGTGTGTGTGTGTGTTTGCATGTATTATGTATGCAAAAGTACATATGACTGCAAAGGTGTATTGCACACATGGGATGTGTGTTTGTATGTGTGTATAAACGTTTGCACAGAGCTCCTGGGGCCTCTTCACCTGTATTTGTACAATCCCAGGTTGGTCACTGCCTAAGCCATAACTTCAAGCCAATGGTACAATTTCTGGATGCTTCTGTGTCCTCTTTTGTTCCATAATATCAATCATCCCCACCCCACAGGACTGATTTGTGATGCATTGTTTCTGTGACACTCTGAGAAGGAGAGTGTGACACTAGATCAGTGCTGGACAAATGTCAGTCATTGCTGGCTCCTGTGGTCCTTTGCCTTCTGAATACACAGCTCTATTCCCAGGGTGTCTGCAATGGGCATTTGGTTCTTATGAAGAGCAAAGGCCCAACTAAGCTAGAGGACCTTGAGCAGGTGTGTCACCTCCCTGTGCCTCAATTTCCTCCTCCAAGAAATGGGATTGACCATCGCTTACAGGGAGGGGCAGGTGGGGAGTGAGCACTCTGAGTGTGACTCAGCTCTCTGGTCTCCATCCATTTTCCAGCCACATTATTTCATCTTCTGTTCTCAAGCCATCCACTCATGTTCCAGCTAAAAGATCCCTCCCTGGACCCTTCTTTGTTGGCCTTTCCTCAAATATGTAATGTCTTCAGTCAGGCTGACGTAGCTCTTGGCCATCCTCTGTGCTGACAGTCAGCATCCTACAGCTAGAGCTGGATATCATCAACTACCCAAGCTCTGGGAACCCTGACAAGCCAGGATTCACCATCTGTCCCCACCACAGCAATTAAAGAGACTAGCAACAGTGAAAAGCAGAAAAAGGAGGTATGTTCAGTGTATGTTCCCAGTCACACTGGGAAGTGACCCCCATGTCTGTCTTTGGGGTCCTGATATGAGGTTTAACTTTCAAGAGAGAGGAAAGAGCTCAGCAGTCCTTGCCCATCATGACCTACCACTGTCCTGGCTCTGCCCTGTCCCCGCAGAGCAATCTGATGAGTTGTTAGAATGTGTAGAATCTCCTTCCAGAGGCGGGTCCCTCCTCTGCCAGGCAGCAGGGCTTCAGGCTTTGCCTCCCCCGAGCGTAGGATTCCTGGAGAGAGTTTAATTCTGTGGAGTCCACTGTCCCAGATGGCACAGATGTCTCTCTTTAGGACATCTCTCCTGGCAGCATTGTCACATTGGTTACAATGCTTGATTTCATAAACAAAGCTTTCCTGAGACACAGTGGCTCCATGCTCAGTCTAACTTCTGAGCTCTACTCATGTCCTGTCCAACTCCTTTCTTGCTTCAAGGACTCAGGTGGCAGCTGGAATGGTGAGCATACCCCCAGGGTTTAAAACATCTGTTTTGCTATCACACTTGACAGCCACCAGCCTGGTGTTTTGGTTTTTTGAAACAGGGTTTCTCTATGTAACAGCCCTAGCTATTCTGGAACTCTCTCCGCTGTAGACCAGGCTAGCTTCAAACTCACAGAGATCGGCCTGCCTCTGCCTCCTGAGTTCTGGGGTTAAAGGCAGAGGTCTGTATTCTGAGTGAAAATCACTCTTCCCAGCTTTAGGAGGCGGCCTTTGTGGCTGGGCTGCTGCCTGTCACCACCAGGGACAGAGATGATGAAGCGACATATTGCAGACTTCTCATGCTGCAGAAGTCGGTGGCTTAGACAGAGACAGCTCTAAAACAATGGCCACCTGCCTGAAGACTTTGGGGAGAAGCCACCCTCCTCACCCTCTTCACCCTCCTCTTCCTCCACCTCTTCTGCTCTTCCTCATCTTCTTCCACCCATCCTTCCTCTTTTCCTCACCCTCCTCTTCTCCCTCCTCTCTTTTTCATCTTTGACTGTAGTTCACACGACCTCCAACTTGCGGTCTCCTGCCTCAGCTTTAGCAGGGCTGTGACTCCCGGATGAGCCAGCACGCTTGCCTTCGTCATTCTTTAGAGCCACATAGAAATGTCCACTAACTCCATACAGTGGAAGCAGCTGCCATAACTGTAGGCTCCAACCTCGGTCATCTCTGGGCTGGTCAGGGGGTCTGATTGCATTAGTCAGGTGCACTCGTGTACACACACACACACACACACACACACACACACACACACACACACACACACTTTCAGCCAGAATCTTGTGACTTTAGGATCAGGAACCACATGAAATTAGTTGTTGGGATAGCTTATGACTGGAGGATTCACTTGCCCCAGAGGTCCTCAGCACCCGTGTTGATGCTCTGGGTGATGAATGGGGTGTCACTATTAGTGTCTAGAGAGTGGTCTGGTTATGGGAGCAGCTTTTTGGGCTGAGAACTTTGGTTGATTAACTTCTTTCAGTGTGTGTTTGTGTGTGTATGTCTGTGTGAATGTGGTATGTGTGATGTGTGTGGTATGAGCGTGTGTGTGCTGTGTGTAGATGGTACATGTGTGTCTATGTGTGGTGTATGTGTGCTGTATGTATTATGTGTGTGTGTGAATGTGATGTATGTGTGGTATGTGTATTTATGTGTGTGTCTGTGTAAGTGGTATGTATCTGTGTGTGTGAGTATGTGTGGTTTGTGTGTGTGTGTGTGTGTGTGTGTGTGTGAAGTGTGAGTACACTTGTGCCATAGGATATGTGTAGCAATCAGGAAGCCAGAATACCATCCAGGCCTCAGTCCCAGACTTCCTTCTCTCTTGTGTTTCGGTTCTATATGCTCCCAGCACCTGGCCTATAAGTCTTCATATACTTATACCATAAGAAACTTATCTGTCTATTCCTCTCATGTTTAATTTTGAGATTCATTTTATATGTTTGAGCGTTTCCCTTCATGTATGTCTGTGTAACATATATACCTGGTGCCCATGGAGGCCAGAGGAGGATGCTGGGTCCCTTGAAAATGGAGCTACAGATAGTTGTGATCGGCCATGTAGGTGCAAAAGCAGCCCAAGAGGAATCTTAACAACTGAGTCACTCTCCTGCCCCTATCCCACCTGCCTTCTGCAGAAATGCTGAGGTTACAGGCCCATTTCTCTCATGGGTTATGGGGATTTGAACTCAGATTCCCACACATGCTCTGCAAGTGCTTTTACCCACTGAGCCATCTCCCAAGCCTGGGTTTTCTCATTTCTAAGTCTAAATCTGGCACCTTTGGGAGATCACACACTTGGTCACTGCCTTAGGAAATCCTGTTTCTGAATGTATTCATCAGAGCGAGCCTGCTGCTAACAGAATGGTCTGTCTGCAATGTAGGACTATGGAGCTGCCTACCAAGTACCAGACAGGCAGATGGTTCAGAATGTGCACGTGCCCAAGATATACTGTGATGCTGGGACAGGTCAGATGGGCAAGCTGGGGCAGCTGCTGTTGTTCTCACATGTTCTCTTTCACCGAGTTATCCAAGAAGCATCTGTAAGGTACCAACCATTCCAGGCACCAGGGAATAGGAAGGCCCTGTCTTCAGAGATCTCCCGCTGTGGTTGCAGGGTGTGGGAGTCAGGCATCTCTGGGACAGACATCAGGAGGAGATAGTTCAAAGGTTGGAGGGTTTCTTGTGGCTTACGGGTTCAGAGATTCACATCATAGCAGCCAGAAAGCAGAAAGGAAGATGTGGGGGGATATTGAGCCTCAACTTTCACTTTTGTTTTTTTTTTTTTTTCTCACCTCACCACCATCATTGTTTTTTGTTGTTTGTTTTGTTTTGTTTTTGAGACAGGATTTCACTATGTGCTCCTGTGTGGTCTAGAACTTACAGAGATTCATCTACCTGTTCCTGCTGGGATCAAACGTGTGTGCCATCACCCGCGGTCCTCATTTTCTATTTTGTGAAGTAGGTGCACTTTTCTGGAATTGTCCCTACCAAGGACAGAGTAGGGCCATTCATCTCCCCACATACAGAAGAAGCGGACATGCGCCTCGGGCATGGGTACTTAGCGCGCAGGCATGCATACTAGCGAGTAAGTCATCTGCCCCTCCATCTATCAGAGATGGAGAAATAGCAACAAACACACTTGAAAGAGCAGGACAGGGGAGCCTAGTCCTGATGGGCAGGCGCTCAGAGGGCAGAGGAGAGGCCTCATTCACAGACTGCAGCAGCCTGGTCCCAGAGCCAGCAGCCTGGAGGCGGCTATGGAAACCCTGGCCAGAGCAGCCAGTGCTCAGCACAACCAGAGGCTCCAGACAGGAGCAAACAACATCGGTTTCCAGGACACCGAGAGGCAGGAAATTAGCCAGAGGCTGACTGGTCCTTAGCAGGACACAATGTGGGTCATTCCACATGGAACCCAGGCCCTTTAGCTGATGCTCAGTACAGTGACTGGTTCTCACAGGGGGTTGGGGGGAGGTGACTTGGCAGTTGGGGGAAGTTTCTTGGATACCAGGAAAGCTGTCATTGTGATTCATGGAGCCTCTGACATCACAGGGCACTTTTTGTGATGCAAAGTCAAACACTGTCTAGACACACACCAGGGGCCAAGGGACAGGCAGTTGTCCTGTGTGGCCTGCTGAATGGGCCACAGAAGCATATGGTTTCCATCATGTGCTATGCTGGGACCGTGCTGCACAAGGATGCAGAGAAGACTGTCACAAAGGAAGAAATTAGGCCCACTGGTCCCTCGAAACAGGAACCAGTACCACTAGGTTTGGAACAGGCAGAGGGAATAGGTGTGCACCGTAATAGGACAATTAGGGTGACCTTTGCAGGAGCCACAGGGTAAGGCAGGCCAAGCAGGTGTAGAAGGACTCTGGGCTGTCCCTAGCTGTCCCTGACCTTAGGGGTGGTAAGATCAGATGTGCAGTGACCTGGTGCACAACAAGGAAGGTATTGAATGTGCATTCTGGGTTAGATCTGGTTTGTACTTAGACACTGCAGGCAAGCTACTTCCTTTGACTGGAGATTGGTCACCCTGGCAAAAACAATTCTTCATGGTCAGCAAGGACCTTAGATGGTAAATAATACACAACTTAAAAGACCTGATTAACACACACACACACACACACACACACACGCACGCGCGCACACACACACACGTGTAAATGCACACATGCATGCATCCATATATGTGCCTGTGTAAACAGCTAAATTCAAATGCTCCGTCATCCCATCCTTTTCCCAGAACAGGCCCTTTAATTGCAAGAACATTTTGGGAACCGAAGTGATGTGGCGAAAAAAGAAAACACCCCTCCCCCAGCAAATATTACAATTATGTGCCGTGTGTGCATTTTGCCTTTACATCTTATTTGGAAACTATAAAAGCCAAATAGGGGGAAACAAGAGGCCCAGGCAAACAGCCAGCTTCCTGTGGGCAGAGCCAGGAGGGACTCCAAAGGGAGGGCAGCCTGTCAATGTCACTAGTTCTTCCAGTTGCACAGGGAAAGAGGCCCTGCCACCTGCCTAGGAGACTGGTCACCCGTTCCCGATGGCAATCACACTCACTGTGCCTCTGTCTGGGATGCCGCAAGCCAAGAGTGGAAGGAGCCTGCTTGGCTGAGGCTGGGCTTAGTCAGTCCTGAGCTCTAACTGGGAGATCACGGGCTCCCCTCCCATCCTCCATCCCGGAGGCCTTTATGTCCGTGAGACACCAGAACACCTGTGTAAAGGTGTGATATCCAAACTTGGCTGTCAACCTGACACACCCAGTCAGAGGGAACCTCAGTTGAGAAATTGTCCCCTGGCCACACCTGTGGGTTCTTTTCTAGACTGCTAATTGATGAAGAAGGACCCAGCCCACTGTGGGCGGTGCCATCTCTAGGCAGGTGCTTTGGGGCTGCGTAAGAAAGCTAATTAAGCATGAGTCAGTAAACAGCCCCATGGTCTCTGTTTCAGGTCCTGGCCTGGCTTCCTGCTTAAATTCCTACCTGGGCTTTTCTCAATGGTGGACTGTAAACCAAATAATCTGTCTCCTCCCCTAAGCTGCTTTTGCCTGTATTCTATCACAGCAGTGGACAAGCAAACTTTGTGTAAACTACTTGTTTCTTGAAGGAAAGGCCTTCAGCTTCATGATGGGAAAGGGTAGGCAACAGAAAATGTTCTAGATGAACAGTCTTTGTGGAAATGGGATGCAGTTGCTTATGGAGGTTTCCTCTACATTGATGTATTTGCTTCATTTCCCACTGATCAGGTGCAGCCAGGCTTTCAGGGGCAGCTGCTTCAACTAACCAGTGCCTTTGCATCAGCGACCATGCTTGCTCGTCTCTACCGCTTCCCTGCCCTTGCCAGATAACAGGAGATGAGTTTCTCTTCTTTTCTTGAAATTCGTGTGTGTGTGTGTGTGTGTGTGTGTGTGTGTGTGTGTGTGTGTGTGTTGTCTGT
>PVIH01000904.1:0-282050 GCA_004025045.1 Sigmodon hispidus
AAAAGAGAAAATGAATGATTGAAGATAACACCTGAATTGTCCTCTGCCTACAAAGAAACACACACATGTGTCCCTGCATGTACATGCAAATAAAAACATGTTCATGCACAAAATGAAGCATTTATAAAATTAATACAGACCACACATATTAAATTTTCTGTATGAAATAAAAAAAAAAAAAAGAAAATACCAGATCTTTTACTTTTAAAATTTAACTCTCATATAACAATAGACTCAAGGAAAATTATGAATTTGGGACTATCAACACTAAGCATATTTATTTGTGTGACTTGGCCTATTACTGACAATGCCTACACATTAGTAATAAAGTTCTGGAGAAACTCTGCTGGGCTTCTTGCTGTGAACCTGGAATTCAAATCCATTAAGGCAGAACCTGCTGCTTTTGGGCTAGAGCAGCTCACACCAGGCACCCAGGACATCACCAGGAGCTGCCGCCCTGTAGGATCCTTGAATCCATCAAAGAACAGAGATTTTCCAAAGAATAATGACCACACTCAGAATGATCAATGAAACAACAAACAACAAACAAACAATAAGAAGAAAAGAGACTAGAATGTGTGAGAACAAGGGTGGAGAGGCTAACTGGAGAAGAGAAAGCTTTATCAGGATGAGGAAATACCTGAGGACCCAGAGGATTAATGGACTTTTCCAGAAAACAGAGCAAGGCCTGGGAAAAAGTTCTAGTATGACTCAATCTCCATCACATTAAATTCTTCCCCAGACCTAATGTGCAATGAGATATCAAGATTATTTACTTTTATTTCTTATAAGTTTATATGATAGCTCATGACATATTATAATGTTATATTTATTACAGAGTTTATAATATTTCAAGCATTAGAGGAAGTCCCATACTTAGGCTATTTGAGATATTTTCATTTAAGCTGTGTCGTTAGCATTTGTGTATCATGTGCTGTTTGAACATAGTTGTTAAATACCTATCCTGTGACAGGAATAGTTTCTCAATGAAAAAGTATGTGCATCCTGTCTGCAGACCTTGAAACTCAGCAGGTTTATCAGTGTTAACAAGCAAGGAACAAATTGAGAAGGTCAGGAGATACTCAACAGGTGGCATGCAGAAAATGTTATACTGAACTTCTGTGCATCTCAAATACTGGGAAGAGTGTTATTGCCTTCCCCTCCTGGGTGATGCTTGGTATAGGTTTTGACACCTAAGAGTCTAACACTGCCTGTAAATATAAGGCAGAGGTGTTATTATCATGGTCTTCATGATTTACTGCATTGAACTTATGTAAAATAACCTGCAAGGGAACCCTTTTCTTAAGTGAAGACAGTTATTAGTGGAAACTGTGTGTGGAATTATTCTGAATACACAGACTATCTATTGCCAACTATTTGGATTGTATGTGAAAAGTTGGTACAATGACTGTGCGTCATGTCACCTAATTGGCTCCTGTAAGAATAGAAAATAGATGCAGCCTGTTATGTGGTGTGACCACACTCTCACACAGAGAGAATAATGGTTCTCATGCTATACTCTGAAGAATACAGAATTACCATAGAATTTTTCATTAAGGTCAGAAGAATGAAGAGCAATGTCAGCTGGAAACAACACCAGACACAAAGTCTAGTTAGAACAAGGAGGCTGAGCCTACTGATTCTGGGGCAGGATAAGTAGATTCACAAGTGGCCCTGTGTTCATAAATTTTCCCCATTCCTGTCTGCTTTTCTCTAAAATTGGAGCCCTAACAGAACCTGTGTTGAAGCTTTTAGGGGATCCTACAAGTTCATGTTGGTAAAGCTTTTAGAGTGCTCCCATTCTATTTGACTCTCATTACATGTCACCTATTGTTATCACTGTTGACTAGAGGGGCCACTCTTAAACTCACAGCTTTCCTAACAGAACAAAACCAAAAATAAAAACTAAAAAAAGCAAGCTTACACCTCTTTCATATTTCGCTTTATTTGTTAAAAGTGACAGGATCCCCAACTCCAGACTCTCTACTCTCTAAAAAAAAAATGTCTTCATCTTCTACTAATTTATCATCCTAAAGTCTTTGCTAGCCATCCTCCAGTGCCTCTTTCTTGCCTGAGGTTTGCCTATCTGGAGGGAAAAGTTGCCACATTTTATACTCAGGTTAGTAAAATTCCACAGCTAAAATTGCTTTATGACCAAATTTTCATAAGAAAGGCAATTTTTAAAAGTTTTGGCTGCATTTTGCATTCCTATCTATTATTTCTTCCACTATATGGAATATCAGGTTTGAGATTTAGAATTATAGAGTGAGAAATGCATGGAATTACAAATTGGCAAATTTAATAAAAGACAAAGTAGGGAGAAAAAGAGACTCAATCCTTATATATTACTTTTCAGTCCTTTGTAACACAATCGTAATATCACGTTAAAATAGTTGAGAAATCTAACTGGAGCTCACCTTGGCTGGGGAGTCCAGCTGCACTAGGGGGTAACCATAAAAAATGTTGCCGTTTCAAACACAATATGGAGGGAAGGGAAAAAAGAAAAAGCCACATCAGTTAGTTCCCCAGAGATTTTCTTTCCAAATTTTCTTGTAGGAAAAATGGTTTGTGCTGATCTTAGAGAAATAATTGGAGCAAATTTTATGTGAAACATGGATCTGGAAAGCCTACTTACTTGGATAATGTGAAAGAAACATTTTGGAGCAGGGTAAAAGTCTGCTACATGAAAAAATTGAAAGCTTCAACAAAATATGTTCAAACATCATATTTAAGTTATGGTGTTTGAAATAATCTTTTTTTTAGTCTACTGACCTGATTTCTGAGATCTTAAATACTTACAACCTTATACTCTCTTAGGTTTTGGAACAGGCAACAGAATTATAGTAAAAAGCCTTTTTTGCTAAAAAAAAAATAACATAACTTGATCTAGGTGGTATAATGTCTCAAGTAAAACACATGAATATTTTTACCTCTTGAGTTGAAGGTCCAGATGGTTTTATAATCTTGTTTTATTTTTATGATTTTTGCTTTGCACATTAAAAAGAATACTTGTGGTTTCATAATCTTTCCTTGACCCCATGTAATGGAATAATAACCACACAGGCAGATGAGCTGGGTTATCTGCTAAACAGCATGATATATGACAACTGTTAGCAAACTACAATTTGGTGGCTGAAGCTTTCTCAACCTCTGCTTTAATAAATTAGGATAATTTTGAAATAAAGGTAAATAATCTACTCAATTTCTACCAATAACTATTTTTGTCAGAGTAACAGAACTGAATAGGTGTATAGGGGACTCTATGGCCTACACAGTTAAAATTATTCACCACATATCCACACTTTAATAGAAAATGGGTGGATAATTTTTTGAGTTTTGGAAAAAGAAATAGAATAAAAAGTGAGAATGAAAATGTTATTTTCAAAGATATTGTCTCATCTATCAGGGCAGTCTCCTGAAACCTATATTGTCTTTTTGAATGCTGGCAAATGATGCAAAAGAAGAAGTATATGATTATGGAGCAGGGGAAATCCGGGAAGGTTTCTGTAGCCATGACACAAGAACGGACATTATTGATTACCTACCTGTGCCAGTATCTTTTGCTGAAATTGTCCTAGTGCCCAAATATGCAGAAGCTATTATGTGAGACTAGAAAAAGCAAGAGGTTTTCAGAGATGGCAGCCTTGATATTACAGCTGTTTACCTCTGAAGTTATTCATATGTGAGAAAAATAGACTCAATTTGCAGCAGTGCCTGGAGTCTGCATCATTACTACCTCATGCACACTGCACTGGGTTGAGAAATCACTGGACTCAGTAACACATGGGTTTAAGTCCTCGTTATGAGATTGGGTAATTTAACAGTAGCACTGTAGTGAATTTTTATCTGCAAAATTAAGATTAAGAATAACATCCAAGGAATTGCTATGAGGATCTAAAAAGATAATATAGTCAACAGCATTTTAGAACATACACAACACTTGGTAAATGCTGGGAGAAATCATACTCTTTCACTCTTTCTATTTCATGTAGCATCTATGAAATATTCTAAGCAATGTATGTAATTTATTCAACATGGTTTCTTTTAATATTTAAAAGCATATTATTATGTGAGACTATTTATATATATGAACTAGATGAGAAAACCAAAGCTTGAAAAGCTGAAACAATTTTCCAAACAAGCACTAGAATAGTGTGTTGAATCTACTTTCTAAGCACTCTAGATTCTATATTTTAATTTCCATTAATATTTTTTCTCATCATAAGACATTATTCATTCAGATGTTTATAGTTTTTATGTGTAAGGCTTTGTGGAATTTGAGCACAATTATCCCATTTTTTACAACATAATTTCTCTGAACCTACAATATATTAAATATATATTCTACATAAGTGAGTCATATGGGAGCCTGTATTTTTATGGTGAATGTGTAACTATCTACTGATTTCTAAAAATGATACGTTAAAGGCTTAACCCTCAATACTTGTGAATGTAACTTTATTTGGAATTTTTCTTAAATGTAGTAGGTTTAAAGAAAAAGTCATTGGGGGGTGAACCTTAGTTCTATGTGGCTGCTGGGCCTAAAGAAGGCAGGATTCAGACACATATATACTCCCATATGTGAAAGCAAGGACTGAGATCTGGGTTCTGTACTTATAAATTAAAAATCACAAAGGGGTGTCAGAAAATTACAGAAGTGGTACAAAAGGAACAGACTGTCTTTCATAGCCATCAAATCTTGCTCATATTTTGATCTTTAGCTTCTAGCTGCCATAACTGTGATATGTGATTAAAAGTGCCCAGAGTCCAGACCAACTCAGTTTATGGTTCAGTGCTACTGCAGGCCTAGACAACTAAAACATGTGAGGAAACATTATTGGGAAAAGTTTCTTAGGTATATCAATCCAAGGTTTTGTTTTGTTTTTCCTGCTTTTAGTAATACCTCATGGGTGGTTGGCTAAATAACTCATGAGTGGTGGGCTAAAAGCATGAGGTTACTGTTTGCCCCATGTTAAAGGTATGTAAATAGGATCTCAGCCTCTAATTCAAGACAGAATTAGAGTATTGTAAAAAGAATACTAAAATATCATGAGACAATTGCTAAGGTGTATAAGACAATGGCTCCGGGGCCTCTTCTTTGAAACTTGAACTTTAATTATCAGATAAAGACTATTTTATGAAATTGGAAAGGACACCATTACACCATTCATTTTGCATTTTTCATCCTCTGGAACTTTGGATATTCACCTTATAACAGGTAAAGCAAGCATATATACATCATCTGTATCATAAACACTACAATTATAGATATTGTACTTTTGTGTTTTATTCAACTTGCACAATACGCATAGCATCTCTATCATGGCCCATGCTGGAGTGACTATGAGTATAGGCATCCAGTGCAGTTGACTACTTATCTTCACAAATTCTAAGTAGATTTAACATTTTTTAAAAAAGCCATAGTGAGGAATTGACAACTGAACTTCATAAAATTAAAAACAAACAAACTTCTACATAGCATAGAAAGTAGCTAATTAAGTGGTTAGAGACCCTAAAACACAGAAGAAAATCTTTGCTAGCACAACAGTTGACAGACATTCCTATCCAATATATGCCAAAAAAAATCAAAACATTAAATAGCAACGGTTAAAGATACTCAGGAAATAAATGGGCTAGTGAAATTAGGAGATAATCCTCAAAAAATGAAGTATAAATGGCTAATTAATGCAAGAAAAAAAGTCCAACCTCACTGGCCTTCAGAAAATGCAAATTTAAACTACAATGAAATTTAATCCCATCCCACTCAGAATGGCAGTCATTAAGAAAACAAGAAGTGCAGTCAAGAATGCAGAAATAAAGAGACCCTTAAATATGGTCAGTGAGATGTAAATTGGTCAGCCTCCGTGGAAATCAGCATGGAGTTTCTGCCAAAGCTAGTAATAGTTCAGTTAGAATTTAGCGGATCCATTCTTGAGTCTGTTCTCCAAGGACTCAAAGTCTATACATCACAGAGATATTTGGACATCAATGCTTATTGCAGTCCCATTTAAGATAACAAAGGGCTAGAATAGAATCAGCCTATGCATCTAGCAGCAGAGGAATGGGTACTGAAAGGATGTCTATACACAATGAAAATATACAGTCATGAAGAAGATTTAAGTTATGGGCTTTTTAAAAACAAAACAAAACAAAAAAACAAATAACCACCAACAGCAGGAAAACAGATGCAATTGGAAGTCGTCACTGTAAGTGAATTAAGCCAGTTTCAGAAAGACAGACATTGTGGTTTTATTCACCTGTCTAGTTCCTGGATTTAATAAAGATACATAAAATCATGTATGTAGATACAACATGAAGTAGAAGCAAAATTGTTTAAGAAAAAAGGAAATTAACAGGAGAGAGAGAGAGAAGAAGGAAAAAGGATAAGTGATATGTAGGTCAGTATAGTGAGAAAACACAGTGTCCATATATAATACCATACAGTGTATGAGAACAGTGAAAAGTTAAAAAGGAATACAATGCCATGCTATTTCTTTTTAAAAAAGATTTACTTATTCATAGTATCTCTGTATGTGTGTTTTAGCTGCATGTGTATGCAGTGAGAGCAGAAGCCCCAAGAAGGCATCACATCCCATGAAATAGATGTTTGTGAACTGCCATGTACAGACTGGAAACTAACCAGTGTCCTCTACAAGAGCAGCCAGTGATCTGGACCACTGACCCATCCTTCCCATCTCTATTTCTTACATACAAAAGAATCCTGTCAGGAACATAGACTATTGTGGCCAGTTGTGGTAGAGTCCCTTCAGTTGCTGTCTATGCAGGCATGGAAATATTTTCCCTGATGGCCCTTGTCCATATTGATTCCTGAGCTATCCTGACAAAGTGGAGCAGATGAAATACTAAGAGTTGAGGACAGGCACCGTTTAGTTACCATCAGTAAAATTTCCATAGAGCTATTATCCTTAATTTGCAGATTCCAAATGAATAGCTATTCTTAACCAGTCACACAAAATACACTGTGGAAATAATTTCTCATTCAACTTCATTTCATACTTATCAAAATTTAGTTGAACAAAATGGTACTTACAGAATAGAGTAATGTGCTCTCCATCTAGTCAATGCAATACTCTAAAATCTGTCTTTGAGTTTATCTAGGCCAGCAGAAATCAAAATAGCTGTTTTCTTATTCTTATCCCTTCCCCTATTCAATGCAAAAAAAAAAAATCTTTTAAAGAACCATTTCTTGTTATCATCCAGATAAATATGTGTATTAAATTAAATAACTTTATTTTCCAAGTCCTAGAGTACTCATATGTTAAAAGCAGTTTTAAGAACACACCATGCACTATTACATAGAGCTTTTTATTTTTCCTGAGGACCAACAGAAAATAATATTCTCTGTCACATGTGCTAGGAAATTTATGTTTCTCCAGAAAAAGAAGTAGTTTGTTGCAAATTTTATAGAATTGTGAACATCTCTTGCCATGGTTTCTTCCCTTTACTAGCTACTTAAAAACACAAAATCAGCTTCTATTTACTTTGGCAAGAATAAAGAATGCTGTTGCATATACTGTACATGTAACCCTACTCAACAGTTCATGAAAACTTCAAGCTATATTGTTTCATATTTCTAATTAACATTCAAAATTTTATTCTAATTTTAACACGTTATATGTGAGAATTTCTAAAACCATTTCAAATCCACCCTGAGTAAAGTTGGGGAGGTATGTATAAACACATAAGTGAAGTATATGTAAATAATTAACTCACTGGAATTTCCTATTTTAGCAGTTAATTCTGTACTTTCTTCTCTTTACTTTAAAAAATTCAGTTGTTGTACATGGATAAAAATATGACTTTATTAATAATAAAAACATAAAATGACAATAATAAATTGTTTTACAAAAGTCAATTGTTTATACTTAATGAGGTTTTAAAGGACATAATACATAATTTGCTTGATGTGTTTTAAATAAGTGTAAGTGTTTTTCCTTTTCAGTCCTTTAAAAGAATTTGGAATTTTGATAAATTAGTAGTCAGCAAAAATATTATATTGCCAGTAATCTTGGAAAAGTGGTGATTCTGATTCTTGGCATGAGGTGGAAGCTTTAAAGGACCTTGTATCAGCAGATTTACATTGAATACTAATTAAAACAGGCTGTAAGGAAGAAGGAGGAGTAGACTAGACATACTGTGCTCCGACTATAAATCTATATAGTAATTAAGATATAGTCATAGCTCTCAGTAATGACAGTCCTTGGTCACAAGGTTTCTAGAGTTGAAATATTAGATCTGTTAAAGTCACATGAGGTCTTATCAAACTGCTTGAGGCAGATAATACATATTTTTGTTTCTGTGACACATAAAAAGTCCTATAAGCTTTACATTAGAAAAGGTTTATTGATTCAGAGACTCCTCAGAAATTAAAATGGCAAAGCAGCCTGGAAGCAGATGCAACTGGAGGTCCTGAAACCACCCAGATACCTTTTCCTATTACGGTCGTCAGTATGCCCACATTTTTCTTTTACTAGTTTTAAAAAACACCAAACCAGATGTCCTAAACCATAATTTCAATTATAGCTGTGCTACATTCTGTCTTAGGGATACCTGGAATAGACAGGGAGTCTGACATAAGTCAGGGTAAAAACAAATGAGATCAAATAAAGAAAGAAATGTGAAGCATTTTACACTCAGTACTAAAGTGTCTGGTCAGGAGAGGAAAAGGGGAGGGGTCAGCAGCACAGACAAACCTACAGAAATAGGGAAGCTGTTTCAGACATTTGTAATGTCACCTTGCCTAGGTTGAACTGCAATTCCCAGGTCCCCATGTCTTGCTTGTTTCTAATTCGAGTGAGCCCTGAAATTCAAGAAGAGATCCCCATGTGATATGTGAAGCCTTTCAAGGAAAGAGGACACCATTTTGTAACACACTGTCCCTTTTATACTGGCCTGTCTCTTTGCATGGTCAACAGCTAGGCCAAATCATTGAGTCACTTTAAGTATCTTGAAATAATTTGATGTTAATAACATTTTAGATATTCCCTGAAATGATGGAGAGCTAATTGTTAAAACAAATTATGTAAAACTTTCGTGAAGAGATAAGCAAAGGCTTGAGAAAATGACTTGCAGTATGTTCTCAAAGGTGCATTAGTCTAAATGTTTTAAACTTCAGAGATGACTGAAGGGGAGACATAAAGAATAATTCCTTTCTCTAGAACTCGTGGTCCCAAGATCTGACTCATAATACTTGTAGAGCTTCTTTGTCTCTTCAAATTTTTCAAGTTTCCTTTTTTTATATTAAGTATTAAAGTCTCATTTTTTATCCATGTACTCCATTGTTCAAACTCCCTTCCCCCTCCAGCCCCTCCCAGTCACTCTCTCTTCTCCTCACCACTTTATCTCCTCCCCGGCAAGGGCAGGAGGTCCCAAGGTCCCAAGGTGGCTTAGTTCAAAATCCACTCCAGGCAGATCTGCTTTCCTTATCCCAACATCAAGACTGGGTCAAGTGTTCCTTTGGAGGGAATGGGCACCAAGGTGCTTCAGATCTCATGCTAGTTTCCCAGCAGAAAGGATGCTATCATTGTTAGATAATGTTCTCAGATCTCTGATCCAGCTATCACTCGGTCTCCTCCCTCCCATTTACAATCAAACTTCTCTGTGGTGTTATTTTTGTGTATGTTCTAACAAATAAAGCTTGCCTGAAGACCAGAGAAGCCAAGCAGTCAGCCCCTAGTTAGGCAGGCAATGGAGCACACACCTTTAATCACAACACTTGGGATCTCATGCTTTTGCTTCCAATACTTGTCATTTATTTCTTAATTTTCACCTACCACAAACTGGTTTCTATCACTTTCACTAAGGCTACTACAATCCTCACAACTCTTTAATCCAATGACTAGTTTTGAATCATGTATTCAGCAGTATATTTTGCCAATCTTAAAGACATCTGACATTTCCAAGATAAGCTTGGATTTCTGCCTGTGGTCTTTGCCCAGGGTGCTTTCTGATGCTGTATCACCCCCAACTCTGCAGATAGAAATTCTGATCATTATTTCCCTTGAGCACCAATTACCAAGTCCTGTTGTGCTTGCTTCTAAAATATACTTTGACTTCATCCAGTTTCCTATCTCCAATGATACCATCATATTTCTTGTTATAATTATGGATTTTTTCATTATTTTTCTTTAGTCTTCTCCAGTTTAATCTTGCTTCTCTTTCAATCACCCTGCCTACTATGGTCAGGAGGCTTAAAAAAATCAAGGAAAGAAAGAAACTAAAAAGTGAAGCAAGGAGGAAATCCCATAGGTTTACTGACTTGAAGCAGTCCCTGCTCTGGACCATTTTCCTCTAGACAATGTGACTTGCTTTTCTCCAAAGCAGTCCCCATATAGCAGCCATAATTTTATGAAATATAAATCTACTTAATAACATTGTAACAATGATTACTGATCTTTGAATAAAATAAAATAAATCTTCAGGTGGCCATCCTTCATAAGTTCTTCTGTCTTGTCTTTCTATTCTTTTTTCTCTCTTCTATCATTCATTTCACTTCTGAAAGCTTGCAAAGGCCATGTGCCCTGCACATAACAGCTTTCTCCTCTAGCTTCAGAGTCTGGTTTACCTAACAACTTCTGTTGATCATTCAGTTCTTAAATTTAACTTCTGATAGATACTTTCCAAACTCTGGTCAATCAGACACCTGTCATAACATCTCTTAGCATGCAGCATATTTATATAAACAGGATGCACACCAAGAACATCAACCTCACTTAGCACAATCCTAAACAAAGAGTTAAATGCTCTTAATTCAGATCATGGGAACAGCTTTTCTCTGACATACACTTTGCATGTAGAATGATGTAATTTTATATTTTGGATTTATAAAGATCTTTATTCAATAATTATCCTAATCACACAAAAGAATTTAAGTACAAATATTACCACTACTAAAATCTGAGTAAAATATCATATCAAAGAGACTAGAATGCATGAAAACATACCAAATTAGGAGATTTCAGTGGTCAAGCCCTTGCACCAAAATTAAGTAACCAATATATAGCTATTAAAATATATGAATGTATATTATCCTGGTTATATAGAATCTTCTAGCAAAAATTTGCAGTAATAAGTTCAGACTAATAAAACAATATTAACTTATATATCAATGGTGTTTCAAAACCTTTTTATAATTAAATGTTTAATTTTTAAAAAGAAATACAATTTTCTCTAAGAACTGTTTTCCCTGGAAGAATAACTATTTGGGAGATGGGAAAAAAATGTCTGCTGAAAATTTGAAAAAAGATTTTCTCCTAAGGTGAATAAACTCTGAAAAACCACTGCCATGGATTTTTCTTTTCTTTTCTTTTTAGAATTATCTTCAGAATAAGTGGAGTAGGTAATTAAGGGCTAGACTCTGGAACCAATGATCAATGTCTGATGTCTAATACTGGATCTACCTGCCTACCTCTATAACCTAGAGGCAAAAGCAAGAAACAGCAAAAACTACTAGCAGTTGAACTTTCTAAAGATCTCTGTCCTTCCAGCTTCACTGACGTCTGGGGTCATTATAGCAAGATGCATAACATCAGTAGTTTAACGATGTGCCTGGCTTCCTTTTAACAATTGGACATTGATTGTGCACTGAGTATTCAATGCTGAGTACAGGAATACCTTATTAAAAGAATCCCCAATTTATTCAGGGTTTATATCCCTTCTACACCAGCAAGTGAGGTTGAAGAAAATAAAATGGTTTTTTGGGAAACTGGAAATATGAGAAAGCACTTTGCTGGTGGCAATGACTGAGCTAATACTTTGAAGAAAATGAGTCATCAGTGTAGAGATGGCAGGAGATTGGAAAGAAGGGATGAGCTAGTGTGAAAACACAGAAGATTCTCCTTATTTCAGTGGACTTCATATTTCTTACCTATTTATCTGTTGAATCCTAAACCATCTCATGGTGCTATAAGCTCTTTAGGAAGTGGTTGCTAATTGATGGCAGAGTCTTCAAGAATATGATCAGAACTCTTAGTAAATATATGTCACAGAGTTTCCTGTCCCATGAAAGTCATAGGACACAGATGCCAAATTTCAACCAGACAGTGACCGAGCACAATGACTAGCATCTTGGTCTTAAACTTTTCAGACATAAAAATTCCAAATATTCTGTGTGTTTACATATTTCCTAGTTTATTAAATTTTGTTTATGGCATCTCCCTAAAATGCTCAGAGGATAGCTTAATTTAGAGTTTCTTTAGCACTGGAGAACAGGAGGAAGTGGTGTGGTGTAAAAGAGGTCACAAAGATCTGTGTGTACAGATGTGTGTATCTTTGAGTCTATAGGTTTCTTGTGCTTTTTCTTAGGCTCTTTTTTTTCTATTTGTTTTGTCTTATTCTATTTATTTTCTAACAAGAGACAGAAAAGATGCAGATTCTGATAGGAGGGGAGGTAGACTTGTATGGAAAAATTTACTTTCAATAAATGAAAGAAAAATAGTTAAAAATTACTCTGGTGTCTCTTCAGACAATATTAACATTTATCTATCACTATATATATTTAAATCCTGCCCTGGTACTATTAAATTAACAGAACACTTAAGACTGGCTAGGTCATAGAGTCTAAGGAGAGCCTAACACTATTATTCTGCTAGATGCACATAATAATAAACTCTTCCCTTTCTTATCTTCAGTCCTATAGATTAGTATGTCAACTCTTCAAAGAAAATTCCTCTTGCAGTAGATAGAGATTACTATAAAGAACTAAAACTGTTCAACATTCAGAGAATAAAAGATGGTGAAATACTCAGCTTTACATGGGAGACCTCTATCAGATGCCCTCCAAAATAATAGAAAAAGGGGCAGACAGATTGTAAAAGCCAGTGATAGTGGGTGTCTTCTGGGAAACAGTGTTTGCTGGACATGCTAGTGCCACCACACCCATGATCTCTCAGAAGCTATGATTATATGCACAAGACATATACAAGAACAAGCCAAATAAAATCCCAGCACAGATGTGGAGAGGATCATGAAGTTGCAACTCTATTGGGGAGCTATTAGCTGCTGACAGCTGATGGTGGGTGAAGAGTTGTCCTTTGTTGAGTTTGAGACTACCTATTCTTTAGGAGAAGGTTTTATACCTGTACATATACAGACAATAATTTTAGTCTTGATCAGAGAACGTTCTCTTTGTGGCAAACAGAGTGAATGGTGCTGAATGAAGAAACTCAAGATTGCCCAGGGTACTAAAAATAAGTTACTGTTTGTTTCTAAGCCCTAAATAGGACATTTGTGTCATCACCTCTAAGTCTCAAGGAATATCAGCAGAAGACAGGAAGGATGTAGATCTAGAATATAGAGTGTTAAATAGTATTTCTAGGACATAATATAGTGATCACTATCATAAACTCATCCAGATGCCATGATCTGCACCAGACCAGACTAAGACTGAACTTGTCAATAATTAGTTATAGACAAGGAAGGAGAACATGTGGCCTTACTCCTCTCTGGTAAACTAGTGTCTATTAATGGATGTTGGAAGACAGGCATTCATTCTCTGCAGTTGTGTACCCACTAGTGTGGTCAGTAGACTCCAATAGGTAGCTTCATACCTTTGGACACACAGGTTCTTTCTCCTGGTTAAACCCAAGGATTCACAAATCAAAATAAAAAGCCATAAATATAGGAAAATTATTTGTAGAGAAGAATGTGAATGAGGTAGAACAGAGATAAAGGAGTATAACTAGAATGCATTGCAAACTGAGGTACCAATAAGCCTTCTGCTCAGTTGTAAATGTCTCAAATAAAGAAGTCATGCCATTTCCACAACAAAAAAAAACATGGGGATACAAAAGACAAAAGAACAAAACTGGGGAGCTGGATAAAGAGTTTTACAGTATCAAAGGGTAAGGGATTTCTAGAGACAATTACTCTTATTTCCAAATGCCTTTTCCTACAACAGATGAGAGTATCACACACTTATCATAACAGTCATCATTAGCTGTGTGCTGCACTGTTTTGATGTCTGACTATTCATTGACAAACATTTCCCAAGCATCATTATGAAGTGGCATTCTATAGCAGAGATAAAGTCTATAGTTAAGTCTGCATTGTGGAAGTGCTATACCAAGGGAATGAAAGAATACACAAATCACAAAACCTGTGAAGTATATTCTATTCTCAAAAGTATACTCTATACTGAGAGACAAGAAAGCATAGCTGTTCAGAGACTAGTATTTGGAATAAGAGTATGTGACCTTGGATTTTTACTCATTGGCTATAGGTCTTGAGAAAGTTACTTACCTTATGGTACCATATTCTCTGAATTATAAAATGAAGCTTACACTATAATTTAGTCTAAAGTACCTTAAAGAGTCTGAATAGGAATGATTTTTTATTAGTAAATAGTATTGGGGTAATTTCTTGTTATAGTTATTGTAAATCAGTGCTATGAAAAACCTCAAAAATGCTCAAGAGAAGAAACAAGGTAGGGAATAGACATAGGAAGACAGTATGTATATAAATGAATTAGGGAAAGTGCAGATGCTCCAGCAAGATGCATAAATGAAGAGTAAGAGAGTCACATGAACTTTTAGAAGGAACCGTCTAGATAGAGAAGAGTATGGTTGGGAAGTTCAAGTACTTCTGGGAAGAAACCATCTTGGCTGCTGTGGTCAAGAAATAGTGAAAGAGCTCCTGTACCAGCAATGAGTAAATCAACTGGAGGATGGAGTGGGGAGAGAAGAAAGATCAGTTCATCTGGAGGCTCCTAGAAGGAGTGTAGACTGTATTTCTAGATTAAGATAAAACCATCATGGAGCTGTGGACAGACAGGATGGTCTCAATGCCTTATTTAAAAAATATCCTTGACCACTCTATAGATAATGAGCTATAGATGAGTCAGCAATTCCTTTGTTCTCATTTATTTTGCTCACCAGCACAAGAGGCAAACATTGCTGTTACTACTTCACAGTAAAATCATATGAACGTTGGAAAATAAAATATAACAAAAGAAACATGTGCCACTAAGTCTGTGTGCATCACCTATCACCACAAGAGCCTATAGGGGCTCCCCAATCCTCTGACATGTTTTTATTCAGCATCATTATGGTCCTTTTCTTAATATCTCCTTCACATACCTTATCTAGCTTAGTTGGACAATTACTGATTTTACCTCCAACAACAAAGGCAGTGTTTCATCCTAGCATTTTTAGCACACACAACAATCTCAGTAGTCATTTGTTAAATGGATGAATACAACATGAAAAATGAGATTTTAGATTTGATATACTAACAACAAAGACATACTATTTCTGTATATCTGTTATTTTTAAAAGCTTCAGATAATTAGGTATTGTGATTGTGAACTTACAGAAGCTGTAGTTCTCTGCACAAGATCTGAACAATATGGAGACCCTCAATAATTCCTCATGATGAGATACGCACGAGGCACCAACCCTCACTGAAAGACTGTTTGGCAATAATGGTTGTTGGGAGATGTGATATCATTATATATAATTATATATACACATACATATATGTGCATTATGTGTGTGTGTGTTCACTGCCAAGTTGCCCTTGATTTAGTAAATAGCTCCACACATATGCTCAGGCAAGAAACTAATTAAAATTAGTGGGACATAGAGAAAAGGTAACATAAACCTAGGAGGAGTCTTGTTAAGAAGAAGGGTTCCAGTAAGACAGGGAGGGCATGTGAGTGGAAAGAAAGAATACAAATAACTACATTTTATTATTTGAATGCACGAAAGTGTCAATAAAAATAAAACAATTCAAAAGTTTTCAAAAATATATTAGAAAATGTGAGAAAAATCTCATAAATGCAAATGAAATAATTATTAAAAATGTAGAGTGCTATACAAAATGAAGCTCTTCCTCAGCCTTCTTAATGTTCATCAGGGTTATTATAACGACTTTCTGTAAGTTGCCTATTTCAAAGAATTAATTTGCTCTATTTCCATACTTGGAAACAGATGAAAATGAAATAAAATCTCTAAAGATTACTATCATAATGTTATTACAAGATGAACAATGGCAGTTGCTCTTGTTTCTTTAAGGTTTTTCCAATTTACAAGTCACTTCTACATATATCACTGCAAATTCAGAAGGAATTTAACATTTTATAAATCATTTATGCATACATATACGCACTTTCTGGATCATTTCTGCAGCCATCTCCTTTGCAGTGGCCTTGATAAAAGCTGACTGTAGCTTTTATTAAATCCAGCCCCCATTAAGAATTGGCATTGTTTAAAGGCACTATCAGATGATGCTGAGCTCAGTGTGGGCACCTGTTTTTGTACCTTCTGTCTTCATCAAACAGTGAGCCCTGTTATTCTTTTTTGGAGCTGTGACTAGTAACAAGCTTCTCTTTTCATTAGTATGTGAAACCAATCTCCATGCCTTTATTTTCTTTTGGTTCCAAGTAATAAGTAGATGAAAATGATTCCTCAATCTGAACTCCCACACCTCCAAAATTAAGCCCTGGGGAAGCCAGTGATAATGCCATAATGGTATCTTCTCTTTAGACTGTTGGAAAAAATTAGCTCTACCAAGTCTGGAAGAACAAAGGCTTGCTCATTTTCACACCATGCACACTGCCTGTCTTCTAGCAGACTGTGTAGAGATGAAGCATATGAGGCATATGGAAACACAGAAATCCAACTTTGACAAGCTGAGCATCTCAGATTCAGTATTGGACAGTATATGGTTTGTGCTACAAAAGCAATAAATAAATAATTACTGGACATCTATAGTATACCAAACACGTAGTGTTACTCTTATCATAAAATAAGTCATTCATAACAACTATTTGATTTTCCTCAATCATATATATATATACATATATATTATACATAATCACTAGTATATATAGAAAGAGATAGATAAATTAAAAAATATATCCTAGGTCCTGTATATACAAATGAGCAGAGATGGGATGAAAACTTGTGTAATTTCCCTTCCAGTTTTTCCTCTATCTTTAGTGCAATGGGGAAACAGCAGGGATATAAAGTATGTAACTATGAGAATTCAAAGCCATGTGTGTTTGTGACTATAAAATAAAATTTCCTTCTATTAACAATATAATGATGTTTCTTTTCTTCAATATATGGATAAATTTTCTCACACCAAATAAGTTTCATAAAATATCTTATTTTGGAGAATTTAAAATATTCTTCAGACTGGTTTGAGGTACAGATATAATCTGAAAGGTAGGAAAAGTCTGAAGTGAGTTACTGTGCTGTTGTAAGCTGTTAACCTGATTAGGCTCCATTGCTTAGTAAATCACAGTGATTTAGACTGAGATCTGAGTAGTAACACCTCATTGAATACATGTAATTAACCATTTTATTTAGCTTTATAAACACTATAGAATTCATTGAGTTAAAGATAACTAAATTCATAATATAAAATGGTGTTATATCTCACAGAGTATTATGTGTCCATAAAAGACACAGCACAAAGATGTCATTTTACAACCAGAAAGGGACCCTGGAAATCTTAAGAGTTAACATTTTCAGAAATAATTGCTATCAGTAGCAAACATTGTGGGTTTGTTTTTGTTTTTGTTTTTTGCCTTAAAGTCTTTGTCTATAACTTCATAACTTAATTTTTTTTAAAAAAAATATTTGTTATGTATAAAGTGTACAGAAGAGGGTACCAGATCTCATTATAGATGATTGTGAACCACCATGTGGTTTCTGGGAATTGAACTCAGGACCTCTGCAAGAACAGTCAGTGCTCTTAACCTCTAAGCCATCTCTCCAGCCCACCTTAATCTTTGCAATGGGAAAAAGTCCCATGATTTGTTGAGAATCTGTAGAACCAAGCAGAAGGAATTCTCATCTTGTAGAAAACTCCCACACTCTTGTTAAATATGATTCTTTCTAGAGAGATGTTAGAGGCTCATTACATTGGCCTTACCTTCATTTCTACTGTTCTCCCTAAGGCTGAGAAAGGAATGAAATGGCGTGCCTTCTGAGGAATACTGACCATGCCTATGGCAGCCCATCCTAACCAAGGCAATGTATCTCATCATGATTCTTTTCCACTTAATGCTTTTATTTATACTCTTTGCATTTCGGTCCATTTAATGTGAAAATCTATATTTTATTGTGAACCTCTTGATGTGTCACACGGGCAATTTGAAAGGACAGAGAGAAAACAGCCTAGCTTCCTACATTTGTATTCAAAGAAATATAAATAGTAGCCCAGGAAAATAATTTACTATAGCTTTCTAAATGTGTCATTCTCCAACACTAATCCCAAGGCATTAATGAAAAAGAATCAATAATACAAACAAGGGAAAAGAGGAAATGTGGCTGTTGCAGGAAAGAACTTTCTTTTTTCTTTTTTTCTTGAGATGAAGGTCACATGGTCACAAACATCACATGTGTCTCAAACTGCACTCAAGCTCTCTATGTGCTTGAGAATGACCTTGAATTTCTGATAGTCCTTCTTCTACTCCTCTATGTAAGTACTGGGCATACAGAGTTGTGCCATAAAGCCTGGGTTATACAGTGCAGTAAGGTGAATGGTGCTCAAAGACCATCAGCTGAACCACATTTCTAGCCCTGAAGATTACTTCTAGGAAAGGCAAGAGGATGAAAAATGCCTCATAAACCTATTCCTCCCCGAGATCCCCCAGTATTTTAAGAAATTTCAAATCTCATGAAAAAAAGAGATTATTTTTGTGTGTGCATATATATAAACATATATACATACACACGAGTACATATTATGTGTATATGTGTTATATATATTTATATTTTTAGATATTTAATTGTTTTATGGTTAGTGAAAGGAAAAAGTTAAACAAGATTACTCTACAACTGTTCAAGTTTACAAAATAGGCAGTTTCTGGGGCGATCAAGAACCATGGAAAAGAAAATCTTTAGTTTTTTTTTGTTGTTTGTTTGTTGGTTGGTTGGTTGTATTTTTGATTTTTGTTGTTGTTGTGGTTGCTGTTTTAATGTGTTGAAAAGACTAAAACTGAAGCCAACCTGGCTAAGTTACATAAAGTTTGTAAGCCAAATAAAGGAGTAGAAGGTTCTGCCCAGTGGTGCACAAAGAGAATACCCCTGCTAATAATGTAAGGGATAAGACACTAGAAAAGCTTCCTCATACATTAATTCTTTGGTTGTATAATCTACACAAGGTTTGCTGGAGACCTATGAATTAAGAAATTCTCAGACTTCAGATTAGTGTTAGAATGGTTTACATTTCTACCATCCCAAACAGAGACTCCGTGAATTATCAAGAATGTCAGATAAAGGTCTAAGATCTAAGGATGCGCCATCCCTTTCTTTGAAGGGACTGAAAACAAGCATCAGGTGGGATAAGGAGGATTAAAATAATTTAACATTAGTGAGAAAGTGCAACTATGTGAACAATTACAGCATCCTCAGAAAAAAAGTTATCACTAAAGTATTGTCTAGCATCTCTTCCAAAAATTACACACCCTGCATAGAATAAGAAAAAAACATGTCCCCAATCTAGATAGTAATTAATTAGCAAAAATGAAGTAGTGACAGATAGGATTTTAAAAATGGGGCAGGTAAGAATGGTGGGAAGGTCAATGTCAAAGTGTGCTTTATGTACTTAAGATGGTGGGGTAGAACAGGATCAAAGTGAAAGAGAGATATAAAGAACCAAGTATGATTACATAGATGTCATAGTGCACTTAATACAAAGCTAGGTGATGTATGTGAATAAGTCATAGTGACCTTTGGGTTCAAACAATAAATGAGTGAACACAAGATAATCATACTGTTGCTAGCACAGCCTAGCATACTGTTTCATGACAGAATCTTTTATACCAAAGTCATAGTAGGCATATATGCCATTAGTGATCATGTTATCTCTTTAAATTATGCTCCAATGTGTTGTAATTTTATATAGCTGGCAGTATGTGGGACAATATAATGTTATAATTTAATATCCTTGATGTCCTATATTTTAGGGATTCTTTTAGCTACATTATAATTGTATAGGCTTTCCGTCATATATGTGTCTGTCATTGACTGAAATGTCATGCTATGGCACATTATATCACTTAAAGAAAAAATGGCAACTAAATTCTATGCCTCACAAAACAACATTAAAATGAACTTAGTATACTCTATATATCAACTATTACCATATATTTTATCAAAAAAGGAGGGTAATTCAAAAGTCTTCATTACAAATAATAATGTTTAATGAGATGGATGGAAATAATTCTCTATAAAGATTGGACCATTACATATTATATATATGCCCTTAATTACCTCACTGAACACCACAGATATGTAAAATCAACTTTTATTAATAATAATGTACTTAAAAGAATTTTTTGAGGAAAGAAAAATCTTATAAATTCTTGGTACCAAAAGTGAACTGCAGTAAATGTTAAAGAATGGTTTTGGTTGTATAAAAATAACAAAATTTATATTCATATACAAAATGTTCAGCTACACAGAGAAATCATGAATGCCAGAAATGTTAAATACCTAAATATAATTGCCTTTGTGTGAATCTTTAAAAAATAACTAGTTAAAAAATATAATAACATGCCACATGACTTATATAGAGAGCTACAAGCAATGAAAATTTCAGGTAGAAAAGTGTGAATTTTCTGCATCATAGGAGAGGCAATATGATGCTGGTTAAAGAGAAACTAATAAATTATATACCTTAGAGGAAAAACTGAAAATGACAGAGGGATGCACACACAGTAAGCCAATAGTAGAGATAAAATGTAGAGTGATTATCTTTTAAATTGACAAGGCACATAACGACAAATCTAGACAACTACCCATGAGATTATCACTTTCTACAAATGCATATGTTTACAAAATTGTTTTTTTTATAACAACGGCTTTTTAAAAATGAATGTTTTACAAGGACTTTTCATGTCTGTGGGTTTGTAATGGGGCAGGGGAGGTTTATGACTAAGTTATCTACTTCCCCTAAAACCAGATTTAGAGCACTTTCTTAGTGTGTTAAACTTTTTGGGTTTTTTTTGGGTGGGCAAAATGCTAGAACATCTCAGTCTTATCAGCCGATAGCAGTTCAAGCAGCTACTCTATAGCATGCAGGCAGCCACACAATACCTTAATGAATGGCAGAGCTGTGTATTCACCTCTGCAGTGGGGCAAATTTGAGTAAGGCTGAGATTCATTTTAGGACTAGTTGTTGGTCAAAGTTGTTGTGGTAGTGCACTGCTGTCTATTACATATGTTTGCATCACTGCTTGAGAAACTTTGATTCCCAAAAGTGTTGTATGCACCTGTCTCTGTTTTTACAGAATGTACCTATTGTTCTTAATTAATGCAAATATGGAAGGCAAAGTCCCAAACACTGGAAGGAAATTTGTTTTCTCTACTCAAGATCTACAATTCTTTTACTATCTTATTATATTGTCAGGTTCTTTGCAGCTACCAAGTTTGTAACAATCCTACCCAAGCTCCCACAGTACCTCATATCATTTCCTATGGCACAGAATATTTGATTAGGAATATTCTCAACACATATTACTCAATCTCTATTTCTCAGATATTTTTAAAGTTCTCTTTCAGTATGCCACAACTTCTATCAACATTTTTATAATTCTCTAACTATACTTTCATTGCTAATAATAGAGTGAGTATACTCTCATTTCACTTCCTACGTTACAATCATTTCAAAATTACAATTTGGTGGTTTAAGGTAAATCATGTAACCAAAACAATCTAAAAATTAAAAAGCATGTATGCTCTTAAAGCCAAATTCTCCATTTAGTAAATCATACAATTTATTTAGGATAATTGTCTATCTGGTGCTAATGGTTCCTAAGGTAGATAATAGAAATATAAGTGTCAATAAATGTCATGTAATTTTTCTTGAGTTTGAAACACAGGAAGCATTTAGTAAATGGTGCAAATTCTACATATCACTATCCAGTCTCCAGGATAGTATTTAATTAGCATTATTTACTATAATTTCTGCTTTATGTATATGTAATCTATATGCTAGATTATACAAGGCCATTTTCATGCAAAGATCTAATGCATTTAGAGCAAATCCCATCCTCAAACTTCACGACCATCTTTCTTAGTCCTCCCCACCCCCATTAGCCCTCTTTGCTCTTAGTTACTCTAAACAATCTTACTTCTATTTTCATATAATTTTTACATGTATGATTTTATGTATCTATATAAAATATGAGATACATAAATGTGAGCAAATGTGATATTTTTCTTTCTAAGGTAGACCTAATGCGCTTGCTTGGATTATCTCCAGGTGAATTGACCCTCATTTCTGCTATAAACAAGAATAAGACAGGGTGTCCACTCTTCTGATTTTTAATTGAATGGTACTTGAGGTCTTAGCTACAATAACAAGATTTTTAAAAAGGAAGCAATAAGGATATACACAGATAGAAAATGTGACTTTATTCATAATAAGAAAGTAAATAAATAAAAATCCAAATGCTGGCATTGCCTTAAAAAAAAAAAAGGAATAACAACAGAAAAGGAAGAAGTCAAAATACGTTTATTCGCATATTATATTATTCTTATATCAGATCTTAAATTCATTACTAGTAAACTCTTAGATCTGATAAACACTGAGAGTCAAGTGCCACGATACAAAAATGAACATCCATATCATATTTCCTATCCAATAATAACATTGTGTGCAACAAACTAGTAAAATCAATTCACAATTGCCACAAACAAACAACAATCAAGACTCTTAGTAAAAACCTAACCCAGGATGTAAAGGACCTCTCAAATAAAAACTGAAATATTGAAGAAATTGGAAAGGATACTAGAAGATAGAAGGATTTCTCCTCATACTTATGGATGAAAAGAGCAAATACGAGATCAAAGCAGCTCACAAATTCACTGTAACCTGCATGAAAACTCCATTGCCACCCATACAAATAGAATGATCAAAAAATTCCTATAGAAGTAGAAGAGCAACAAGGTAATGGAATTAATTATAGCTTTCCAGAAATGAAGTGCATTAGCTCTCCACAGACAAGGCATTGTGATGAATTTGCATTATTATTAAATCAGATATAATTTCTATTACCCCAAAGGGTTCTTTAAAATCTCCAAACTGATTTTTCCTGAATTTATGTTCTTATGCTGCAATTGAGAAAATATTTCATATATGTTACCCCATATAATTTAAAGAAATACACAAATGTCTGAGTTTATGTTTCACTATTTTAATTTGGAAACGAGTTAAGAACTCATCCAGAGACATTTTTTCCAGCTATTATACAGCAGATTTGGGGTGCATCTTGGATTTAGCATGACATGTTCTCTAACTCAATGTTTTTAAAAAATACTTCTTTGTTTGTATAGGCATGTATGTGAGTACCTGGGTGTATATATGCATACTTCATATGTTTGTGGGCCTACAGAAGTCAGAACAGGGCACCAGATCCCTTGTAACTGAAATTACAGAAACTTGAACCACTATGCGGGTGTCAGGAACTTAATCTGGGTGCTGTGAAAGAGCAGTGAGTGCTCTAAATCACTGAGTCATCTCTTCATCCCTGTAACACAATTTTTAACCACCATGGAACTAGGTCTCTCAAAGTACAAGTTCCCTTTACAAGTTATCAGTGCTCTTAACAAGGGAACAACATGTTCATAGTGCACATCTCTTGTACATTAAAAAATCTCATTTCTTTGATCCCATGATATTATGAAAATGATCTGAAAACTTCTACTTTTTCAGATGAGGAAACAGAACCAGAAACAGAGAAGCTAATGTGCTCAATGTCACCTGTAGTTTTGCTCTGAGGTCACGGGGCACACACACATACAAAACTCAGCTTCATTTGCTCTAATGGCCCAGGCTTAAGTTAGCTCTGAGTGAAATTTGATTCTCTTTAATCAAGAAATAGGTTCAAATAATAATAAGTTTCACAACTTAGACATGGTTGAAGTATTAAGAGCATAAGGATTTTATGTCATAAAGACTGATGGGCCTTTATATATAAATCCGCCCACTGAAAAAGCAGAGGTGCAGACATTTTAACAGAGATTATGTTCTAGAGTCCATAAACAAAGATGGATCATAGTACTAATTGATGACCATGCACCAGATATGTGTAGGTATGGCTAATCTTCACATAATATGAAGGGAAAACTAATTCCCACCTTACTGCTGACAGAGCTCCAATTCAGTAAAGCTGCCTAACTTTCCCTAGATTCTCAGCTGGGAAACAAGAGAACTAACTTTCAAGTTTGCTAAGTCTCCATGAGCAACATTAAAAATGAAATATAAATAATTACAACAATGCTGGAGAGTAGTTCTTATGCAGTCAGTCTCCTCTTGAGCATAGAACATAAAATCTTACAGACAAAATAAAACATACTTCCCAGTATGAATGTTGCATTTCTCATAAATACAACAAATACACAGAACTTAATATTTAATAGTTCCACAGATCTGAGCTGCCTCTCACCTAAGGGTAACAAATGGTAATGTGGGTTTTATTTTTATTTCAATTTTATTAAGTACTGGAAAATCTTGGTAAAAACATAAAAGTGAGAAATAAACTTTGTAATCACATCTTTACAGTGCACCTTTTCCAAGGATTCCCTTAGTTTCATTCAGCTGAAGAAAAACAAAACAAAACAACAAAAACTGTGGTAACAGTGGGAAGTTAACTGGGAAGAAGTTTCAGTCTTGGAAACTGTCAACACAGAATATCTGGAAAATTGAGTATGATGACAATGAGGGTGAAGTGTGTACCACAGTGTGTGACACCGAGTAGGGTGTTACACAATATCCCTTCCTCCTTTATAGGCTTAGCATCAATAATATTTCTGTGTCTCCCCCAATAAGAAAAAATGATATCCTAAAATTTGCAGGCAAATGGATGAATTTGGAGAATATCCTACTGAGTGAGGTATCACAAACTCAGAAAGATAAGCAGGGGATGTACTCACTCATTAGTGGACTCTAAACAAACAAACAAACAAACAAACAAGAAAAAAGCAAAGCATGCCCAAGCTGCAAAACACAACCACTGAACAGCTTGGGATCAGAAACACCCTGGACTGACACCTTGGATCCCACTCCCCCTAGAGGAACACCTGACTCACTCTTAAGGGAGAGGGGAGAAAACTGGATCTGCCAGGAGTGGAGATTGAACTAAGCAATATTGGGACATTGGAACCATGGGACTGTCTGCTGCCTGCCCAGGGAGGGGATGAGGAGTTATGGAGAAGAAAGAATGACCTGATGTGGTGGGAGGGGGAAGGGACCTTGAATAAGAATATACAAGGTTAGAAAGTGTGACTTCTTTGTTAATAATAATAATAATAATAATAATAATAATACATTAAAAAAGAAGATTAATTTCAAGCTACATTGTCAGAATTTTAAAAAACCTACTAGTTGGCTACACTAAAGTGGTTGAAGAAATCATTTATAGGGTGGTTGAAATGACAGGCAGTAAAGACTTGGGTCAAAAAGGAATATTCAGAGCTCTAAGAAAAATATTGTATTTGATGAGGCTAGAACATTCTAAGAATTGCTTTAATTGTGCTTGTGTACATGTTGTGGGAGGGAAGGGCTAACTAGCTGGTGGAATTTTGTGTTCACCACATCCTCATTCACTCTTCAGACGGCTTCTCAATGAGTGCAGGTGTCCATCTATGGTGGTTTGAATGAGAAATGTCCCTTAGAGTCTTCCATATCTACTGAAGACCTGCTTTTTGATTGATTGGTACTATCTAGGGAGGTTATTGAGCTTTTAGAAGGTGAAATTTTTACAGGAAAAATTATATCACATGAGTAGCTATAAGAGTTTATAGATATTTTTTTCACTTTCAGTTCACTTTGTTCTACTTTCTGCATGTGGTTGAAGATGTGATCTCATAGCTTTCTGCTCTGGCTACCTTCTGCCATGCTTTACCCACCATTATGGACTCTTCCTCTGGGAGCATAAGCCCAAATAAACTCTTGCATAGCTGCTACTGGTCATGGCATTTTATCATACCAACAAAAAGCAAAATAATACACCACTCATATCTAAAAGACTAAAAACTATAACTCCAGCCCCAAAGAGGTTAGTGAAGCAGTATTAATGAATTTTTACTGGTTTTTTCACATATTGGCTTCATTCTTAGCCAGGCTGCATTCTTAATGTGGTATTACATAAATTTCACTGCTAAATACTTCAGAAAGCATGGTTCTGTCAATAAATGTATGCACTGTCCAATTTCTTAGCAATTTTGCCTACTCTATTGACAACAATTAGTATTCCTTAAAAAGGGCAATTTTTTAAAATCTGTGCTTTACAACATGGTTAGCCCCTTCCATAGCTTTTTTAAAAAGTCAAGGGAAATTTGCATATTTCTCATAGTAAAATCAATCAGCTATCTAACATAAATGGCTTTGGAACCAGCAACCTGGATTAGTAGGTAAAGAAGCACACTTTCAACCTTGGTGACATGAGTTCAATCCCTGGGACCTGCATGTTGGAAGGAAATTAGGAAAGGTGTCCTCTGTGTGAGACATACACAGATACAGATAAATAAATGAACACAATAAAAATGTCATAATCTTCTGCAGTAAAAATACCATTTGGTAAATTATATTTTGTATGAGAAAATAATTTCTCTTGAATGATACAGGATACAGATTTATTTCATTTCTTCTCTGCTAGACATTGGCTTTACATTGACAAAAAAGGAAACCCATTTGACTGGAAAAGACCATTACTTTGAAAAATTATGATATCTACATGGCTTTACTTTAGAGTTCTATAAGAAAGGCTTATTTTCAGCTCTACCTATTAAGCAAAAGAGTTTCAAGATTTACCTTCAAGGATTTTAGAAGATAATTTGTATAAAGAATATTTACATTTAAATTAATTCTGGAAATGCAAATGTAGACAGAAAAAATGGTAAAATAATGACACATTTAAATTTATATTACAAAGTGGGTACATTAAAGTACTGTTTGATAATCATTGTATTCAGTACTCAGTTTAATTATAAGTTCCAAAATTCAGAAGGTGCTTGAAGTAGATTAAAAAATACACAGCTTCATATTAATAAAAAAGCAAATTCAGTGTTGTTTTATATTTTACAAACCAATTATGTGGTAGTACACATGCAAATTCTAATTTTGCATAGCAAAGAACTGAACTTCTTGAAATGGTTCAGGTATTTACAAAAATCTGTGATAGTTTGACACTATGTGAAATTTGCATTTAATAAAAAAAGAACACATAAATTAACTATCAAGATTTTCACCCTATAACAGATCCAAAATTATGGAAATCAAAAAATTATAGCTTTAACTTCCCATGAGCTATCTTTGCACTGCTCCAATTTCTGGAGGTTTAAAAACATTATTGGTGAAGAATTGATTCTTTCCAGATGGTACCAGTGAAACCACACTCCATGCTTCCAATTTAAAGCTATTCTGTTTAACACTGCTACAAATACACATTTCTCTAGAGAAAGTCATAAGAGCAAAAAACAGTTTCCATTAGCAGTTGATATTAGAAAGTCATTTTTAATAATACATAGAAATCTCTTCAGTGCTGAGCTTGCTTTGGCTTAAAGGTCAGCAATGCAGATTGACTGCCACCCTCACTGCCATTTATGGTCATTGTCTAGGTCATTCTTTCCACCTACGTGTCTGACTCAGTACTTTCAATAGCATTGAGTCATTCACATTCACTTATTCAGTGATCTTTTGAAGAACACTTAATATTCTACAATCTGAATAGAGAAAAATGATGAAGCCACAGGAGTGATTGGCATATTTGAACAATGACCTGAATCAACGATAAAAGATACAATATGGTGTATACTTTAGAAAATAGTTGAATGAAAAACACATATCAAGAGAGAAAGGAAAAAGTGGGGATAAGTGAAGCATTAATGTGAACTGTTACTAGGCATAGAATGAACTTATGAAAAGGATCTGGATGACTGTTAATATCCTCAGCCACATTGTTCAATATTAACAGTTTTCCCTATTAGGAAACAAGCAGGATACATAAAGTTGTAAATTTCATAAAATTTGGTACTCAGTACCCACAGAAAGAAAAGGTGGGTATGGTGAGCTTTGCTTCTAAACCCAGTGACATAAGACAGAGATAAACAGATCCTTTGGGGCACAAAATACCTGTATCCTTCCTTCATAGCCCTTCTAGGGCTACCCTCATTTTCTGAAACCTCTACATGCATGACACCAAGTTCTGGAAACTTCCTTTGGGATGGTTCAATGAATTCCTCCTTACTAATACCAATAATGTGTTAGACTCAGTCTCTTTATAATAATTTTGAATACTTCTTTCTATAATTTTCAATGCTTGAGCATATCTCTGCTTAGACAGCCTGTATTTTCTTGTTACTATGAGTCATATTCCATGGGCTGGAAATTTCCTTCAACCCATTGTAGTTAATACAATATTTCCCCAAATGGAAAACTGTGACTACCTAAATTATACCACAGTTTTTCTGGACACCTGGAGTTTAAAAGCCCAAATTTCTTTTGCAGCTTTTATCTGCCCAGTCTTCAGGCAGTATCATATACAATCAGGTGACATTCATGCTCACAGATCTTCACTTCAATTGCAGAGGACCATGGTCTGCTTTCTGAATACCACATGCTGTTTTAAATGGTATAGCTTTACAAATGGGCTTGGTTTTCTGTTTCATATATTTTTAACATTTCTTTAGTTGGAAGAGTTGTATTCAGTCCTCAATACCCAAATCTAAAGTATCATCATAGAAAGAAACTCTCAGAAAAGATGTACCCCAGACAAAAGAATTCTCATACTTTCAGGTCACCTACAGTACATTCATTTTCCATATTCCATTGTAGATATCACCCCCTGATATTCTCTAAAGATGCTATGAGCTGCACAAGTGAATAATTGTTGTCTTATTGTTTTTTGCCTTCTCAGTGCTTGGACATACATCTAGTACATGGCATCTGAAATTTTTGCTGAGACTATGAGTGAATCACTGCAATAATTATCAAGTTGTTTCTGATCACTTAAAAAATAGCATATATACAACAGGAGGTGACAGTATTCTGTGGCTTCATGGTGTAACACACTGGGTTAATTTATGATAAATATTTTTATTTACTTTATATTAACATCTAAATAATTGTTCAGTAAAATATTTAAAATTAGGGATATTTTATGTGTATTTCCCTGATATAAGTGAATTAAATATTGAATGCTTATAAAAAGATTTTATCCCACTAAATATTAATCTACAACTTTGCCATTGAAATAGCTAATGAAGTGTATTTCTATGAGGAGGCTAAATACCCATAGTAAGGCCAGATCCTTACTGTATAAAACTAGTGTTTCTATACCACAATTTCTCTTTTATAAAATAAATTTGTCTTTCTATTAGGTTCCAAATCTTAATTATAGATTATCATACATGGAATATAAATAGAATGTGTCATCCCCTGGTGGTCAAGTACGTTAGTGCAGAATGTGTCTTTTGGTGGGACCTAGTTAATTAAGACTTGTACAATAACTTGCTTGTCACTGTTTTCATAAATTTTATTTCATGTAAACCTGCAAATTTGCCTTTTAAATAAGTTTTTTGTGCTTTGTTTTGTCTTTATTTTCTCAACATAATAAGATATTGACATAATAGAAAGCCAGGTAGAAAAATGGCCCTATAAATCAATGTTTGCACACAGCACTAATGCTGTGTTTGTTTAAACTCCCATTAATCAAGCTTCTGTTAGAGGCTAAGTTTCCTTCTATGGAATTTGACCTCTCTCTCTCTCTCTCTTTCTCTCTCTCTCGTCCTAAAATACATATAACCATTTCAGTAATGTTTTATTTCCATACTAATGTTCTGTTAAATAAAAGAGTCTTTAATTAATTACAAACTAAATTCTATGGTAAAATCTTTTTTTTTTTTTTTTGAGATAGAGTCTCTTTGCATAGTTCTGGCTGTCTTAGAAATCACTGTATCTGCCTCTGCCTCCCAAGTGCTGGGACCAAAGATGTGCACCACCATGCCTAGTTGAGATCGACAAAATCTTGGGAACACATTTTTGAAAAATTATTATTTTTAAGGATAAACAAAGAACTGAAAATCATTTGTATTACTAAAAGCATAGACTGGAATTTAAAATATACAGAAATTCTATTATTCAGGTCATTAAATTAAAAATTACCTTTGTTTGCTAATGTTTTAGAGTAGCTCATAACAAACTTTTCATGAACTCAAGAAATACTACTCAGAAATGCAGCAACTTGATTAGAACTCTTGATGGCTTTACTTATATTCTTTCTCCTTATTAAAAACATCTTGAAATTTCCCATTATAAAACTCCAGGAACAAAATAAAATATAATTTCTTCAACAACATAGGCAAGTACAGCACCAACCATTTACCAGTGCTATTTAGAAAGCAATATTCACAGTATTAACTAACCTGGGCTCCTAGGGGCTCACAGAGACTGAACTGACAACCAGGAGCTTGCATAGAATTGGCCTAGGCCCTTTGCATTTATGTGATAGTTATGTAGCTTGGTCTTTTTGTGGGACTCCTAACAGTGGGAGCAGGAAGTGTCTCTGACTCTTGTGCTGGCATTTGGGAACCTATTCCTCATATTGGGTTGCTTTGTCCAGCCTTCAACTTTTGGTTGATGTCCATGGGAGGGCTGTATATCTCTGAATAGGAAAAGAGGATGAGTGGATGGTGTATGGTGTAGGGAAGGGGAAGGGGACTTCGAGGAGGAGAAGGAGGGGAAATAGCTGTACAGCTGTAAAGTCAACAAAATATAAATAAATAGTACATAATATGGAAAAAATAATAAACAAGTATCTGCTCTCTTCTGTATAAAATGAAAATGGGCCCTTAGTAACATGAACAGCTAAGGGAAATATTTTCAGAATATTTCCATCTAATAAATGTGAAGAATAGAATTCACAAATCACTCAGTAGACAAACTCTTAGAAAAAAAATAACTTTCAAAAGGTAACAAGTTCTCAGTGATAGAACACAAAACTGCTAAGTGATAAAATATTAAGGGGGAAAATTTACTATGGGTAGTTTAGAACAGCAAAATCTAAACCACAAATTATACTCCATATTACAAAATTTGTGACTATCAGCCATGACAATGTAATTATTACCCTTTGATAATAAAATATGAACAGTGTTCACACAGGTCAAAGATAAAAATCCATTTTTAGTTAATAAGAAATATAGAGAATTTGGGAATATTCTGTGTGCTATCAGAAGTCGTTATGTAAGACACTTGACACAGTTTTCAATGAATCACTGGAGTCATTAAATTTAGAAAGAACCATTCTTAAGAGAAATTAAAAGAAAACACAACAGTAAATGTGAAAAATGCCTAGGTCCAGGTTTGAAGATGCCAACTTTAAAACGACATTGAGAAACCATAAAATACATTTTAATACAGGCTAGAACTATATGACCTTAAAATATATAGATAAATTTCTAGATGATTATAGAGAAAATATCTTCATTATCAGAGATACATTTATCAGTCTCATAAGGAGGTCAGAGGTATTATGCAGATAGCTTTAAAGTAACATAACAAAATATTAAAGGTGGGGAAAATGCAAACCATTTGATCACTTTTAAATCTATAAAATCAGCACATGTAAATTAACTATCTTTCACATTATTTTATTTGCTTCTATGTATCCCTAAAGTCTTAAAGCTTTTATGTTAAATACATTTGCAACATAGAACATAACTCAAAATATACACATTTTTTAATCTATATAAAAATCAGAAGAGAAACTATAGGAAATTATCAGAGGTCAGAGAGGAATTGTGGTGGGAAGTAAGGACAAAACCCAGTAGCTTCACTTGGAACTCAGAGCATTCTCAATCTTTCAAGCAGTTGCTTTCTATGATATCTCAGGGCAGGGTCCTTTATCTGCTTCATACAAGTAGAGGAGTTGGAACAATCATGACAGTAGAAAGCTGGGCATCTCCACCCTCATGCCCTCTAGTATAAGGCCAAGGGAAATATCTGTTCCCTAGTTGTACAGTGAATATGTCCCCTTCCCCCAATTCTAATACAAATGACTTAGCGGCTGCAATTAAAAATGTGATTGTGCTGCTGTAATTGGAAACGGGCCCCTAAGGAAGTATTTAGAACAAAGTGAGGTACTGGTCCACGGTGGGGCTATGATGTGGCGTTAGTGTCTTCACAATACCAGGCATTACCAAAAGGTCTCCCTCCAGCCATCCCTCCTCCCTGTTCTCCTCCTGTCCTTGTTTCTCTTTTCTTTCCCCCTGTTCTCATCTCCCTCCCTCTGTTTCTCTCTCATGCTCTGGTCTCCTAGTTCCTAATCCCCCTTCCACCCTGCAGTTATTTAGGAAGGGCCAGCTGAGGACATATTGATAAGGCAGCCACACATGGGCCAGAAAGAACATCTTCACTAGAAACTGATTTCACATTTATTCTCTGACCTTGGACTTGCCATTCTCCGGAACTGTGCGACATTATTTGCCTTTGTAAATTCCTAAGTCTCTAGTGCTCCGTTAGCTGTGCAAGCACACTGATAAATCACAAATGAAAAATGGGAAGGTTTTTACCAATGGTTCTAGTTTTGTCATAAATGACAGGAGTGGTGGGGATAGGGTTCTTTCCGGAAAAACCACAATCCCTTCTTTCTACAGATTTGTTTTGAAAACTGGAATTTAAATTTACATTTTATTTTGTCCAAAACAGCAGTGACATCAGAGTATAGTTTCATATGGTTTCTAGGTATTTAGAAAAAGCAAACAATTATATTTTTTTTTCTGTAGAAAATTAGCCTTCAATCCATACTTGTCAACCATAGAGCTGAAGAAAAATTAAAATTCAGCCATAAAAATTTCAGGAAAATCAGTTGGTATGCTTCGAAGTCAGAACCAAGAAAAACAAACTAAAATATAAAATGCTTCAAAGTTCAGGCTAAGTAAGATACAGTAACATGTTTGAGCTATGAACAAAAACCTTAAAGAGAAAAGCCTAAAACATGAAGCAAAAACTGAAGACTAAACAGAGTAGATCTAAGCAAAGGGATAAACCAATTCTAGAAGCTACTCTTACTGATATAATAGATTTTGGTCCCAAAATTCATGTGGCAGCTCACAAGCCCCACAACTCCAGTTCCATGTTATCTAGGGCTATTGTATGCATGTGTAACAAAAACTTACACACACACACCCCAATAAATAAATCTTTTAAAATAAGTATGTGACAGAGATCTAGCTAAACTAAACAGAAGCTGGAGAATAGAAAATGTCTTAGACATCCTTGCCCTGCAGGATGGTATAGCATACTTCTTAGAAGGAAAAAAAATATATATATATATAGACATGGAAAAGTAGAAAACAGAGCAAAATGGAGCAGCCTAGAGAATTCCTGTGAGAAGATGAGAAGACAGACCTGTTAGACAAGTTACACATGAGTTAGCAAGGGGACATCACCTGACATTGAAGCTTCACTCCTCTTGTTGGATGTTTCACACAGAGAAGATCCAGAAAACCTACTCACACATCTGGACAGTATACTTGTCCTTAGCGTTCCAGTTAAAAGAATAAGGTCTACTTTTGCTTTCAGTATCCCATAGTTGAGCCTTCATGTTCCTTCCCCATACACTTTAGCATGCCTTTTGTGGTGATCAGGTTGGTGAGAATTTATGAGTGTAATTTTATAATAATGTCAAAAAATAAAAAAAAAATAGAAAAAAGAATAAGAGCATCAAAGTGTTTTCCAAGGAAGTTTGCCTATAAATTTTCAGAATTAAAATAGTAATCCTTCATGTTATACACTGTATCACTATTGGAAAAATGTACAAATAAGCAATATTAGAAATATAAAGGAAAATGTACCATAAGGAAAAGACAAAGTTTAAGGGGATATTTAGTATTTTATCTAAGTGATGATGGCACATGCCTTAATCCCAGCACTCGGGAGGCAGAGGCAAGCACATCTCTGTGTTTTGAGTCCAGTCTGGTCTACAAACCTAGTTTCAGGAATGCCAGGGCTACACAGAGAAACCATGTCCCCAAAAAATGGTATTTTGAAGAGATTTTCTCCAATAAACTTGGCAAGTTAAAAGAAATAGTTAAATTTCTTGAAAATTATATTGTCTTCGGGTTACTTCTCTCTGATGAAACACCATGACCAAAATAAACTTGGGGAGGAGAGGGTTTATTAACACCTACTTCCATACCACTGCTCATCATTAAAGGAAGCAGGAACTCAAATGGGGCAGGAGCCTGGAGGCAGGAGTTGAAGTATATGCCATTGAGGGGTGCTGCTTACTGCCCTGCTCCCCAGGGCTTTCTCAGTTTGCTTCCTTATAAAATGAAGGAGTAGTAGTTCATAGATGGTAGCATCCACAATGACCTGAACCCTCCCGTATCAATAACTAATTTAAAAAAATGTCCCACAGGCTTACCTACAGCCTGATCCTACACAGGCCTTTTCTCAACTGAGAATCCTTTCTCTCAGACATCTCTAGCTCGGGTTGAGTTGACAAAAGTGCCAGCTGGCATACTTATAAAATTTGTCTGAAAGCGATATATGCTTGGAAGAATATCAAAACTACAATATACAATATGAAAAAGTTTAAAATTTTCTGCAAATAGATGGTTTTATATTTAATTTCATCATTCAGGAAGCAGAAAACAGCACTGGTGAAATAACTCAGCAGTTAGAGCATTGGCTGCTCTTGAAGAGGTCCTGGGTTTAACTCCTGGCACCTCCAAATTGTCAGTAACTTGAGTTACAGGAAGTTTAGCACCCTCTTCCGGCTTCTACAGACATGAGGCACACATATGGAGCACAAGTGTACACTCAGGCAAAACAAGCATATACATACAAAAAAAAAACGACACTTTCTTTTCAAACTAAAAAACTTTAAATTCCAGAATCCTTCCTGAAAGGAATATGAAACAATGACATACTAGACACTAACATAATTTACATAATCCTACTCAAAACTACAAAACAGTATCAGAATCTCACCATGTGCATCTAGCTACAGAAGGACAACTTCATTTTCTTACATAAATTCATCTTGTCCAAGTTGACATTATCCTAGAAATGTAAATCAAATTTAGCATACAAAGATTTGTTAATATGAGTGAATCCATTAATGTAAAGATAAATTCATACTTGAGGACAATTTATTGATGATAAAATATGTAAAACATCTAACAGAAAGACAGCTCTGGCAGAAACTGAGTTAGCCCTGATGTCTCCACCCTTCTAAAATGCTAATGAAACAGTAAATCATCTAGTACCTCACCCCTACTCCCTCTACCCTAGATTATAAACAGCCAACTCTGATGTGCCTAATCAGGAAGATAATTCATTGGAAGCTTCTGGACAGCTTACAGGCTTAAAGCAGCAGAAATGGACCAGGCCGCAGCTGCCTGCATGATTAGCTCCAGCAGAAGCCAGATTGCCTACCTGGCCTCCTTACAAGTCAGAAGCATCTGGCGGGAGGAGCCTGCTTCAGCTTCTAGCATATCTTAACTCTGGAGCGTGATGGCATGAGCTGTAACTTATGGTCATATCAGAATGACCTGATTTGGGAGAGAGGGGCTCCCCACAGGAAAATGAAGTGCAATTAGGAAGAGAAAAATAAATGCCAAGAGACACAATGCAAGAGATGGTTAGATGCACTGTTGCCATGGAACAGAATAACCTTCCACAAGTCAGCCTTCCTGCGAGAAATCAGCTTACCCTCTCATCAAGTGTTTGGTCGTTACATGAACGTCTGCGGTAAAGCCAGTTCTCTATCTTCAAGCTACTGTTTTCTCAGTGTTTAGACATATATGTGAACTACCGGGCCATTCTTATCAGGTGGCACATTCTAGGACATGGCCACAGTCCTGCTAATAAGGGCACTTCTACTATGGTTCCCTCAGTCTTGTTTCAGCACACAATCTTTATTAATTTGTGATAATATAATTCATCATTATAGTAGTATCATTTTAAAATTGGACTGAAGTAGAAAGCAGTTAAGAGACTCCTCCATTTACAATAGGAATTATGTTGTTATTGCAGGACATGCACCTGCTATAGATGAGAAAACTCATTGAATAAAACCTTTGCCTCATCGGGGGCTGGAGAAATGGCTCAGCAGTTAAGAACACTGACTGCTCTTCCAGAGGACAGGGTTCAATTCCCAGCACCCACATGGCAGCTCACAGCTGTCTGTAGTTCCACTTCCAGGCAAACACCAAGACAAATAAGTAAGTTGTTTAAAAACAAAAATAAAAAAAAACCACACAAACAAACAAAAAAAAACTTTGCCTCATCATAGCTGCTTAGCCTTCAATTCGCTCTGGACTTATATCACTAATGGAAAACAAAAACCTCGGTTCTTTTTTGTTTGTTTTAAAATTTATACCTTTAAAAATAAAAATCATCTTTACAAGTCAGAAGTCTACTGGTTTTAAGGCAGGTACAATACCCACTGTCTGTGTCCCACAACTGTGTGATTGATACCTGATTGTGTCTTCTAAATACCGCTGATAAACAGCTGTTGCTTCACCCCCTGCATCAGGTTTCCTTAATGCTGGGAACACACACTGCATCTCATTATTTCTTCTTCTCTTAGTTTCCTGGTATCTGCCATCATACTGCTGTGCATAGAACAGCAGCTATGCCTTGATAATTTCACCACAGTTCCTTCTACCTGCTTTTTAACTACCTTATACTCTTGTGGATTTACGGGTTTACACCCCCCACCCCACCCCCACACACTTACAGCCTTTTTGATGCACTGAAACAATCTTTCTTTATTCTCCGACATTTAAGCAAAACTCTTTTCTTTCTTTCAGCTTAATTCATTTTCCTATTATGATATCTTATCACAATATTACTCCCCTGGGAAGCCTTCCACAATTTATAGAAAGAATTTCTCCATCTCAGACAGACCCAGAATAGGAAAAGTTCCAGTGTTTCCTAGCTTTTGAGCCTGTCTACAGTTTCCTCCCTCTCTTGTTGAAGTAGAACCAGCAGAGATGTGAAATAATCAGGCAAACATTGATAGGATGTTGTTTTATAATTATTACACTAAATAATAAAGATGATGTCATGTCATGCCTATGACCCCCTGAGACTATGTAAGAATCTGTCTCAAAATCCTGAAGATTGAGCCAGATGTAGTGGTGCAGTATATTAATCCCAGCACCACCAGAAGGACAGAGGCAGGTGGATCTCTATGATTCAAGGGCAGCACAGTCTCCATAGCAATTTGCAAGCCAGCCAAGGCTACCTAGTGAGAACCTTTTATCAAAAGTAAGTAAGTAAATAAATGAAAATACTTGAGAATCTTTGTGTGTGTTTATAGACTGGTTCCCACTATATAGCCCTAGCTGACCTGGAACATGCTAGACTGACCTCAAGCACAGAGATCTGCCTGCTACTGCATCTTAAGTAATGGAATTAAAAGAGTGCACCATCATACCCCGATAGGAGGAAAGTTCTTATCTTGGCCTTGAAGAGTAGTCATGTTGTGAACAGCAGAAATAAGTGACAGGACTGTGGGTAGTACAGTACTACAGCCAATAAGAACCTGGCACCTTTGGTAATGTAAACATGCACACACATGCATGTACACATGGATACACAGACAGACAGACAGACAGACAGACACACACACACACACACACACACATACAAAGGACACCCTCGCCTCCCACACACATAGTTATGCTCTCAACCTTCAGAGGCTGGAGGTGAATCTTTCTTTCTATTTGAGCTTTACTTTCAACTCTAATGATCTATGAAACAGATTGGATCCTTAGAAAACTGAGTATGGTAAAATTGAATAAAATTTTAATTTACTGAGTGTTATCTATTTGATGATCATGTATATATGTAGGATATTTAATTTTAACAGAAATTTTCATAATTTTCTGGCTAATATGGGGGGAAATAGCTGCTAGTGCAATGTTTGAACCAGCAAGTTTTTAAACAAGTTGTTAGATAGTCAGATTATACCAGAGTTTCCTAGATTCTAGACCTGCAGGACAGTGAGTGGGAAGGATACACATACTGAACTGGTGGCCTTTGTGATCCCTCTAAAGATTGGAAGACATTTTATGAAAGACTAAAGAATTATAACCAATAGCTTGCTGTCTATGTATTTTTTATAATATTAGAAAGTTAAGTCCTGGACATCATTTATTGTAGACCTAGCAACTATACTTCTTTAAATAAAATGAACATACATAATCTAACCCAGTGAAAGTTAAAGTGGGTGCTGCTTGTACGACGGTAGGAATTGTATTGACTCTAATAGCCACCAGGTGGCAGAGTATTTGTACAGTGATTCTAACTCAAATCATTTCAAACACCGGTTCAAGATACATTCAAAAGTAGGTTTAGTTGAGATTTTGGGATCTTTCACCTGTTTCCACATGCCAGGTGCGGAGGTGAGATAAGGAAAGTGAAATGTATATTTGGAAGCTCTTGGAAAAGTGGATGGCAGGATATAACAGCACAGATATTTAAAGAAAACTATTCAAAGATGTAACTCTCCTTTGCCTCCAACCTCAAAATCATCACAGGGAAGCCAAATCACAAATTCCTTTAATCATTTGTGTAACATGCATCCTGCAAACTGTGGGCAAGTCATAGACACCTGGCTTTTACTCAGATCCCTAAGTCACAAAAGGAACCAAAGACTTCTATGATCTCTTTATGTAACTTAAAACTCAAAGATGTATACTGGTGACTTTATTTCCATATATGGCCACAAGTCACAGCCTAAAAGTATTATTATTTCAATGACATGACTAGGGACAAGAATCTCAGACTTTAGAGGTATGTATGGATGTGTGCATGCTATAGTGTTCTATGTCTCTCTGTGTTGGTTACACTGTCTATACCAGTCCTCATGACACAAATCAAGGCCCTAGAGGATGTTGGGTATCCTGCTCTGTCCATTTCTGCCTTATCACTTTGAGACAAGGTCTGTTATTCGGTCTAGGTGACCAGGTAGTCCCAGAAACCAGCTTCTTGTTACCAACTTCTCCATAGCACTAGAGTTACAGATACATGTGGCCATACACATGTGAGTACTGTGCTTGAGCAGTAAGTATTTTACTGGCTGAGTCATTTCTACATCACCTGCTCTGGATATTTTAGTAATAGATACACTTTCACTACACTAATGCTTGCCCTCAAAGATCAGCATTCCTTCAGACTCTTTTAAAGTATCTTGTTTTTTATAACATCCAAACATCCACATATTTCTCTTGATATATACTAGGGTACTAGACTGCCATCATCCCTAACCATGTATTGGAAGATAATATATTCTTTGGAAAATTAGTAAGCTGTGAATCCAAGAGCATAAGGCATCTGTTATTATTTCTGTACCTGGGAGAGTGCTTCGTGCAATATAAATATCCAAAACACACTAACCAAATAATACAAGTAGGGTATGGCTTGGGTGTTTGAGGTCAAGATAGTTTCTCAGTACATTTTACTGAATCAAAAAGATAAATACCTATACACCCTATTATTTTGATGTTTCTATTTAAAAGTCTATGTAGAAGCTCAGTAAGTTAGGACATACTTGTTATTAATTAACTCTGGCTTAAATTGAGTAACCCTCAACACAGTAATATGTGTCAGAGATAAAACACAAGAGGAAATAAGTAAAAGAAATAATTATAATAAGTCCATCATTGTAGCATGGTGCCTTAGACAAGTGAAGAGCTCCTTTACATTTTTTCTCTTCTTCTGAAGTAAAGGGTAAAGATAATATTATTTGCATCAATACACACATTGTCTGGACCACTTAAAATCTCCTGGCTCAAACTTTTCTTCTTTTATTTCTGATTCTTCTCTGAGAATTGCCTCCACTTCTTTCCTAGGTGACTGATATATTGACTACAGGTCCAAATTTTGATTTAGCAATTTAAGAATCTATTTACTTTCTTGTGTATATGACAAGCACTGAAATCATCCACTTCTAAATTGCACAACTGTGATATTTCTACCATTTGAGTCTTTCTCTCCATAGTCCATGCAAATATAATTTCTTAGAGATCTATTGGTGTCATTAGCTGTCAATGGGATTCCTCTATTCCATTCTTTCTAATTATTAAAATTAGCCACCAGTCTTTCTTAAATAGCCTCATTTCTGACAACTAAGTTTAACCTTCTATATGTTCCAGATTGTTGGTATTTAATGTTTTTTCATGCAACCATAACAACATCTTATTTTGTGGTAAGCTATACATAAAGTTGAAAACCACTAAATGGGCTTTACATTGTTTCTATAGAGATTGTTCAGTCACAGTCAAGCAATATATTAAAATTCTATATTATTTCCTCTGCCAATCTAACACTATGAGGTTTAAGTCATTTAGAAAATAATGTTCTTTAGGATCAAATGGATTTATTCTCCACACAAGATACACATTTAAAGTTTATGAAAAAAGATCACATCTGGACTGTAATTATGGTTTGTTTTGTATTTTGTCCATAGAACAGAGCCTGACCAAGGCCATTTGCAGTTTCCAACTTCGTCTTTTTCTTACTCTTTTTGAATTTATCACCATATGCTTAGTTCTAATCTCTGCATTTCACATATTTTGTCAAACCATTGTCTGTCTATGTTTTATTCTTATTGAAATAAAGGGATTGCTCTCCAGGCCACTTACACAGATGTTATTTTGAGGATCTTCCATCACAACTTCTTCCCTAATTTTCCTACACATGTGGGTTCTGCTTTCTGGGTTACTCCTTTACTGAGTCTCATAAAATCGAAGCTGTTCTCATATTTCATCTGAACATTAGTTACTTGTAGAGTTCAAAGTTGAGACACATAGCTCTTGTGATTGTGATGGCATGGTTCTCTCTTCCTCTACACAGTGGACTTCTCAGTTAATCTTCCCTTTCTATAACAAAATACCCCAACCACACTAATTTTGACTTTTACCTTGGTATGTGTAAGTCCACAGCTGGCTCATCACTTTTGGGTCTGTTCAGTTTATTATGGTGCAAGCACCAGTTAAATGAAGCTCATTAACTTCATAGATTAAAATGGATATTAGACACAGGAAGAATAAGGGGGAGCCTTGGGGGTCATATCCCAAAACCTGGAAGACCTCACACTAGCTTTATCCTCTGACAGTTCCACTTCTCAGTAGCAACATGGAATAAAAATGGCACTCCTTAAGCACATAGGCCTTTGGGGACCATCTATCAAAACTATAACAATAAAGCATATTCATTATTTGGGGAATTAATAGTTCAGAAACTCTCTTGGTCTTTTAAGCTAATTTTTGTGTCTGATATTGAATCAGCCTATACTAGTTACATCTCTGAAACTCTTGTCATTGAATCCCATACAAGCCTTCTCACCATGAATAGTTGGATTGTGGGCGGTACACCCTGACCGCACCTGCAAACACCAGGGCATATCTGTCTAGTTACTACTTCACTTTATTTGGAAACTCTGTTTTGGCAATAATGAATGAATCCTTCACAAGTAAATTTGGGTTACCCTTAACACCCAGAAGAACAATTACTCTGTCCAAATTGATTATTTGTTTTGAATTTACAAGCTCTTTAAACTATTCAATCTGTTCTCACTCTTAAGACAAATATAGACAAGGTCCAGATGGTGCTTCATTTCAGGAGGAGAGACTAAGGTGGGCTGAGTAGGTGCACACAGTTTTAAACTGCTATTACCTTGAAGGACAATAAGTGATATGGGATATAAAGTAGTCAGTCTAGAATACAAACTACAAAAATTACAGAATGTTAAGTATTAAAGTAAATGCTGCAAAGAAGGAAAATATAACTACAGGGGGATTATTACATAGAAATCCCTGACCCCCCCCTTTTTTTTAATTGGTAAAAGCTTGATTTGTTTTCCTTACATTAAAATAGATACTAAGCTATTACATATTAACAAAAGTGAATTAGTAGTGACATTGTGGGTCCTATTGTAACTAGACATTGCACTTCAACTCTTCACATACCATCTGTCTTAGAGACTCACAAAATATTTGCATTCTGTAAAGTTGCCTTTGCTTTATAAATATTGACAGGTATTTTTGTGTAAAGTTACACCAAAAATAAATAAGATTTCGGACCTTGATTATATCTTGTAAATTCTGTTGTGTCTGTGTTTACCACATTGCCTTTAACTCTATGTTAGTTCATATAAACACAAATAGGTTCCCCAACAAATATTTAAATTTAAAAAAAAATCATTAAAAGCATGTTGGTCTTGAAAGTGCTTCAATGTAAACTTCAAGACCTGAGACATTACCTTTTAGGTTTGATTTGGTTGTCACTCTAAACCTGAACAGTCTTAGAAGATGCACATTTTAATTTAATTTGTCCTTATAGCTGAATATTTTGTTTTGTATATATACCACATTTATTATTTATCCATCTGCTGGTAGGCATCTAGGTTCATAAGTTAAGGAAAATATCTCAGTAGCAAGTGAGAGTAGTGAATAAAACGTGCAATGCAATTTATAATTGTAAGCCTTCTTAGTGTTTAAATTTTCATTCTGAAATACTGAACTTGTAAGTACAGTAATTTTTATTTTTAAATTGTGTGACTATTCTAAAGCATACATACATTGCCTCTCTCTTGTTACAGTAGTTACGTATACACCAAATATAAAAGTTTTATAATGCACATCTAGCTCTGTTGGTAGAGTGGTTGGCTAGCATGCTTAAATTCTGAGTTTGATTCCCCAGCACAGCAAAAAGGCTTACACATCCATTTTATTACTACTCTATTAATAACATCAAGGAAATAAAAAACACCTAGATGCCTATGGTGGATTTAGCAGATGGATAAATAATAAATGTGGTATATATACAAAACAAAATATTCAGCTATAAGGACAAATTAAATAAAAATGTGTGAATTTATTATGTATATTAGCAAAGGTCACTAAAACTCAGAAAGAAATAAAAAAGTAATTTCTGTCATTACACATATTCTAGCTTATAATATGTACTTGTATATATGTAAACAGATGAAAGTGCAGGTACAGTACAGTGTTTAGAAAAAAGGTAATATTAAGTCATGAAGAAGAATGGAAAGTAGGCAAATGGATACATAAGTCATGAAGCAGACATAAACTAATTTTTTGTTTCAATTTTATTATAGTTCTGTTCTCTTTCTTTCTGTGTGTGGTGAGTACAGCTATAAAAAAAGTAATTGATATTGAAAGTGTAGAGCCATAAGAGAAACTCCATTACTTATAATGATCATTCTCACTGTTAGAAGTTCACTGAAATACATAAAGCATGAGGCTGGCCAAGTATTTGGTAGAATGTCTACATTGATATAGCTGTGTGGGTTTTTTTGTGAATTTATTACATTAATATGTTTCAAAATAAAAATGAAGCCAACTAACTTTTATATTGTTACCTATGCCAATAAAATTATTGAAAAAGAAGGGCATCTAAGGTAGGTGTTTAATACTTGGTCCTGTGACAGATGTAGATTGTACAAAAGAAAAATACGGCTGTTTCCATAAAGTATTCAGTGAAAATGTGTCGTGTAGGGTCAGATACCATAATTAAACTTGTATGCCAGATAATGGTTTTGCATCTACAATGTCTCTCTGCTTTCTCTATACTTAGGGTGTCCCGTGCACTCCATACTTACTTATTTGGTCTTGTCGTTTGTTCTGTTTTTTTGAGATAGGGTTGCCCTGTGTAGCCTTGGCTGTCTTGAAACTTACTAGATTGGCCTCAAACTCAGAGATCTGCCTGCCTCTGCCACCTGAGTGCTGGGATTAAAGGCATGAAACACTAAAGCCTGCTTTGCTGCATTCCTTATTTTAAGTTTCCTTCAGTGACCCAGGGGTACCCAGCCTGACATCAAGTCTGGTGACATTTGGCTCTTTCTATTTTCTATCTTTGCACTCTAAGGAAGTCTCAACACACAGACAGCACTGGTTGACACAGATGTTTGGGGCCCTGCTACTGTGACATACCAAACTCTAGTGCATGCCCCAGGACCAATTTAGAATAATACTCTTCAAGGAGGAGGTATTCTCTTCCAGCAAAAGCATCCCTATTTTGCTTCTTGGAGTTTAATGCTCATCCCCCACTTCCAGCTGCTCCTTATTCTTATCCTCATAATGCTCTGCCCACTTTCATCTCAGTCTTCAAAATTCCATTCAATTCACTGCACTTTTTGTGTTGCGTTCTTTTAGCATTTTGACCTTTCAGCTAAGTCTGAAATACAGATTTGTGAGCTGGTGCTTTTAGATGTCTCCATTCAATCCTATTTCTGAGATTTAGAATCTAGCTACTCAGAGCTCCTCACTCATCCAGAAATAGCTATAACTCAGGAAACAAACAAAGCTCATTTTCACAGTCTGCTTGTGTAGTGATCCACACTGCACTGTTCGGTTTTGCTGCAGTCTAATGCTGCACCATGAGTGCAAACATGAGAAGCAACCTTTCTGGTAAACACAAATTCTAATCATCCTAATCCTATAGAGTCATGAAATCACAACAGTGAAAAAGACGAGTAAAAAGTGGTATAACTATATGTTTGACGGGAATGAAATCAATAACCAAAAAACTCCAGACCCTCTCAGGCCTACATACTAAAATGAGTCTTTATAATTTGCAAATCCTAAGGCACCAACTATATAAAAACCACATCTTTACATCTCAAAGCAATTTCAAATTTATTTACCATGGGAGAATAAAAGCAATGTCATTAACAAAATGCTTTCTACTCTTTTAATTTTTCTATTTGGTGTACTGGAGTATCAGAAAGATAATGAGCAGGAGAGAAATTTTCTGAAGGTATTTGATGCAAAAAATGGTAGCTATTGCTTTTTTATACATTAAATATGACATATTACTTAAAACGTGTATATTTATCAATTGCTTTGGGTGAGCTGTTCTAGGAATGTAATGGTTTCAAATACCTCATCCACTATAGAAGATAGAAAAGGCAAGAAAACTACTCAAAAGACAAGCATGTGACAAAAATAAAAAAGGAAAAGCAAGGGAAATTAGAATTGAGTCAAAAGTATGCGTGATCAGAAGCAGAAATATGAAGAAGCTGCTCATTATCGCTATGAAGCAAATTTTATGAGTAGCTACCATAAGTATTCTTTCAAAATTTTTGTGATTATAATTATATCTTTTCTATTTTCTATTTCCTTCCTCTAACTCCATTCATATATCCTTTCTTGCTCTCTTTCAAATTCATGGCCTTTTATTTTATTAATTGTTGTTACATGTATATATGTGTGTGAGAATATATATGTATACATACATATATATTTCTAAATAAATAAATACAACTGTTCAGTCTGTATAACGTCATTATACCACAAGAATTCTTGCTTCTGCTTTCATATGTTTTGTTTCTATGCTATCTAAAAATTCCAGATGACACATTTAGACTCTCAGTGATTTCACTTTTCTATATAAACACTTAGTTGGCCACACTTTCTTGCTTTCCTCAAAGAATGTGATTTAGTGAGTCTGGTAAGATGGTTCGGTGGGTAAAACCATTTTCTGTGCAAGCATGACTCTCTGATTGTGGTTCCGGGAACCCTGGTTGAAAGAGAGAAGCAAATAGGAGAGCGATCCTTTGACCACCACCTGTGTTCTAGAAAGCAGCACCCAATACACACTAATAATTGTAAATTAAAGAGGAAAATGTGCTTTAATGTCCAGATTTCTCACATAAACACAGCTGTTGCTTCTAATAGGCTTTATAAACAAACATGTTTGCTTCCTATCAGCAGTATTATTTTCCTGTGAAGGTTTAGCCCCATGACTAGCTAATCTTGCTGGGAGTGGGGATTCAGAAAGACTCTGCTAACACTTGCTGAACATGATACATTCCTTGGTCACAGCACATCAGCACAGACATCAACCTGGAACCAAGCTGGACACATCTCTGGTGGCTAGCCCTCAAATGTCACTCCAGAAGGTGCTAGGCAGGGCTCTGAGGAAGAATGGTCATCAACAAGTTTATTTGGCTGTTGACCCTGAGTGTAACAATATTTACTGGCCAGACAAATGAGCCCACTGAAGGACTGGCAAGTTTGTTATGAGGGAAACTGTGTGCTTTCTGATTGGATTTGAGATTAGCTCCACAGGAGGGAATTCACACCTAGTACTGTAAACCTTAGTCAAAAGCCTGATGTGGGAAGATCGTAGATTTTAGCAGAAAAGCTTCTGATAGTGTTTTGCTAGATGGACATGATATGTCTGTCAAATTATTTTTCTAAATAACTGTTCATGCCCTTAGAGTAACAGTGCTTTCAGATTTGTCCAGAAAAAACCACTTGTAGGATCCATGTTGACTACAGAGACTCATAGCTGATCAAACTACAAAGAATAAATGATTTTTGTGTAGCTAGTTATAGAGGTCATTCCTAATATCAGCTCTAAGGCCATGAGAGAATAATATAAAAGAAGCAGAAAAAAATGTGATAGCTGATAGAAGGGATAAGGAATGGAGTGGGAAGTTGACTTTTGAGCCTAACATGGCTATTGATCTCTTACACTCAGTATCTCCACAAGATTGAGCCTATCAATACCTTGTCTTGGGAGTGGGCATGAGGTGTGTGTGTTTGGGGCTCTATCTCTCCTTGAATACATCATGGGAGATGGAGAGATATTTTGTCAATGGTATAGACATGGGTTAGATGCACATGTTGCTTTTAAAACAAATAAGCGAAACCAAAGCTCTCACCCTAATAATGATCAATGGAACCAAAAGAAAGGAAAGTGAAAGGGGACTAGTTGAGAAGAGAATGGCATCAGTGGGATGCATGAGAAACAAGAAAGGATAAGATATGGTAAATAAAATTGATATACATTAGTTACACATAAGGAATTATAACAAAACTCATTATTAGTATAATTAATGGACCCTTAAGAACATTAAAAAGACTACAAATATTTTGAGGTTTCTTCATCAAAGCCCAATACAAATTATATGTTAGTGAAGTCATTATTTTTGTGTAAGAATCCGTGAAATTTTTAAATGAAATTTTAAGATGTGCCTACTTTTCACATAATTGTGAAGCTCCTATCAATGTGAAAATACTCTTGATTAAGAAGGAAGGAATTTTGCTATTATCTCCTTGTTCCCAAATTGCTGTTCTTCACTTGAGCATCTACAAACACTTGCCCCAAGTCAATAACAAAACTGTGAGTTCAGATAGTTTGTATATGTTATATAAATCAAAATCCATTTTGTGAACTGTATTGTTTTGCATTTATCATATGTGGCCTTAATTCTCTTTTTAGTCCCCCAATAAATTTTGATCCAGCTGAAATAAAATTTCCAGCAATATAAGGTTGATTTAAATTCATAGCTCTTGCAGTTTAAACATGACTGGGCCCTGTTTCCATTTGATCTTTCAAAGTTTCCAAGACAACTTAATTTTTTCTCCAGAACAATTTCATACATTTTCTTCATTTAAAATCAGTGAAAACAATGTGAAAGTAATCAAGTTTATTTGACACTTGTATTTAGACTTAAGCATCTAATCTTGTCAACAGATATAAAATTCTTGGTAATTCTTTTCTTGCATTGTAGAAATATAGCAGACTTTTGCAGGGACATTAAATTCAACTCTCAAATGTTATTTTAAATACCTTAGTTTATATATGAGCTCGCTTTGAATTCATGAGGCAACAACATGCAAATAATGGTCTCTTTGAATATTTTGATTAAAAGGGGCTAAAATTAGCTATTTCAACATTACTGTAAGTTAGCAATGTCATTTATGTATAGATGCTTAGTATGAATACTTGATGTGGTATATATCCAGTTTTTAATTTTGCCTTTGGCGGTCTAATTATCCTTAGATGTCATTACATAATCTTCCTGGTTATGAAGGAATGCTTCTTTACTTTTAACTGAGTGTTATAGGGACTTCTATATAGTTTTAATTTATGCCTCTTAATTAGTTAATGCTTTAAGAAAGAGTTATCATTAACAAAATGTTGTATGGGAAGAAAGATTAAAAAATCTCATGTTAACATAACAAAGTTATCTCCAATAACTGATCATCATTTAATTCCTGACAGACAGCTATATACAAGACGCAATTTTGTTGTAGAAAATGACTATAAAATATCATAGGTACTATCACTGATTAAGGACCTGTTCCATGCTAAACACTGCACTGTGTAGACATGGTTTGTATTGTTTTGAACCAGATGAACAATATAGTTATATAAATATAACTATATATACATATACACACAAATATATATATATATATATATATAATATAACAGTTGTTAGGAGCCTCAAAAAATCTCATGAACTTTCAGAATAGAAAAGGAAATAATTAATCAGGTAGTAACATATACGGCAGTGAAGAAGGCTCGCCAATAAGAGACAATGCCAATGCCAGATGGTACTAACCCAGGCCAATTTGTCTAGAAGAAGAACTCCGGGCTGAGGCACTGGGGTACATTAGAAAGTGTGGTACTCCTATGCCTTGTAGATTCTGAGAAACACAAGCTAATGATTAAACTGAAATACTACTACAGGAAATTTATTCATAAAATATTCATATTAATGTGGAATAAAATAGGTTTGCATTAGACAGTAATTAATAGATGATACCATGTTAACCACCAACTCTCAAGGGAATAGCAGAGTGGCAATGTCTTTCTCAGCTGTCCAATGCAGTGGGATAGAACTCATTTTGTAATTCTGCCATCTGGAACATGTAATTTGCATGGGGCTCTGGCAGGTTGAAAAAATGCTAGAGAGTTGTAGTGCAGTTTTCAGGATCTGGTCTAGATTGATATATGTTGATTCTATCCACATCTTACCAGATATCTTAGTCACATGTTCTTATCCTAGATACACATATAATTGTGAATGTAGGAGTGTAAGTATTCAGTAGGCACTAACTCCAATAGGACTAACCTTAAGAGCTATTAGAAACAAAAAATACCTATAAATTCAGAACTTTAGACTACGTTCATAGGGGGAAATCACATGCACACACACACATACACACACACACAAACACACACACACCATGCTGATAGGGTACAACTTTGATGACATTTAATTAGATATTAATGAGAAACTTGAAACGGATGAATTCAAGAATGAATGCTGCCCTTTATATGAACAGCAGATTTGAGATATTTATTATTTTGTGTTTTCAATAACCAGTCTTTTTTATTCAAAAAAATTTTCCCCATATCCACCACTGGTCCCTCTCTACCCATCCTCCCTTAGCCTCCCCCAACCCCATTCCCTCATCCATTCCCCAGGGAGGACAAGGAGTCCCAAGGTGAATCAGTTCAGTCTGGCATATCCAGTCCAGGTAGGACTGAGTCCCTCCCACCAGTATCAAGGCTGAGTAAAGTGTTCCTCAGTAAGGAATGAACTCTAAGAAGCCACTTTATGCACCAAGAATAAACTCTGGTCTCACTTCAAGAGGCTCCACAAACTTCCCATGCTGTTTTACTGTCATTTATATTCAGAGGGTTTAGTTCCTTTCCATGATGGTCCCCCACCCCCCGCCCGTGTCATTTCAGAGTCAGTGAGCTCCCAACAGCTTGGGTCAGTCATCTCTGTGGGTCTCCTCCTCATGATCTTGATCCCTTTGCTCATATAATCCTCCTCACTCTCTTTAGCTGAACCTGAAGCCAAACCTGTGCTTAGCTATGGATCTTTGTTCTTGCCTTCATCAGTTGCTGGATGAAGGTTCTATAATGGCAATTATGATGGTCATTTATTTGATTATAGGGGAAGGCTTGTTGAGGCACCCTCTCTACTATTGCTTGGAGTCCTAGCTGGGGACATCTTGTAGATTCTTGGGTGTTTCCATAGCACCAGGTTTCTCTCTAACCCCATAATGGATCCTTCTATCAAAATATCTATTTCTTTGTTCTCCCTCATTATTCATAATAGCAAGGACCTGGAAACAGCCTAGATGCCCCTCAACTGAAGAATGGATTAACAAACTGTGGTACATCTACACAATGGAGTACTACTCAGCAGTAAGAAAAAATGATATCCTAAAATTTGCAAGCAAATGGATGGATTTGGAGAATATTCTCCTGAGTGAGGTATCACAAACCCAAGAAGATAATAAGAAAGGGATGCATTCACTCATTAGTGGCCTCTAAACAAAAAAGCAGAAAGCAAAGCATGTCCAAGCTGCAAACCACAACCACTGAATAGTGGGGGATTTGAAACACCTTGGACTGGCTCCTTGGATGCCACTCCCTCCTGAGGAGGAACACCTGACTCAGTCTTGATGTGGGGGTGAGGAAACTGGATCTGCCAGGAGTGGATGCTAAACTAAGCCATATTGGGACCTTGGGACCTCCTGCCCTTGCTGGGGAGGAGATGGGGAGATGTGGAGAAGAGAGAGTGACTAGAGGGGATGGGAGGGGGAAGGGACCTTGAACAAGGATATACACGGATAGAAAGTGTGACTTTATTCATAAGAAAAAAAAAACAAATAATCTTGCTATGAACATAGCTGAACTGATGCCCTTGGGGGTAAGGAATATGCATCCTTTGGGTATATGCCCAATAGTGGTATTGGTGGATCATTGGGCAGATTGATTCCCAGTCTTCTGAGGAACCACCATACAGATTTTCAAAGTTTATTACCAAGTTTGCAATGCCACTGGCAATGGAGGAGTGTTCCCCTTGCTGCGCATCTTCTCCAGCATAGGCTGTCACCTGTGGTTTTGATCTTAACCATTCTTACAGATATAATATGGTATCTCAGAGCTGTTTTGATTTGCATTTCTCTAATGGCTAAGGATGTTAAGGAATTCTTCAAGGGTCTTTCACCCTTTGAAAGTCTTCTGAAGAGAATTTCTTATTGAGCTCTAAATGCTATTTTTAAGTTGGATTATTTTGGGTTTTTTTTTTTTTTGGTCTCTAGTTTCTTGAGTTCTTTATATATTAAGCTCTTTATATATTTTAAAGTTCAGTCCTCTGTTAGATGTAAGGTTGGTGAAGATCTTTTCACATTATGTAGGCTGTAGTTTTTTCTTATTGATGGTGTCCTTTGGCTTACAGAAGCTTCTTAGTTCAAAGAGGTCCTGTTTATTAATTGTTGTTCTTAGTGTCTATGCTACTGGTGTTATATTTAGGAAGTGGTCTTCTGTGTCAATGAATTCATGTCTATTTTGTGCTTTCTTTTCCATCAGGTTCAGTGTAACTGGGTTTATGTTGAGGTCTTTCATCAACTGGGACTTGAGTTTTGTTGGATTTTTTGTTTTTCCATATGAAGTTGAGTAATTTTTTCCAGGTCTGTGAAGAATTGTGTTGGGATTTTGGTGGGGATTTTAAAGAATCTGTATTGTTTTTGGTAAGACTGATATTTTTACAATGTTGATACTACCTAACCAGGAGCATATCTTTAGAGTGCATTTTATTATCAAGGATCAAATATAACACATCTCATTATAATCTAATCAAAACTTAATTCAAGCAAATTTTCAAGTTTACATCCAAGACAATGTAGGCTGTGGTATTAGCATAGATATGGATCTGCATATTTTCTAGACTTTTCCATGGACACTCCAGCTTATATGTATACTGAGAATTCTTAATGGAGCCAGTGCTAATTATTTCTCTCAAATTGTTTCTTCCCCAAACCTAATTAAAATTTAACCTGGGATTTTCCATTGATATATATATTTTTAAAAAGCCAAAGCAGCTGTTTGAAGCTAAGGATTTGGTTGACTGCGGATTCTAAATTGCACATATTAAGGAAGACTGAGAATTATAGGTACTACCTGAGGAGCTTCTTTATTTCATGGGAATCCTGATTTTGTTTTGTTTCTTCTGAAAATGAGAAAACTATTTCACCTAGCCAGCCCTCTTCTATGAAATCATGACTGGGTGCGTAAGGTACCCTTTGAGTGAGTCAACAATGAAGATGTACTATTTCTTTCAGAGATATATTCACTGATGAGAACTAACTGTGACTCCCCTCCCCCCAGGAAGCTTTCCTTTCTGTCTTGAATGAGACTTGCAAATCCTGTCTTCTCTCATTGTTTGTCTCCCTTAACCCTGCTAGTGTGTAGTACCTTGCACAATACTCTGTGTCACATTTCTTCTACTGAGCCAGGCTCAGTAGGTAGCATGGGTATATAGTGCATGAGTTCATGGGTGACTCAAATGAAGGATTTTCTTTGTGTCCTACATTCTCTGTGTTCTCTCTTTGACCATGTGTCTTTTTCATGGTCAACATTAAGAATTGCGGGCCTTCAGGGCACAAGGACAGCCAGGAAACACAAATGCTGATGGTCTTAGAGTAGAAGATGAATTCTGTCTTCCATGTTGGCCATATCATATTTTATTGATAAAGGACATAACTTAAGGAATATGAACTATATTGAGATCAAACCTATTTTGGCCTATAGATTGTAAAAATAATCAAGAATTTGCAAACATATATTGAATACTTACTCTCTACAGACATCATTTGAGGCAATTTACATTTAATTCTTTCAGCAGATTTATGCAATGTTTTGTTACTTTTTCTCTTTCATGGATAAGTAAACAGAAACCCTTCAAATGTTTTAGCCAAGTTTGCATAGCTACTCTTCACAAGGTTAAGATTCCCAATGGAGAAATTTGGTCTCAATGTCAGGTTTTGTTATAACTCTAACTTAATATACATTGTAATTGTTTATGAAATTTACTTTACAGTGAACATTTTTAATGACAGCTATTGCAAACAGACTGTGGTATTACTCATTCCTGGTTTTACTATATCTTCCCACACCACAGCATTCCATTTCTAAGGTACCTCTTTATCTTTTCATTTGTATTGTCACTATGTGTGGACTTGGAAAAAGAAATGTGTTTGGAATTCATAATGCTCCTTGACTTTCTTTGTTGGCACATCTTAAACAATTCTGGAAAATACTTTTGGACCATTTCTCTCTCAAGCCTTGTCATAGGCATATTCTGTACATGCCTTTCTACAGTACACATCCCATACGAGGCAGTCCTTCCTCTAGTCAGTGCTCCTTAGTTTCTGATGGTTCCAAATTCTTTCCCTTTTTGTATTCTGGATAATCTTTTGGTTCATTTGTCAACACTTCTGTTTTGATTAAATTGCTACTTACACATCTCAATTAGTTTTTAATTAAACTTATTTTTTACTACATTAAAGTTATCTTTTATTTTTTGTTAAATCTTCTAAAACAGCATTTATAATTTCTTCTATAATTTAAGTTTATCTTTTAACAAGGCCCTTTGAGGTCCAGCCCTAAGGTTCTCTTCAGCGTTCAGATCTGACACTATAGGAAGTGAAGGAATTCATATGGTGTCTGAAGTTGAACAAATTAGCTCACAGTCATGTCTTTGAAAACATATCTCTTTATTGTTCTGTCTTAATTCTCTTCCCTAGCATCTTATTCATCTAACTTAAATACACATTTTTTTTTTCTTCAGGACACTTGAAACACTAATTAAAAAAATATGAGTTACTTTTCATTGGTCAAAAGCTCATTTCTAAGGTAAGTGATAAGGAACAAGACATTTACCATGGCAACACAAAGTTTCAAGGTTTCAGGAGCAAGACTGTGATCATAGCTCTGTGGTGCAGTTTCTAGTGAGACAAACTTTGAGACACAGATTTTATTTTAACAGCTAGAGGTGGCAAGTGAAAAATTGACATGCTTTTCTTTGGGTGTTTTGTGTTAATAAAACACCCAAAGAAAAGTTGTGTTAGATATCTGCATCTCTGACCTTGTGCAACTGTAAAGGTTTTAACTTATAATCCATTTACAAGAGCCTTTAGTCTAGTTTGAACTTGCTCTGAAATAAAAACAAGCTAATTATGTACAGTTTGTCTTAGACTGAGGAGAGATTGTTATTTTCTTGTGTTAGTTTGAGTACAAGGAACAAAGCAGGCTTTAAGTGTCTACAGTCCTTGTGGGACAATAGATCTAGCTATGAAGCATATTTTAGTGTATTTCCTATATATCAAAATAGTACAGCTTAAAGAGAAGTCATTTTACTTACTATTCCTGGATATATGTGTGTTCAATAGATAGATAAATAGATAAGCGTTGCAAAGACATCCATAGTAATTATTAGGTAAGGAGTGTAGTAGCACATGAGAGAAATTACAGATACAGGCAGCCTGTTTTCAGAGTCAGTGGTCCTGTAAGCCTTGCCTGACAGGATTATTTCCAACAGAGAATTATTTGTCTGGTGGGTAGATACTTGTATCATCAGTTGCCTTATGCTAGATACTTCCATGGTCCTCCACAATTTTTCAACTGCTTCAGATATCATGGGTAAATGGTTTATAATCTATTTTCAACAACTCCAAAGCCTAAAATCACATAGCTGCTATGCTCTGGAGGTGGAGGTCCTCGCAATACACCAACTGTGCTCTGTGTTCCTGCCTTCCCTAAGATCTCTATCTAATCATGCTATGCTATTAATTGTCCTGTACTTTTAAGCATTGTTTAGTAAATAGTTTTTTAACCTTTTAGCTGTTGTAGGAGGAATGGTTGATTCAAATAAACTAGAAGAATATAATACCTCAAAGCAATCGTTTGGGGTCAGTGAGTTAGAACTGACCCTCTATCACATGACTCTATCATACTGTACATACTGAATCATGAAAGTGCATTAAATGATAATGAGATTAATAATAGATTGTTCTAATTGGAGTCTTTGACCCATTAGAAAGCCTGACTTTTCTTTGATGACATTGACTGTGTGACTCTAGCTCTTATTTAATTCGTTTATTGTTTTAATTCTCCCACTTGAGACCTAGAATAAAATCAATATATATTTTGCTCCATCTCTCCCAGAATAAAAAAATTCTCAGCTAAATGAGGAGTTCCCAGCCATGACTTTGAAGCTGGTCTCTATTCTTTAAGTCTATGTCATGTTTGACATATGCTAAATAGCTTCATCACTAAAAAATGAGGAATATTAGAAGTAGGAATCATTAATACATTTTTAAGAGAAAGTTTCAATGAAAAAGTCTTTAAAACAAACACACAAATAATTGTATTGTGCTGATTTTATTTCCTTCAACTTATTTCACAAGGAGAGATAATTTTGTACCAGACAGTACACTGGCTTTCCTGCATGAACATTGATAAGAATATTTTAACTAAATTATGATAAATTCACTTTCTTCCCACACTTGGATTTTTCTGTTTTACAAATTGTGTGTGTGTGTGTGTGTGTGTGTGTGTGTGTGTGTGTGTGTGTTTGATGTTTGGTGTTTGTAAGCAAAAGCACACTTCATAGACATCAGAGAAACAAAAGCCACAGGAAGCCATTCTGTTTAGGAGGTAGAATTGGACCCCTTTCATAGTACAAATGAGAGGAAAGAGTTGGCAAAAACAAGCTCTCCAGTGACTCATCCTGAATGTCATTGGAAAGATGGGCATCACATTCCAGTGCATTGGGCAGATATTAACCTCATTCCAACAAACTGACAAATCTGAAATGTTCTGTGAACTATCAAACCAATACGGTTTCTCTCTATATAAAAATCCTTCTGTTTTTGTGACAACAGAATATCATTTCTGAGACTATCTCAGTTGTCAAAAGTATGAAGGTAGATGGAATAAAATTTTTAAGAATTAAATTAAAAAGACAAGAAAAGATAGAAATGTAGATATCAAATGTATAATGTTCTTTATATTGTTTCTATTCACAAAAGTAAAGTCTTATAAACTATTGAATTATTCCCCTGCTTGGTACATCTCATTATGTCATCAAGGTACTCTTCTTAGTAAATGATATTATTCTCAATAATGAATAGAAATATTTAAGAATAAAAAATATCTCAGAGAACAAAAGGCTATCCAGAGTAAAGAAAAATTTGAACTAAGATGGATATGCTTCCAATCCTTGCTATTAAATCAGACAGCCTGTCATTATTAAATCTTTTTGTTTGTTTTCAACATAAACAAAGTGAATGAGAATTATAAACATAGAAAAATATTATTGTAAATTATATACATCTTTCTGATACTATGTTACATATTCACCAAATTATTTCATTTTTCCCTTGTACCACAAGACAACGTCTTTCTATCCCTGTTTGTCTGTTGACTGGCACCAGTGATGGAGGTCTGCCCAAAGTGATGTGAACATACAACAGTGGTGATATGGACATCTCATGAAACCTCTTGTACAATTCTCCATGTCTTCTCTACACATGTTTTGGCACACTGAGGACCAAGTGATAAATATTATTGGTGACAAGTGCAAAAATGTATAATTCCTGTATAAATATGAGGCCTGCACCTCATCACTGATGGAATCAGATGCAAATATGACAACTACTGTCTTTGTTTCATTTTGCTGTTACTGGTTTACAGTGGTTAACTGTATTTAACCTACATTACCTCATATACTACCTCCAATATATACTACCTTCTAACATCATGACGGCATTTTCCATTTTTTTCTACTTTTAAAAAAATATGAGTATATTACTTGATTTTACTGGTGATAATAACTACAAACCTAATTTGGAAGAAAATGCTTTCATCAGTCTATGGAAATTAATGATATTTGCTTTCATGTGGTACAAGTGAACTATAATTTGCTTTGATGCAGAATCAATTATACATGAACTCCTTCTTCCTAGTGCTTTTATTTTATAACAATGTTTTCTGTCTAGGGAATAGAGGCTGTGGGAAAACAAGTGATATTGTAACTTGGGGCAGCTCAGATCTGAAAGGTTTCCTTTTACTTTTGTTATAACCCCTTTAACCAAAGATACAGGGAAAATTACAACTTACAATAAGACATAAAAGGACCATTATTTTGACAGGGTGTCTGTCTCAGATTCATCAGATCACCTGTAGAGGGAGTGCTGGTCACATGCTGTGTTTGGAAGGTTCTAAAAGGTTGTGTGTGGGAAGGTCATAGGCTCTGGGGGTATGGGGCACTAAATACAGTTGTTTAAGAATTGACAAGTGTCAAATTGCCTCCTTACATCTGTGCCCATAGACAAAGGCCATTCTCAGCATAAATAGGAGGTCTCTATTCCCAGTGAATGGTAGTGAAAGCAGTCTTATGGATGCACAATTTGTGGATAATAAGTGATGGTTGAGTATTCAGTCCTAAACAAGACATTGATACAATCCCTTCTAGGGTTCAGGGATACTCAATAAAAGAAGAATAGAAAGAATGTAAAAGTCGGAGACAAGATGAAGAACTATAAATTGCCATCTTTTGGGTAAGATAGTCACTGTGATCAGTGACGCTCCAGATGCCTGTACTGGTTGACACAGGCATGGGCCCATGAACAGTGAATTCTGGATGGAGAAGGGACCCAGGTGGCCTTACCTGCAACTACTGAACCAAATAGGCTACTAATAGATTCAGGAAAAGGAAGAATCTTTACATGCCATTGTATTCCCACTGGTGACTTCACCTGACTGGGTGGTAAGTTCTAACCGAACGCTCACACAGATGGCAATGGTTAAACTAAATGTGATAAAAATAAATAAATAAAATTCCTAAATCTGGGGAAGAGACTTGTAGAGAAGAAGCATAAATGATAGCTCTGGAAAAGGTAAAGCAATACTGTCATCAAATTATAGTATATCCATATATAAAAGTGTCAAAAGACAAAAGTAATCAAGAAAAAATTTAATTTACAAATATGAACCAGAAAGAGAGGTACTTGAATAATAACATAGAAATCATAAGACCAAACAATATCACAGAACAGAAGCAAAGAGAGGTAAACATTAATAATATTACACATGAATAGAGCTATATGCATACTGGACCTAGCATGGATTGAGACAATGCACTCAGGAGGGCTTAAAACTCAAAGAACTTTTGTTCCTTAATTGTTTTTACTCTTCAAACAAGATCATCTATTAGAATTTGGATTAAAAATAATTTTCTAAATTTTTATTTTATGTGTATAGGTGTTTTGTCTGCATGTGTGTCTGTGCACCACAAATGTATATTGCCTGAGGAGTCCAGTATAGGGTGTAGAACTCTTGAAACTGAAGTTACACATGGTTTTGAGCCACCGTGTGAGTACTAGAAATCCAACCCAGGTCTTGTAGAAGAGTATCCACTTTTCTAATCTGCTAAGCCATCTCTCTAGCTCAGAATGTGGATTTTTAAAGACATTTCACCATACATTGTTTTTATTTAGGATTCACAGTAATTTATATTTACAATATAAATTTCTTGCTGATTAATTTTTTTTATATCTTTATTTTTAGAGTATATGACACAGACCCAGGAGTGGTTAATGCCCATTTGAAATCCAGGCTTCTGGAGGTAAGACAGAGAGAAAGCAAGCTGAGGCCAATCTGTGTTACACAGCAAGATATTATGGGAAAAAATATAGATAAAGAATATATTAAACAGGTCAGTATTATAGGTGTTTGACATACCCAGTTGTTTCAGGTTGACGACAGAGTTAAGTCAAACAGGCCCTATAAACCATTCTTTTTTTAGTGTAGAAAAACTAGGAGTAGGGTTACTCATATTGTGAGAATAAGGGTCCATATGATCATCAGCTGCAATATTCTGGGTCATCTCAATTTATGCAGCACAGTATGTATTCTATACCCAGAGCAATTGCTGACTCAAAATGCTCCCTGTAAAGATGTGGTTCAAAGAGCTGATTTTTATTTTCTATTTAGACTCCTACAGTGAACTCATTTGCAGAACTCCGTGGCATTTTCTCAGATACAGCTTTACATTCTCACCTTTTAACAAGCATATTATAAAGAATACATTAGCACTGTGGTACATAAAAGAGAAGAATCACTAATTAATAAATTAATTCATTGATATCTTAATTATAACTCTCATGTTGGTTCTATACTCCTTAGCTTGAAAAGGAACCTGGAATTTGGGGTCAAGCTCACCGGTAGAGTACATAGTTAAAATTTGGAGAAATCCTGTGTTTGATTGCCAACATCTATATAAATGGAGGAGGAGGAGGAGAAGACAAAAGAACTGAAGCCTTCAATTGGGCAAATCCCAACATGGGAATATGGGCTGGAATTGCTTCCTCCTCCATCCTCTTCAGTATCTGGCTGGCGCTCTTTTCTCCAGACTGAAGCTTCACTGACTCCCAAAAAGGTCTCCTCAGGAGTCTATCTTTCTGTCTTTTAATTTTATAGTCCTTTGTAGTAGCTTCTTGAGTCTTAAGCTGTCCTTTATGAACATCTCATAGGGAGTTCATCTATGATGAGTTCCTAGAGGCTTGGGGCCACGATGACATATTCTGATACTCTGAGTTCTTATGGTGAAAGAAGCAGCAGCTAATAAGTCCTCTCTGCTTTTGCCTTTTTGTTTTCTTTTCTACTTTTGTTTTTCAAGACAAATTTTCTCAGTATAGCTTTGACTTTACTGGGACTTATTCTGTAGATCAGGCTGACCTTGAACTTATAGAGATGCCCCTGCCTCTGCATGTCTCCCAAGTGCTAGGATTAAAAGCACATATCACCATTACTAGGCTCCTTTGTGCTTTTTTTATGCTACATGTAACTGTCAGTTTTCTGTTCTTAAATGTCACCCTCATTAATAAATTTGAAACCTTGGTTCAGTAGGTCTGTCCATTGTCATCTACTGTATGGACAGTGACTTGTGGGCACTGACTTATGTCCATCATTGAATCTACTGCTACAAGTGCAGTGTTTTGTAGCTCTGAACTCCTCTGATTTTTATCAGCTCTGAAATAGCTGCAGCTCAGCTACATACATGCATGGATATCCTACTCTGTGCATCTATTGTTCCTCAATAACAGATACAACCTCTGATTCAATCTCACAGGGGTTTATGAAGAGTTTGGAAAAGCAATAGATTTACATTAAAAATATAAGGCTTAAATTAGAAGAATATTATGATCAATAATTTTATGCTTTAGAATTTGAAGAAATCATTCATGCATATGATTTCATTAAATATTCCATTAGGGAAATGCTCAGTCCACCTGAACTAAGGATGGAGTTTCATGGTCAAATAGATCAAAGAGCATTCCTATTTCACAAAAGAAGAGGCTCCTGAAGATCATGAGGACATCAGACCACAATTCCCAAAGGAAACGCAGAAGGAAACAAGACCAGATTTGTATGTTTAAGAGCTTTGTTTAGCTGTCTTCCAATGTAGGCATGACACACACACACACACATACACACACACACACACACACACACACAAATGCATGCATGCACAACACACACACAAACTATTACTTAAAAGTAGTATCCATATATATTTTATATAATAGATCATAGTTCTAGTATTATGAGTATTGATTTTGATCTACTGTCACGGCCATCATTTATTCTCCCTTTTGTTCCCTCTCTTCTTCACCATCCCATCCCTCATCCTCACCACCCTCTCTCTACCTTCTCTTAACATTTTACGTGTGCTCAGTACAGTTCCCGTTATTCCTTATACTAATTCTGACAGGTAACTTCACCAGGTTAGTATTTCTGCTATATCTTACTATGAGGAAAATGGAAACTTAGAGAGATTAAATAAGATTTCTAAAATCAGAGAACAAGAAAGCAGCTTGGTAGGTAAATTTCTGCAATGTACTATAGAGGCCAGTCCCAGGGTAGAGGCTGTATTGCATCTTAAAGACTACATGCCCTGTAAGGTCAGGGCCTTAGAGAATCCTCCTCCCTTATGTCCTCAAAATACCCTGTACTTTTCCTTAAAGAAGCCGATCACACATCATCATTATACATTTACTTTTGTGATCATTTGTTTAACGTCCTTCATTGAGGACAAGGATTTTTTTTTCTTCATTTGATTCACTTGAGGCTTAGGAAAGTGCCTAGCACATCACTGGTACTATAAATAGCTGCTGAATAAATGAATGTCTTTCTGTCCCGATTGTCAAAAGCTGCTTCACTGAGGATTCCTTTGGTTTTCATAGGTAATACTAAGTACTCAATGTAAATAGCTATGGGGGAGAAAGGAATATACCAGACCCAGAAATTCTCTCTGCCCTAATCTGTATGCTTAACAGTGGGTTTTTTGTTGTTGTTAACCCCCACCCCAATTACTAGCAAATGTGAGGAATAGATGTCCTTTTGAAGAGAATAAAGTCATACCCTCAGTATTTATCTGCTCTAAGATGAAGCTTATTTGGCTTGGAAATTATATTAATATGTAAGAAATAAAACTTGTGAGGATATTAAGATATGAAGATAAGCCATTTCTGTCTGTGGTCCCATGTCTTGATCAATAACTAAATTCCTTGAAAATTATTTCTATTAAAAAATCAAAAACATGGCAAGAGGAAAAAAAAGAAGATGGGTATAAGAATTACCAGGTTCTAGGCTAGCCTAGCCAATGTTTAAAATATTTTAACAGTGCTGAATCTGTATAGACAACAGCTTTGTCATTTCTTCAGTACAGCAGGAAGCAGTAATGACTAAACAAGGTTGAGCTCACTGCATGAATAAGGGCCAGAATTGGTATTTGTTTCTGTTATCTACTATGATATTGAGATTGTCTTCTCCGTATCAGTGGTTCTGAACCTTCAGGATGTACAGGTATTATCTGGAGAAACATTTTATTCATAATGTACTAGGTACTAGCCTCAGAGTACCTAGTAGAGATATAGAATGAGTATCTACTCTTTGAATTTTTAAAGTTCCATTTACTGATGAGAACAGTTGGCTCTCATACTTCAAATACTACTGTTCTCTAAACTAAAGAGATGGAACCCTCTCTGGTATTTTAACATATTTATCTTGAGCAGTAATCTTGGATTTTAATGAAGAACTCACAGACTTCTCATCATATGTTTTTCTCTATCTTTATTATCTGACATTCACTTGCTGTTCCACAATGCTATATATCCACACACTTACAAATCTGATTCAAATGGTAGTTTGGATGTGAATAATTAGGAACCTCTCTAGGATTGACAATATTATTTAGATGTTTCTCTCTTATACATCAACTCATTTGGTCTTTACAGCTTTGATTTAAGCAAGACAGATAATAGCATTTTGGGCGAGTACATAGGAAATCTACAACTGAGAAGCTAAAAATGACATTATGGACAATATCCTTATTAAAAAAAGGATGACCTCAAATTTTGTTATTTTTTAAAGCTTGCTATACTATTGGTAGTTCCTCTTCATTCTGATTTCATGATTGCTCTTTAAAATATTAGCAGTACATTACTTTAAAGATCTCATTATAAATTTTATATAACAAATCATCTACACCTAAACTAGAATTCCCTTCACTGTAGATCAATTTGTCTTTTTATTTATTTATTTTAAGTATTGCCATTACCAATTTTGCTCAAGTACACAGTGTTTTAATTTTCTCAATGCATTCTTTTTTTAACCACTGAATAATTAATCATTCCCAAATTCATTTTCTAGAATATATCCTCTGTCAGTGGGAACAGATGGTTCAGCTGATTGCTAATAGGACATGGAGATAATTGTTAGTAGGTTAACATTTAAAGCACAGTCCGTTTGGGAGTCACCCAAAAACTGGTTCAGTTAGTGACATAACTATCCCTGGCATGTGGGCAAGATATCATGGGGTTATCAGTTTGCATTCCAGAGCATCAAATTTATAACCTATATCAAACATGTATACCAGAATCCAAAAGAGCGGAACTAGCGATGCTATGAAATCTGTGAACTTCCCTCATGTTCCTGACATCCATCAGATCCTCTCATCCTACCTCCCCATCTTTTGCCTTCTTTCTGTTTCTACAACTACCCCCCCCCAATCAAATCTTTGTTGGCTCCAATAGACTCTTTTGTGCTAGACAGCCATCTGTTTTCATTCTTCTCAACCTTTACTCTTTCCAATTTCTGGTAAATTTTGCTACCCAGTTAACTACCTGGAAAGCCAGTGTGAGTCTGCCTGATAGGCTCCAAATCATTCAATGGCTTCTATTTGCTAACAAAATAAAAGCAAATAGTCTAACAAAAAGACTCAAGCCTTTCTGCCTTCACTTCTGTGGTTCAATCTATTTCTTATGCATGTAACTCAGGTTTCTCTCCTGCTCTTCACTAGGACTTATTGGCTTGCTGCTATACTCCAAACATCAACCCATGTTTTCCCATCTTTCTGACCTTTTATCATATTGGCTTCCTTTTAAGGATTCCCTTGAAAATTTACTATCTTCAGTCATGTAAGCACAAATTCTACATCTTTTTAAAGGCTGGTGTTCAAAGCCATCGTTTTTCATTAATACTTCTTCAGCTTTCTCAGCAGGAAGCAAGCTTTCTTTTAGAAAGTTTTCCTTGGCGTTTCTGCCTCTCTCTTAGGATCTGATTTTTTTTTTTTTTTTTTTTTTTACATTCTACTTACATTTTTGATACTCTAATCCAGTCTCTAAATTTCACATCCTATAATTACTTTCTTTTGTTTATGACCTTTATTGACTTTCAATTGCTTTGAAGGAGAGCAAAATCCTAATGAGTACTGTCTCATTAATGCATCATTCTGCATGGTGTGTTTTATTCTTTGTACTCTGCTCAAGTCTCTTTCTCCTTTGGTAGTTCTTGTCCGCTCCAGCATCTTTTCTCATCTTTAAAATAAGGCACGCCCCTTTTTCAGCATCTTCATGCATTCAGTTCATTTTGCCTATACCACTTCTCTTCATCCTATCATCTCCTGAGTTAGGCAACTTTGTTCAGACTCACAGTTTAAACATCACCTTATTGCCTAACCAGAGTAAGCCCTCCCCACATATTTGTGACAATAGATATTAGGATTATTTAAGTGGTACACTACTTCCACAATGGCAGATGTATGTTGTTGTTATTTTCTGCAAGAGGCACATTGCCTGACAGTGTGTGAATATATAATCAAACAGTAGATACATATTACATAATTTAAGTATACATAAGTAGATAATAAATTATGCATAATTTATTTTATTAATAATAATCAAAGATTAATAATAATAATTAATATATAATCTCTACAATTTAAAGTTTGTGTTTGATATATTATCAACAGTTAGGAGTTGGTTTTAATAGTCATAATCTATTTTTATATTTCCCCAGCAGCCTAGTTCTCAAACTTAGTTAATACTAAAAAACTATGTCTTGAATGGTGAATAAGTGAATGAAAGAATTTACAGACTAGTTAAACACAAAGTGGTAATTTAGCATTTCACATAATTCTAAATTCTTTTATGTTTCAAAACTATTTAACATCTATATATGATAACTCACAAATTTTTATTCACATATTTCAAATCAGTTGTGTGGGTCTTTTATCAACTGTTAATGTTTACATGAGATAAAAAAAAAACAATAGAAACAAAACCACTATCACTGAAAAGGAAGAACATTGATAGACAATGTCCTGGTTCACAGGAAATGGTCATTATTCCCCTTATTTTTACAACAGTGGAAGGAAACAAGATTAATTTACAAAATGGGCCAGGCAACAAACAAAGTGAATGAAAACAGTCTTTGGAAGAAAAAGGAAACAATTCTTTCAGCGTGCTACATGTACAAAAGAAAATCGAATTCCACATCTATTTTATGTGTTAAGTTTCAATCCAATAATTTCAGAAGCAGCCTGTAAGCAGGGGTGTCTTTCCACAGCTGGACTGCAGCATGCTCACCTTTATTTCCTTCCTGGATGCCAATCAGCCCTGGGAGATCAAGCCCCATACATCTATCAGCTCTTCACATCCTATTATCTCTGCCTGACGTGTTGTGGATTTGACCTTGGGCAACATGTTTCTGTATTCTGTAAAATAAAGGCTGGCCTTAGTCCCCTGCTTCCTCCCATCCTACCCTTGTAAGTCTCTCCGGGTGCATGGCTGCCTGCCTCTGCTTTGGTCTTATTCATTCCATATCTGCTATTTACTGTATGGTTAGGAGGGGTTTATGTATGTCATAAAATAATAAAATATATCTCAAAATATAAAATGTTTGACCTCAGTGAGCTAAAGACTAGGGAGAGGAGACTGTTATCATGATAAATAAAACTTGTGGTATGATAGCCACTAGAAAATGCTAGGAAGGAAATGGGGAGGGAGGGGGCAGGACAAAGAGGAAAGGGTGGCATTGAAGAAGCAGAGTAACTTAGAGGTGAAACAAAAAGTCTCATTCTCTGCTCCAAGCTATCTGCCCTTGATTCCTAGAAATGGTCCTCATTTTGGATGCAATTTAGTGGGCCCAGTATAAATTAAGTGGTATAAATCTATCCTGCTTCCTCTGCACTGCCACAGGCTTGGTTCCGCCCCCGTAATTTCCTGCCAGAAGTGTGAGCCAAGGTTTCCTCTTTGGTCTCACTGTCACCACCCTCTCCATCTCTCACCTTCATTTCTTTCTTGCTGAAAGTTTCAACTCCTTATACTCTCTGCCAGTGATACTTGCTTTTGGAAAATTCCACAACCGTTTCCCTTGCTGATCTGTGACGATCCCCTGTGGTCTTAGCTTTCAACACCCTTAACTGGATGTTTCTTCAACATTCTCATGGCTGGCTTAATGTCCTAGGCTCACCTGTCTTCCAGGCATAGGACGGTCTGCCCTTCAAAGCTCTGCTCTGGGAACAGTCCTCGGAGGAGGTGTCCCATCCCCACTTGATGGAATTGGCATTTCTTCTGAGTGTTCCCTAAATGCTGTATGTTTCTTCTGTATTTATTGTGATGTGGAATACTTGTAGACTTCAGCATTTCTGCCTATCTTTCTAGAATGGTCACAATTCATTCACTCTTTGAACTTAGGTAGCTCTCTACAGGACTGATGAAAGGAGAATATAGGAGGTGAGAAGATAGGAAGGAAGGGAAGAAGATTGCCAGTTAGCTGTAGAAGCTGGGAAGCTAAGGGCAAAAGAAACCTTGGCCTCCTAAAGCTGAGAATTATAATAGGCCCCAACTCTCCACCTCAAAGTCTCAGCTCAAACCTGCCTCCCATTAATCTAGCTCCGACCTCTTGTCCCAATTCTTGTAACAGGGCTTCCACAGCTCGGCCCCCACCTGGTGCCCCAGTTCTGAGGATTCGCCTTCTGTCTTGCTCCTCTTTGCCTGATTTCTTTTGGAGGCCTGCCTAATATGTCAGGCTCTCTAAAACTGGAACTCTCCATTGCTCTCCTTCCTCTGCCCCCTCCCATTTCTCCTTTTTAAAGCTTTGCCCTGCCTATGAACCCAGGCAGGTGGCCAGAGCCCTGCTATTCCCTGACAGGCTTCCATGATTCTGACTTTGAGCACTACATGCTTCTGAGTTCTTTCATTGCCTTTCGCTGCCAGCCTGCTGTGGCCAGCATCCCTCCCCCTCCCCCATGCCATCTGACTGTTTGATGACCACCTGCCCTCCAAGGCCGTACCCTTCAGATTACATTCTTCACCTGCTCAAGTGGCATGCTTCCAAAACAACCTCTGGGCCCAGGTCTCTTGTTTCTTCTTTTCTTTCTACCTTTAGATCCGGAACCATTTACATTTGCCTTACTTTTCTGCTCTGAAAGGGAGATGCAAACTTGAACACAGACAGAGGGTCCTGGTAACAACACTGAGTTTATGGAGCCCACTTTAACACAGCTAATGATCTTGGGAATCTGGGGAAGTGGATTTACATTTATAGGCTAACATTCCATCTTCCAGATAAAGACATTGGAACTCAAAAGGTGGAAGGATTTTTATTCAAAGTTGCAAAGGCAGCCTGAAGCCAAACAGCAGTCAGATCTCAGGCTCTCCTTGGGTCACAGTCCTTTCACTACACTGGTACCTTGGCAGACTTGCTCTTTTACCCATCAGAGAATTCTAGAAAACAGCAAAATCATTTACAGCCATTTTAAATATAAATAGGTACCAACCTTGGACCAGCAGTTTCCAAAGCTAAATGAAACATATTCGATTAACCTAACCTGCTTTCAAAGGCATGGATCCTTGGAAGAAATCAGTGATAACTTTATTGTTAATTTATCTCATGAACAACAATATTTTTACATATCACTTTAGGATGCCAATAAGGAATGATCTAGGATCCAGAGCAAAGAACTAATTAAGAAAGAAAAAGACATCACAAAATAGTTAATAAACCAACCAAAGAGGCAGAACTGGTAGTTCAAAGAAGACAACCCTAGAGACCAGGGCCTTCCAAATTTATTTTATCTATGTCCTAGAAGCAGAAATAGAACACAAATATGCCACACATGTCTGCCTAGTGAAAGAACTGTTACCTTTCACTTAAGACAATTGCCTGGCCATTACTGCAGATTCAGTGGATCCTAAAACAAGGTTTTGGCCATGGTGAGCTTGACACTGAGTATGAAGAGTAGCTATGCAAATTTCATGATTTCAAGGCACATATTAAGTTTGACTTCAACAGCATAGTACAACTGCTGTATAACTGATGAGTAGCTTTTGTCTACTAAACTGGAATCATAGGACCATCACTGAAAGGTGAGCATCCTTGCATAGCCAGGCCTGTCTCTGCTGGGTCACCCAAGTTACCTTTCTATCTTCTACCTCTAAGAAGACATCAACTCTGGCAACTTCAGCAGCAAAAGAAGGTTTTCCCTAAGCATCTGCCTGAGATGTGCCTGCAGTAAAAGGCTGGCCAGCTTACATCTATAGTCCTTCAATTCATCCTCCATCCCACTGACAAAATGATCTGGCTGCCAATCTGATCTCATCACTTTGAGTTTAAAAATCTTCCAATGACTCACCAGTTACAAAGATCTTCCATAATCTGGGCCCTTTCTCTTCTCAAATCTTCCCTCCTGCTCTCCTGGTACAGTACGTTCCAGCAAGGTTGACTCCCACCCCGAGTCTCTCTCTCAGCTTTCTCTTGTGTAGCAGAGCACTGCAATTCCGGCCTGATGCTTTTCTATTCTGCTCTGCAAACTAGAGTGTATGATAAACAAGGCAGCCATTTGGCAATAGGGAGAATCTCACTCACTGCAGGACTTTGAAGGGTGCTCAGACAGTCTCTCCTCCACTGGATCTCCCTAGCAACACCACTCCACTTCAGTGAATCACAACAGTGAGATCACAAACTGGTGGTTCTTAGGTTGGAGCCCTTTAATCAAACAAAAGAGGTACTGCTGGCTCAAACATCATGAGGTCCAGTTAATAGGAAGGTTCTTGGGATGATGCTAAAGAATACAAACACTTCTGAAGTATATGCAATACATAAATTGCTTATTCTATTTTTTGTATGTACCCCATCTGATCATTACTACAAGTTGTGAAGCTTTAATGAATTATAAGATATATACTTACAGAAATTGACTGCTTCTCCAAAATTCCTTTGTGAAGAGAGAGTAAAAGACTCAATGCTCTCCTCTCCCTACCAACATTCCAGTGCCAATGTGCCCTCTCCCTGCCAGTGTTCCAGTGCCATTGGGCCTCCAAATTGTGTTCTGAATTATTACAGACAACATACTGAATTTCGTTTTGCTGCAGTCACATTTCTGATTCTTTGAAAATGGCCCACTGACATGTTGGAGATGAGTCACAATTGACATCTATCTTCCCAAATCAGAAAGTTCTGAGAGACAAAGGCAGGACACAAGCTTCCATCTGCTGCTTTCTTACTTTAACACTTTTTTTTTTTAAGTTATTCTGCATGTGTGTCATAGGGCATGTGTAGAAGATAATAGGTAACTTTCAGGAGCTCATACGCTCCTTCGAAATGTAGATCCCAGGGATCTAGCTTAAGTCTGAATGCTTGGAAGTTGAACCTTTTCCCTGACCCAGTTTCTCCTTTCTTAACATGGAAATCAGATTTTTTACTTTAAAGGATCCACAGTGATTGAAAGCCAATTTAATGTAATGTCATCCTGTTAAACAATTGATGATGAAAACCAGCTAGAGCTTGATGAGGAAGCTAAAACTGATATGTCCCAGGCAAGAAGAATCAATCATCATTGATCCTTGACAGCTGAGCACACCCACAGACTGCTTCTGGTAATCTCCAGAGCAAACCAATGGAGTGGGTACCAGTGTCTAATCTCTCACTGTACAGAAGTTCATAGTGGTCAAATGACTTAAGTCACACAGTCAGCAGGGTATACATCAAGGATTAAAACTCAAGTCTCACAGTGCTGAGATGCTGACTTCAATGGCCTTTTCATCAGAATATTTGAATCTTTGTGTTTAAATATCTACCAACCAAAAGCACTAATTTTGTTTGTACTAATGGTGAGGGCAAGATCACTGAACAGTCTTCAGTCAGTGGAGAAGTCTGCCTTACAAGTGTGGACTCCAGAGCTCTACACATATGTGTCTTATAAATGCATAAACTTGAAGGTTTTTCTTTTAAGAACTTAGGCATACCATGTTAATGCTTTTACAATATTACTTCCTAGACTTTTACTTATAAAATAATGGTTCCTTGGCCCCCTTTTGAGCCTTAAAAAAAGTAAGCACTAAAACCAAAATCAAATAAAAACTCCATGGTCCTGCTCTGTACAGCTATAAAAATGAGAGCTAAGTAGGGAAAAAGGAGAAAACATGGCTTTTTTATTAATCAAGAAAACACTGGCAGACCTCTGAAAATGGAAACATGGCCCTGTTAAAAACTAAAGGATTTTATTGCTATTATTTGGAAGACTCCAAGGGCAAAAACAAAAACATGAAATGCTGATTCTAAAAATCCTTGACAAAATAACAGGCTAGAAATTAATATTTATCACATTTTCAGTGCTCCTGACACAACAGCTCTTACATGCTGATGTTTATGAATACAAATTTGCTGGTGCTGTGGACATGTATTATCTTTTCAGAAAATAAAAGTGTCAGGCAGATGCTTTCCTACATATGATTACTAAAGCTAGAACTCTACCAAGAAGAGATAGTAACATTTTTGATGAGTAAAATTGAAATCACTGGACCATAAAGCTCTCGATTGTGCATGGATTTAATTAATTATAATGAGAAAAGAGACAATAACTCTCTTAGCAGTTCTTACTACTTGAAGACAGTTCTTAATACTTAGAAGAGACCTGTGATATACCTTAGGTTCACGCTTAAGTATGATGGAACTAAACAGATGTTGTATGGACAGCTATCAAGGGCTCAAATGTATTTATTTGAGTACAGCACCAAACATAAAAGTATATTCAACATTTCTAGTTAAAGTTCCCATAGCATGGTGTTGTGGTGACAAACAGTATCATATGGCATCATATTTAATGACACATAGTGTTACATGTCATATCTATATCTCAATGGATATTTTATATCTCCTTGATTTAACACTAAATTCTCCAGAAAAATAAAGTATGTGTGACTTTTTACCTATATGTTTTAACATAATGTGGGACTTAAACAAAGCAAATAGTACTTTGAAATATCTTGGGTCCAAGATAGGAGACTATAGTGCCAGTCTGGCTTCCACTCAGACTGCTCAAAATTTTCACTGGTACCACCCTAAGCTACTATGACAAGGAACAGGTCATACATGTGAACTTCAACTTCCATTTGTTCTCAGAATTCCTGGGTCCTACAAGAGATATTAGCACAGTTCACTATAGTGATATTGGTTCTAAGGGCTAAAATCTACAGTCTACCTAGCATCTCAAGTCTATTTAAAACGTCTAAAATAGCATCATCTTAACCCTCATGCTTTTTTCAAGCTTCCTCCAGTTATCTTCTGAAGATCCATGGGAACCCTTTGCTTAAAATCCCTTCTATGTCATTAATAACAGTAGACATCTTTACTTGTGAATCTTTTTCTGGGCTCTGTAACTGTCAAAGTAAGTTTTTCTGTCTCCACTAACTGACAAAGCTACAGACACTGATTCATGACGAGTAAGTGATTAGTGACATTTATAGTCTCTACCATCCTGGATTCTACTGGATTCTCCTTCTTAAGTGGACTCTTTTAGTTCTGAACTGATTCTTCCATGCAGAGACCACTAGAATCTTCTCTAGCCTTCTATCTCACAGTCCTATGAGAGAAAAAAATTTCCATCTGAGTTTGCAGATGTGAATGAAGAACCTGAGAGCATAGAGAATAAATGGAATGACTGGCTCCAAGATGATATTTGACCAACAGAATAATTAAGAATTCCCCATGAAAAGCAAGGGCACAGAGAAAAGCAAAAGAGTTTTTTTTTTGTTGTTTTTGTTTTTTTTTTTGTTTTTTTTTTTTTTTTGTTGTTGTTGTTCATTCTCTTGGAAGGAAGCTCAACATAACCATGGTTGTCCTAGAACTTGTTATGTAAATCTGGCTGGTAACAAACTCACAGAGATCCACCCATCTCTGCACCCACAACAATCATGTGGTGATATGTTGTATATTTAATAAAATCAGTCTAGAATATCAGAGATCAGAATCACCTACAGTCAAGCCATGAAGGGCAGTCCAAGAGTGGTAACCCACACCTTTAATCCTATAACCCAGGAGATAAAGATCTTTTGGATTTCTGTGAGTACAAGGCCTAACAGCCAAGCAGTAGTAGCTTACACCTTTAATCCTAACTCTAGAACTATGATACTGAGTTGAAATATAAGAGAAACAGATGGGCAAGGGAGATATAAGGCAGGACAAAACAAAAATTCAGGCATTCTATACAAGTGACCCTGTTCAGCCTGAGAATTGACTATGGTCTGTTTCCTCTTTCTAATATTGCAGCTTTTCTCCAATAACTGGCTGCAGGTTTTCATTATATGCTAACTAGAGTTTGTGAAATATACTGAGTTTGTGCTAAGATTAAAGGCAAGTACTACTATGCCCAGCTGGCAAAAGAGTTTTAAGCTCAGACTTTGCATTAGAAGAACATCAGACAACCACAGAAAGACAGACACCAGAAGTTCTCACAAATGTGTTGCCTAATACTCTATATTTACCTACAAGACACAGAAACATTCATGAGTGTATATATGCATTGACAGTAGCAACTCCAACTGACTTGTTCCCTCATTGCCTGTATGTTTTTATGAACCTTCATTGGTTCACTTGCTGCAGGAAGCACTAGCAGGTCCTAAACACACTCAGTGCCTGCTCACATCAGCCATGCTATGGAGCATTCTTTGAAAATAAGGAATATGATTATCTCTAAGGAGGGTAGCCTAGTGTACCCTTCCTTCACATCCTTTTTCTTGACAGATATGGTAATGCTGAGATTTTTGTTCTTTAGTATAATCACACTTAGGCATTCTCACTCCATTCTGGGACCTACTAGGAATCCTTGATTTCCTTCACTAGTAAGGAACACTAGTTGTAGGTCACTGTCTCATCAGATATCAACATTGACTTCAAAAGCAAACTTTACCCTGTTTAATAAAAAAAAAAAAAACAGTATGTTGCATTTCATACACAAAAAAACAAAATTAATTGCATCGTCTCCTGTGCTTATTTTCTTCTGTTGTAAGTTTATAATGTAGATCATGCCATAATGTACATGTCAGCTCATGTAAGAGCCTCATGCTTCTCATTTGAAATTTATGAACAGCAAACATTTAGCTTACAAACTAATGTGATGCAAACATCTTATTGTTACTATCATCCTTAATAATGAATTCACGACAGCCTGGCTACATGAACCATGATAAACAATTCGCTTATCACAAATGACCTGATCTCTAGATGATGGGAAAATCCAAAGTTTCAATCTTTTTCATTGCTCCATAACCATGAAAGAAACATTTCCTCTGTGTTATGTAGGCTATGGCTTTGGTATTCTCATTGTTTGAGAGATAAACTTGAATCCATTTATTGACATATAATAAAATTAATTCCTGCTGATTGTCTATAAATGGGCCAGAATTAAATTCTGGCTATTATTTGACTTCTCAGATTTTTATCAGAACATCTCAGATGGTTCCTTTTTATTATTCTGCCTAGGTCACATATACAAATGTAATGTATAATCAAGACTGACCTAAGAAACAACATAAGAAAATGAGACAGGAATAAAAACTGTCCCATTAATATAAGAGTATTTATAAACAGCCATCCCAAATTGGGATGCTGCTACAAAGTAGCTTCTTGCCACTTCCAGGCTTTAATGCCTTGATTAATTATGGAGTGATGTTTAATTATGTATTTTATTATGCATAACAAATATAAATTACATACCTGATGGTTCACAATTATTTTAAAAATATGTATCATTTATCCTTGAAAGTGAAATGCTTCTTCAGGATGGATAAAGCTGTTTGGGGAACAGAATATGGGTGGAATTAATGGCCCCCACATTAATCATTTATTTTATGAAAATGTGAAGGTCATTCTCCACTTTGAGATGCTTCCTGAATTCCTTTAACAAGGTCTAGCTGCTGAATTTCAATATGCAAAGTAGTGGATTACACAACGTGTCCTACCCTTCCCCTAAAGGCATACAGCTTTTATCTAATAAAGATGTTATTCTAAGGAGCTTTACTGTGGTACTGCCACACATCAGGACCTCTCTTTGAGAGGTGGTTATTATTAGCAAGGACAGATGACCTGTCTCTTTGAGAAGACCATATATAATTGTAAATGCTTATTAGTGTTCTCAGTTGCTGATCTAGGATCACATTGTGAAACTGATAGACATTTAATGAACAACTTTCTGGAAGTGGGACTTGTAATATAACAAAACATTATTCTATTTCTATATATTATTATGAATATTAATCAAAATCAGGGCATTATACAAAAGTTGTATACTTATAAAATTCTTTGTTACTGTTTTCCTTTAAGTGGTAGATATAAATGCAGAAAAAAGTTTGACTGAAGACCTGGCAGATGGGTGTGAGCCCAGCTTGGCCAATGTGGTACAGACGCCATGTCTACACTTGGGTTGAACTTACTCTTTCTGGTAGTCAATATGGTGAGCAGCGAGCTAATGGGCTCACTAAAATGAACTTGATTCTAGTTCCATAAGTTGTGTGATTTTTTTTCCCCAGTTTGCTTCATTTGAGTACTGCTCTCAAGCTAAAACACTTTCTAAGTCATAAGCACATTCGACCTATTACTAACATATTTCGTCTCTTGATTATTTAAATTTGTATACTGGTTTTTGAAATTCTAATCTTTCACCCCCCTTCAAGGTTTTCCTTTAAAATCCCAGATTCTAAATGTAAAGGACCAAAAGCAGCAGACAGTTAATGCACTGTCCCTTTCCATCTCATGCCCTCGCTTGGACACCAATAAACTTTTTTTTCACAATCCTATTTTTAGCATCTTTTATTCTATTTCAGTCCATTCCAGACAGATGTTGAAAATAAATGGTATAGATATTATTTCTGGAGCGAGAAAGAGAGAGAGAGAGGAAGAGAGAGAGACTAACTCTTAAGAAAAATTTCTCCAGACAAAAAGAAATTGAATCTCAAATTTTTATCCTAGCAACTAAGTGTTTCAGTAGGTATATACTGTCTCATAGGGATATCTAGAAACCTATAGTGACAGAGTATCTTTTTTTGCTATTTTTTCTTACTTATCTTCCTTCTATTTTTAGTAAAGATATTTGAAAATAGCAGTAGCCAACTCAGAGGGCATGAATTGGAGTAACAGTCTACTAATTCTGACTAACCAGAAGCAGGAGTGGCTGAAGTTCCTGGCACTCTCATTTTAAAAGCACATTCTATTAAGTGACATGGCTGTATTGCCTAGTGATGGAGATCCCACACCTCAGCACAGAACATTTTAGGACTGAAGATCTGGCCTGACATTTATTGTCTGTGAAACCTTATTAACAGAAAAGTTGGTTAAGCCTCTAAAGCCTGAGTTTCCACATATAAGAAATAAAGAAGCTGTTTTAAATCATGCACTTTTGCTGAGGATTAAATGTGATGACAGAAAGAATAACCTTTAAAATACTCCTTTGCTCAAAGTATGCTATCAAAAACATTTGATGTCATAGTAACATTTTTATCATTACCCCTATCACTTTTATCATATTTATAGTACTGTATACAAATGAATAATGACAAGAAACTAATACACCAATGACCAATGTGTTTGTTTTTGAAGTATGACAAAGAAGAGCTCATACTAACCCAGTAATTATTAAGCTATAACTATAGATTCTACTCATACTGCCTGTGTGCCCACAAAGCTAAATAACACTGAGGAAAATGGTCACAGAAAATTGTCCACATCAGGTAGTTAGTGCAGTAGGTTCAGAGTAAGAGTGCAAATGGTGTCCAGCACAGGACTGGAACTCTGTAATCAACTACTGAATGGACGGGTAGATGTGGTTCAGTGGGAACACTGAATTTAAATTTCTTAACTACAGATTCTGTGCTTGATTCCTTTATGGACACTGTGTGAACCCCTGAGATCCTTTTAAATAAGATGCTATCTTGCATTTGTAAAAATGAGCAAGAATATCTTCCCAACAGAATTAGTATAAGAATGAAATGAAACAACGTACAGAAATTATTCGGTATTGTTCCTGAAACATAGTAATTGTTCTGTGTAACTAGTATCTACTTCATGGCACTTTCCTTCTTCTTGTGTGCTCTGGAATAAAGTCTACCCCCGCCCTTAGAGCCTTCTATGCACTGTGGACACAGTTCCTCATGAACACCCCCTTACTTTGCAAAGCAGCTATTTATTCGCCTCTTGGGTCATTTTTTATTAAAGATTTATTTATTTATTATGTATACAATATTCTGCTTGCATGTATGCCTCCATGCCAGAAGAGGGCACCAGATCTCATTATAGATGGTTGTAAACAACCATGAGGTTGCTGGGAATTGAACTCAGGACCATTGGAAGAGAAGCCAGTGCTCTTAACCTCTGAGCCATCTTTCCAGCCCTCTTGGGACATTTTGAAAATTCAAAAAATAACATTTTCTAAGTCCAAACCCATTAACTTTGGTAACACAACATGCTTCTTAACAGTTCCCAAACTGCTCTACATTCAAACCTTTTCTGTTCTTTTTTGGGATAGAATCTCATGGCCTCTTGCCACTTCTACACTTCTCCTGTAGTCCCCTCTGCTCTCCTTAAAACAATACGAGAATCAATAAGCTTCTCATGTGGTCATTTGTACCTTATCTCTTAAGTTATTCTTTTTCTAGGCCTTTAAATGACATTAGAATCTCAATGGTATAAAAACATCTACTTGGAAGAATTTCAGAGAATGTAATTTCTTAATAACTCTGTGCCATATGGGAATTTACTTTATTTTCTTGACAATCACCCCAATTAAATACTTAGAGTATGTCTCAGCTCCAATTTATACAGTTGGTTTACATCCAATATAAATTCCCCATTATCCATTAAAATGCTGACTTAAAAGCCAAAACCAGCTTCCACTTTTCTCTCGTCTTGTATGACAGTTGGGATCTGTTCTTTAATCAGAAGCCCTTGGTGTCATAAATATTTCCATTCTAAAACACTAGGCACAGGTTCTACATCTTATTATTGTCATGTGGCAGTACACTTTGGGTATGTATGTGTTCAGCTTTTCATTTTCAACTTTGGCCAGGGCTTTTTGTATCTCTCAGCACACAGTAGAGCTGAAAAGGCTGTGCATAGAATGATTATCTACTTTAGTTTTAACAACACTCATGGGTTTATACTTTGTGGAACATAAGTGGCAATGAGAAAGGAAAAACAATGGATGGCTATCCAGAATTCAAGCAATAGTTGCCAGTGACCCTAAAGGTTTTACATATGCCATTCAGGTTCATCATCATAGCAGCATCTTGAGTAGAGAATTAGATACACAGGCATAAAGCATAAAGCAATGCTAAAACCTGAGTTTGAAAGTGGATGAAACCTATGCGTTTCCTATCATTACATTGTACTTTTCTTCTCCAAGCAATTTTTGAAGTAGGAATATCATATGCACTTTCTATTTGAGTGACTAGGACCTTCCTCAGAAGAAGATTTCCCCCACTGTCTCAACTGTTCACTTTCAGTCACATCTGGTAGTGGTAAGTACAGTAAATACACATAGTTCCTAGAACATTCCAGAGCCACTGCCTTCACTGTGTGTTCCATTTTGATGGGCTGTCCTGCCCAAATCCTATGTGTTCTTTATGACTCATCCATTTCAGATAAAATTCACTAAGCACCCTCGACCACCATTTTGTAATTATGGGCCCTGTCTTTTGACTACCCCCAAGATTTCGTTTGACTTGAAGCTATAAGCTGCTGTGTGGATATATAGTAACTCCTTTCCTCTTAAAAAAAATCCATGAAGGTACATGTTCTATCACATCTATACCAATACACCTGAATATTTGCATATTTCTTGCTTAAATAAGCAATCAAGGTTTCTTTTTTTTTTTTACAATGGATAAAAAGAAAACTAAGAGAGAGTATCTAATTGTAGGAGAGAAAAGAAAAGAAAAGAAGTGGATTAGACACAATAGGAGGGGGACGGAAGGGAGGAAAGAGGAGTGGAGGGTAAAGAGGCCGTGGCTTGAAGAGAATATAGGAAAGAGGAAAAGATATATTAATTTGGTTGCTCATGTAAAGTCCCTGGCACTTAACTAACTCAAACTTGCTCTTACTTTGAAATTAAAATGTACTCCAAGTTTTGTTTGTGCTTTCAAAATGATGTTTGTATTCAATAATATCTGTTCAATATTTATGTCTATACCTGGGAGAAATTATACTAATGTAATACTATTTTATCTTCATAAACATTCATGAGCTAAAATATTAGGCAACCACGCTAAAGTGCTTACAAAAGTACATTAAATTTATTCTAGATAATCATTTAGGCCATTCCGAATACATTGCCATGTAACAAACAATCCCCAACAGCCCTCCCTTTAGAAGGACAATATTTGAAAGACACAAATATTCTAACATAATGAGTAAACAATTTATGATAATATCTTTCTCCACTATTGAACATGGATACCATATGAAAAACAGAATGGGGGGGGGCAGGAAGGGAATAAGGAAGAGAAAGGAGGCAGAAAAAAGAAAAGAAAGAGAGCAAAAAAAAGAAAGAAAAAAAGAAAGAGAGCAAACAGTCTTTCAAAGTACACAATAAATTCCTTAGACTTTGTTTTGAAGGCCTCACTATGCCCCAGCATGGGTTCCTAGGAAGGGCTTTGTGCCCTGTGAGTGACAATACTGTCTCCATGTGAGGTAATCCCATTACATTCACAGTAATTTCAGGACTGTGTCCTGAGTTTCCTGCAGATAGAAGGCTACCGCATCTCATTTCTAATTAAGAACACAAAATTCTTCACAAACCACCTTGATTATCCCACACAGAGTGCTTGCTTTATCTGCTAATGCCCTCGAATTCTGGAAGAATCAACAACTCCCTTTACATCCAAGGTAACCACCGCAGGGCTAATTCTGTCAATTACAACTCCCTTCCTACACTCAGCAGATGAAGTCTTTTTCACTGGGGCAACAGGAGAACCACAGAACAAAGAAGCCTTGGTTACAAGGAGAGGCCATCAGAGAGATCATGCTCAGCTTACAGATAGACCTAAACATGGCATCATGCAGGAGAAAACAGGCAATAAAAAAATGATCAGATGAACCACCTTACAACACCAAATAACACTTCTAAAAAGCACTTGGATTTGTTTCCCTTTGACCAGAATATATTGGAGAGCACAGGAAAGATACAAAGCTCTTGTTAGCAAACATTGGGTAACAAACAATCACCTCAGTCAGCCAGTCTCTGTCTTCTCAGACTGAATAGAAAGGACAAGGTCATCTGAATTAGGGAAACCCAGAGGTTTCTTTTCGCATAGGATTTACTGAGAGTCGTTTTTACCTATTTGGACTGTGAGGAAACAGCTAATTTATTTTAATTCATTTACCACACTCAAACACCATCAAACAACCAAGGAGGAGACAGACAATTTAAGCAAAATCCCAGCAGAGTCCTTCTAAGCAAAGAGGCTTCAAAATAGAACTGCACCCACCTCTTCTGTCTCAATTTGTCAATACAGACCAAGGCTAGTTCCTGCTAGAGGCAAAAAGTGGGCCTTTCCAAAATGTATATGTTCAAGTCTAAGTTTCAATGTAGTGGACTTAGGAGGTAGAGCCTTAGGGAGATGATCAGGGCCTAATGGTAGCATCCTTGTCAATGGGTATCATTGCCATTAAAGCACAGACCTGGAGATTCTCATTCTCCTATTACCTTTTAGTTACCTAGGTAACAGTTGCTTGTGAGCCAGGAAGCTCAGTCACACCAGTTACTGAATTTGCTGGCACCTTCATCTTGGAATTCTCATCTCTAGAACTATGAGAGGTTAACAAATTATTAACTATGGTTATCATATTTTCTTGTAGTTTTTGGAACCACACAAGACATCCCATTACCATTGTGTGTGTATTTTTCTCAAAATAGGATCTGAGATCAGTAGCAATAGTTTGAAACTTCTTTAAGAAATATAAATTCTATTCCCATCCTACATTGAGAAAATTTGGAGTTGGCATAATAGCCGTAGCAGCCCATCAAGTAACTTTCACGGTGTTGTCATTGTGCCTAGAAATGAAGTAGAATTGTGGAATGCCACAAATCAGTGCAAAGCCCGGGTAATACTAGAGCTAAGAGCAATTATACAAATGTCAAATAACATCAATGACATTAACAACCAGGGTAACTCATTGTTATAGGTAATATATAGACAATTTTGTAGAGCTGAAAACTGAGGTCCATATTTATTTAACTTCATACGTTCAACATTTGTCTTTAGTAGGTTAGCTTAAACAAAGTCTAGAATTTTATTTTCTACACAGAAAACTGTGAATAAAAGTGAAAACATGTCAAAGAAGCTGAGTCTGCATTTAGTCACCAGTTCTCCATTTACCTGGAAAAATACTGCGGTTTCCTTGAGGCACCATCACCTTTATAGCCTGAAAGTGGTGAATCTCACTTTGCCTTTTACTAATTAGAAACTTGACTTCCCCAAGTCAGGTTTTAGATTTCTGTTTTTTTTTTTTTTTTTTTCCTGATCTATAAAACAAAGATTACAGAACTCAAACACTAGCATAGGATTTCTTGAGACAATAGACTATCAAATGTAAATATATTCATTGATTCCTTCACAAAGAACTGAGGGTCTTTGCACAAATACCAACCTTGAAGAAGAAGACTGTAAAGTTTCCTCATCTCTACTCAAATCTTCTTAACTATTACGGTTTGATTTTCAGCTAGATAAAAGGTTTCCAAATTGTAAGCGTGACCTCCCCCAACCCCACAAAAAACACTCCCTGGTGCTCCAATGTTCATCAAATTTGCCAGTTCTCATTACAGATGTTTTGAATGAGCTGGCAAGAATCCTTAGTGTGTAACAGCACTTGCTTTGGAAGCCTGGGGATCTCAGTTCAGATCCCACATCCATAATCCCAGCTCCTCCCATGAGATCAGAGACAGAAGTGGAAAATTATCTAAAATCTGCTCAGTGTGCAGTAGATGAAACAGGAGAGCGGAGGTGCAAAGTGTGTTCTAAAAATTCTCTACTCCCCCCAATTCTACATTCAGGGTAATGTATGCATGCACCTGCATTCACACACACACACACACACACACACACACTACCACCACCACCACCATCACCACCATACACATAGAGAGAGGGAGGAGACAGAGAAAGAGACACACAGAGAGAAATTTTTGGTGGACTAAATGAGAAGTGGGCTAAAAAGTCTTTAAGTGAATACTTATTTCTTGTTTAAATTTGGCATTCAAATTTGCAATAGAAAATAGTTAGAAAACAACTTTTTACCTTTATAAATAGACACACATGATATTGGACCAATCTTATCCTTGGTTGGTGCAACTAGATAATCATGCCAGTTATTATCAGTGTCAAGTTTGTTTTATTTTAGACTATTAAGTTAAGTGCTAAAGAAGAGTTTAATTAGCTGAAACCTAAATTGTCATAATTAATTTACTAGTTAGATTACAGCACCCTGTAAAACATTTATGTAAATGGAATATCTACTTTCAATGATCAGATGGCATATTTAATTTATTACACAAATAAATACTTAATTATTAATCTTAGTAAAGCTAAAGGTATTTGGCAATTGTGTTACTTGCAATAAAACACTTAAAATTTTTATTCCATGTGTTATATAATCTTATTAAAGAAGCAACGGAAGCTCAACTATTTTAAGTATTTTAAAGATGCTTTTAGAATAGCTGCACCAGATAAATAGAATTATACTTGTAAACTAATCATCATGTTTTATGTCAAGCTCAAATGGAAAATGTTAAGTGTTTCAGCAGTAAAATTAATTTTTGAGCAGGTATAATGTTTCCACTTGAAGTGATGAAAATTCTAAAAAGGTATGGTAGTAGTAATAGTTGCAAAATATTGAAGTGATATTTAGTGATACATTGTGTTTATATTTTAACATGATAAAGTGATTGTATCAGCATTTAACTGTAAACTGGTATTTTTGTCACACTTTGGACACTAAGATATTTAATATTTCAGGTGAAATTCAGTGGTGTCTATTTTCTGCTCGGCATGTCTATTATAACAGGGGAGGTTAAGAAGTAAATTCCCAATCAACTGACTTTATCCTTTGAATATCTGAAGTGCCCTACTTCACAAAAATGTACTATTTATCCAGCTGAGAGTGGATTTGTACAGAAGCCCAGAATATCTGTTGCAGTAGCTGATTTGCAGTCTTTACCTTTCATAACCAAATGTATCCGAGTGTATAACCAGGCTACCCTGAAGGAAGCTGGTCTTATCTAATGTGCTCCTTGTATTCTGACTATACTTGGTCACCATTGCAGTTTTCCAAGACCTTTGAGGCCCCCAGTGAGTGAATACACTTACGTAATGTTGAGGCTATTTCTTCAAATTACTGAATATGAATGCTTGGTTTCTTTTTGTGGTTCTATTTCAGAAAGAAATGCTACTTGCATAGCCAGTGATAAGACAGTATAAATAGACCTGGTAAGAAAAAAATACAATACAAATTCAAAAATATAAAATGTTCATCAAAAATGCAAAAACAACCTATCTTTTGACAGCTTTAAATTTTTTCTCACATCCACTTGATGCTCTAAGAACACAGTAAAAGGGAAAAGTATCCAACAACAGATAATGATGATGAGTACCCACTTCTTTCCAAAAGCAGAACTCCTGCCTAAGAAGTACAGAAACCCATTGTGCTAATTAGATGGTTATGTGCTACCTCCTCAGAGGATGGGCTCTTGAGGAGATATGAGGACAGATATACTTTGGAGGAAGTTTTTTAAGTTAATAATTCACATCTCTGGTGAGACCTAGTGCTTCAGTCAAGTTGTCTTTCAAAGGTATTGTCAGTGAAAATTAGGGTTACTGTATCAGGGCAGAGGCCTGTTCACCTACTGATTCTGATGCCAGAGAGCTCATAATTACTAACTTACTCAAAGTTGTCCTAAAAATCAAACTTAAGAGTCAGAGCATGGGATGGAGACTTCATTTTTCTCGTGAGACAAATGAGACATTTGTCTTGTGAGAAATGACATTTAGTCTCTAATATGATTTGCTTAAATGGCTTGCCAAGCTATACTCTTCCTTATAAAAATATAGACCATGTTGATCCTACCATTAATACATATGCATTTGATTCCTATAAAACCTCCATAAGACATGTCTCATGCAGAACACACAAACTTTAATTACTCCCTGCCAAAACTGGCAAGTGGTGCTGTTGGGGTTTGAACCCAGGAAGTCTGACACTAGAAACTGTGTTCTTAGATTTTCCATTCTTCTGCCTCCATTTATTTAAATGTGAGTATTAAAATAAACAACCTTCTTCAATTTGAGACATTTTTGTTTTCTAGAAGCACACTGTGGATGGTTGTCCCTCATGGACAAGAAAAATATGAAGTCAGATGTGTTTCATTCTAATATTGGGGGAAAAATGCTCTAAAATCAACCACATACCCTGTGACTTGTAATCATGTATCCTTTCCTAATTCAAGAATTCCAGTTCAGCAGAAACTGTAAGATATCTGGGCAATGCTTAAGAAATTAGGAGGAAGGTGCCATATTGCTTATACTGCTAAAACAGCACAGATATTGTCAGGGGTTTGCTTCAATCATGTAGTGTCCTCCCTTTTATACTTACTGATCCAGAGTAGAGTATGGTTCAATCATTTCTGCATACCTCTTAAGTTCCAGCACAGTATTATTAATAGAAATGTGAAGGCTACATTCACTACAGAGGGGAAATGAGCATTTGTTGAATATTAGTTGATTTAAAATGCCATGGATAACTCATATACTTTAATTTTAGTTTCCTGGAGTCAGCCTTGAAAATCACTAGAAAATAAATACAACATGAATTTGAAATTGCTCAAGGCACTTACATGGGTAAATTATAAGAAACTAGGATACAAAAAGTATAAATGAATCTGAAATGTATTTAAATATGTTTTCTAAAACGCACAGTACTATAGCTCCCAATTGCCAACATGGTCTACCTCACCAAGTACATTTTTATCCTGCTTTTCTTGAAGCATTTTCACATGAAATGATTGAAACAAAAAGAAATTATTTTTTATGTATCATACAAGCTCTTGGAATTTCAGAAATAGGAATGAATAAAACCCAACTTTTATAAAATAATGGATAGCATTTAAATTAAACATGTTCATAATGTTACACTTGGGAAGTTAACAAAATGTTACATGTTGAAGGAGTAGGAGGCAAAAAAAAAAATCACAGTATCATCCCTTATTCTTTATAGACAGAATATGCAAATATTAAACCAATTATAACAACAAAATGGATTAGTGATATGATGAAAACAAAAAAAAGAAAACAGATTAGTAAAGATATTTGCTTTAAAAACCCCTCAAAACTATGCATCCTAGAACAGAGGTAATAAAGATGGTTATTTCTAAGAAATAGATCCACAGTGGCTCCATTCAGTTCACAGCAGGAACATCCAAAGTAGCAGTTAATGTAACCACTGGTGTGGAATTTTTCTACAAATGACACCCTGTTGTATGACTATTTTTTTTTCTTATTACAACTGAGCTTTGAAATCATGGTGAAGTTGGGTCATTTCTTTTTAACTGAAAATATCACCATACATTATCAATATCACCATCCAAAAATTTGCATACAAGCAGTGGTACTGTAAAATGAAAAAAAAAAAATCCTAACAATAGGTTTTTACCCAAGACTGTAGAGTAATACTTTCATAGTAAAAACAGATAGATCACCTAATGTTGGGACTATGCAAGTTTACCTGACCCAAATGTGGCTTAAAATACCAAAAGATCTCAGATAACCAAACATCCCAATTCCATATTTTCTGAGAATTCACATATGGCCATGGTTATGAATGTCCATGTCTAAATTCTGCTTTAGAATATTCTAGCTGTGTTTTCTTGGACTCTCAAATTGACCTTTCTGAGCCTCAATGCAAAAAATGTAGGCATGATGTTACTTAGCACATAGGATGACTATGAAAACTGGCTGAGTCAGCATATATAAAATCATACTATTGTTTCAACCCACAGCCCACTTTGAGGTGTTTTTTAGTGTTGCAGTTATCACCTATAAAACAAAGGTCTTTTCTCATTCTGAAAGCCTATGAAACTCTTCTGTTTTTATGAGATTGAAATAAGGCTCCAAAGTAATGTGGTCCATCGTACCTGAGTCACTCAGTTCAAGGAAGGATTTTGCTTTTGTTTCCACAGGTGAAAAAAAGTTATGAGTACCATCAAAATTAATAAAGACTCAATTTGAAGTAGAGAAACTTCATGAAAATAAGAATTGATGGCTCATCTACCCATACTACAATTTTTTAAGTTGTAAGAAAAAACAAAGGGTTGGGGCAGGGCAGGTTTTTGTTTTTGACTTTACAGAAAACCAGAAATAACCATCTTCAAGAAGTTAAAAGACCTTGGACATCTAGACATCTAGATAACAGAAGGGAGGCCATCCAGAAAAAATTGGAAGCAAAAGAATATCACATCTATTTGTGCCAATATACTGTATGTGGTAAAAATCTTTCTTTTTAACCTCTATCTTTAAATACAAGATAAGTTGACATCCCAGTTAAATTATAAATTAAAGTTGGCTTTGGAGTTGGAGTATGGCTCTTTCCTCCTCTAAACCCAAGCATACTTGTTAAAGGAAAATGCAAAATCTCTCCATGATATCAGAAGAGACACCTGATATGGGACAGAAGAATGACTAAAAAGAAAGGACAGTTCTATTGTTACTAATCCTATTCTAAATAAAAATGTATGCACTTAGTTTTCTGTATATTGTGTTGGGTTTTAGTCTCATCAGTTTTCTGAAGTGATCCATAACAATGCCTAATTGCAAACTTGAAGTATCCAAAATGAAGATGGGCCCCACAATGAGGATATCACACGGATATGACAAAGCCACCAGGTTGATAAGCACCAACCAAAGATCAGACTTGGAATGTAAACTGCTCAGGACATTTTCAAGGTGGCTAGCTGAGATGAACCAGCTTCACAGACTACTCTCTAGCCAGGATCTGAGACAAGCCATGAACTTTCTTGTTATGCAGAAACTGGATAACAAATAATAGAGCTACATATTTCAGGATTTGACAATCAACAACACTTTTCTTTTCAGGATCCCTTAAAGATGCTGTCAACCCCTAGACAGCAGGAAATAAATTTAAGAACATGGCTCCCACATTCCCAAGGGGTGGGGTGAGTGGTTTTTGGTTTTTCAATGGGTTATGGATGATTGCCATTGTTTAGGGAATTGGTTAAAAATTGTTATTGGTTATGGTTAGAAAAAAGCTTAACAAGAGAGATTAGACTTAGGGTTCTTGTTTATAAAAAAGAAAGAAGGGGATACATATATAACAGGATATAAGGGTACATTACTGAATCTACTTTAAAAAAAGAAATTACTAGCTTTAAATATTTTACATTGGATTTGATTTTTTGTATATTGTATACAAATTGTGTATATTGATATAAGGTTGAGATTAATTTTGTCACTGTACATATATTCCTGTTTGTTCAAGGTATTATACAATATAATAGAAATTGCTAGTCCAGGAAAATTATTATTACCAACTAATTAGGATATAAATAAATGCAAGTTAGTAGTTAGACTTTACAATCAAACTTAGATATGTTTTTGAGATCAGATATACTTTAGATGGACAGGTGTTCTTCAAGCACTTCAGAGATCCATAAAATATGGCATTTAAGATATTTCAAAAACATGGGTTATTATTTTTTGACAATGGGAGATCTCCTCCTGGCAGCACCAATCCACTTCAAAGAAGATAGATTATAGACATCAAGGAAACTCATTCATATGAGTTGATCTTCTTTGTGACAAAAGTTATCCACTGGACAAGAAAGTACTCTTGCCTTGACTGCTGACAATATAATATTCAAAACCCACAAGCAGAAGAAATACACAGAAGAATTGCCAAACCTTGCCAAGACAAGGTAAAAAAGACTTTAGGAATATCCTGCTTCCCAGAGAAGTCTGCCAGACATGCTAGACCTGTAGGCCAAAGATGGACTCTTCAACAACACAGAAAAACTTTGGGTGATTGTCCAGGCAGCCAGCTATTTTATTTCTTTTAAATTTTTGGAAGTTTCTATTTACTTAATATTATTTCCCTCTTAGGTCTCTGAGGAATTTGAAGATGAGATAGTTAATAGTTATAGTTTTCTAGTGACAGTTTTAGAAAAGAAACTCACTTAGAAGTTAAAGTATATAAGTTTAAGAGACATCAAAATATAGTTTTTAGTAATACAAGTTAGATACAAAGTAGATTAGGTACAATCCTTTGGACTCACCAAAATAGGATAAATAATGGGATACTTTCTTTGAATTTGTCAATTGTTAATGAACTAGATATTTCTCATGTAATTATTGTTTGTATATTATTGTATGCAATTATTGTTCCTATTATATATGTTTTTTTCTATGTTAGTTATCACTTTCTTTTTTTGATACAAATTTTTGACACAAAATCACTTCCCTTAAAATGAAAAGTTATAGGCTTTTACTCAACATTCTTAAAATATAGAGAATTACTCTTTCAAACATGATTTTAGGTACCTGAACAGATTATAAAGAACAAAAAAATGTTTGGCAGTTTTTAATTAACATGTGTGTGTTAAGAATTAAAGATCCAAACTTCCCCACAGTAGAGTAACAATTTCACTTTTTAAAGAAAGGTGTTCTTCTCATTTTCCCCCTTTTAGTAGCAGGGATATAATTACACACCTCTTCATCCTATAAAACCAGGATGGGAAAGTAAGTTCATTATGAAACCCAAGGGTGTAATAGAGAAAGAAGCATCATTAATGAATAAGTTACCAAAAACTACCTTGTTCACTTTATGGAACTAGGTTGAGTATTGACATGGGAAGGAGGGAGGATAGAAATAGGGGAGGGGAAATGTTAAGGTTTTAACACTAGTCTTGATATTTATATGCATGTTTAAACAGGATTAAAAAGCTGATACAAAGACTGTTGCTATTGTATGTAACACATGAGAGCACCAATAATCAATGTGCTCAGAGTCCTATAGCAGTAACATGAGATTTGTATATGGATCTAAAGTCTTCAACTGCCATACTGTTGGTGAGTCCAAAAAAAGAATTAAAAACATGGGTGAAGGGTAGGAGGCAACAAAGGTGACAAATGACCTCTACCATAAACTTAGAAAACAAAGGAAAGTAAATCTTAAGTTAAAATGGTTCTCGAACATGAAGAAGTAAGAAAATAATCCTGTTCTTATACCTTCTCAAGCATCCTTCCCTCACCTCTTAGATCCCAGGACTGGACACCTATTCTATCCCATAGAAAATTAGTTTTTCTTCTTTCCAAGCTAAGGAACCATCAATCTCTCTCCTGCCAAATGATATACCTTTACAATGCTTAAAAGGATCTAAGTCCATTATGTATAGCCTCCTGATTCTGACAGCTGTCATTCCACTCTTTTTGTAAACCCTAGAGAAAAGTCTAAATCCCTTTTCATAATAGGAACTTTCTCCTGTGTTCATTTATGAGTAATTCATTACATTTATACTTCAGGATGACTTTGCTGTGACTTGGATGTGAAGTGTTGCCCAGAAGCTCAGTGTTGAAGGCTTGGTCCCTGGTCTAGCAGTGTTTACTCAAGGGGATTTAAGGAAGTGGCTGGATCCTGAGGGCTACCATTTCATCAATGAACTAATCTATTGATGGATTTAAAGCTGAATGTACTAAGGGGTAGCTGTTGAAACTGTAGAAGTTGGGGGCTAGTTGGAGGAAGTAGACTAATGGGGGGGCTACCTTTGGAGGGTGTTTTTGATTATTATGACCTCTGTTTATGTCTCTGTCTTTTTCCCATTCATGGCCACTGTGCAGTGGGCAGCTTTTCTTTATGATGCCTTCTTCCACAGTGATTTGCCTTCTGACAATAAGCCTCAAAACAATGGATGCTAGTGACCATCAACCTTGAAACAGTAAGTACAAATAAGTTTTCTTCATTTCAGTTGATTTTTTTTCAAATATGCTATCACAATGATTGTGTTATTACTTGGTCAGCTTTATATAATCTAGAATCATGTGGGAAATGAGCCTCTGGGTATGACTGAAAACCCACCCACCTTGGTTACACCATTTCTGCTTGGGATCCTGGATTATGTAATTAGGCACAGGGAATCATACAGCAGAGACTCTTTTTTACCTTTGTTCCTAATTGTGGTTGTGTTGTGACTAATTGCTTCAAACTCATGTCACTCTGACTTTCTCACTGTGAAGTACTATACCCTTGAATTTAGAGAAGAAAAAAAAATCCCCCCCCCCAGAGTTGTTTTAGTCAATGTATTTTATCACAGCAACAGGAAAAGAAACAAAGACAGATGGGAAGCTTACTAATGGGGCTGTATAGTAACAAGTAGGAATGGGAAGGAAAAGCAAGATTTAATGAGTGCTTTTCAAAAGTTTATGAAGTTTGCTGGATGGATAGTTAACATTCATTTTCTTCCTCTGTGACTTTAACTGGAGAAGATACAGTCAAACAAACTGATCATGATTCATGCCTTTATTTGTTCCTCTATCTTGTTTTTAATAGCCTTCCCTTGTTTCCTCAAAAGATCTAGAAAATGATCCTGTAAAGACTGTGTGGGTTCCAGAACTTAACACTGAATTCAAGGCAACCCTCAACTAGCTACCTACTTATTCTCAATGATGATACCCAAGTTTGGCACCAGGAAGCCATTCTTTATTGCATATCACTCTACATGGCCATTATGGTAGGAGGCTGTACTTCAGATTTCTTATACTGCCAAAACAAAGCATCATAGATTCAATAACTTAAACAATATAAATTAAGTTTGATCTGTTTTGAACATCAGAAGGTCTGAAGAGTTTCGGCAATGTTTAGGTTCTTGTGACCCTCTCCATCCCTCATTTGGAATCTTTTCTAGGTTTACATAGAACAACTGAGCAAGAATGAGAGTCAGGGGTAGGAATATAATCCTCTCTTCCTTTCCTTAGACAGTAACCAGTCCTACAGACAAGTTCTTTACCATTGTAACATAATTTAACTACAATTATATCTAAAAAGATCTATTTTCAAATATACTTACATTGGGAACTAGGACTTTGAAATATGAATGTGCAGAGGATATTATTCAGTTTATAGTTAGCAGAATAAGGATTTTCTTAATAACTAGAATCTACAGATTTAAAAAGTAGAAAGAAAAAGGAACAGAACTTTTAATACCCATATATAAGCCTATGTTTTGAGACATGTGGTACATAACTGTTGGAAATGGTTAGGTTTGACATATCATTGTTAGTCATTGGGAAGAATTCTGATTAACTTGCTAATGCCCTTCCAATTCTTGTGTTAGTGGCATGATGAGTGAGAAACATATAGAACTAATCCTTCAAACACAAGGCTGTTGCTACCGGCTGCCTCATATTTTCCATCTTCAAAGAAAAGAGGTAGCAGGAAAGAAAAAAGAAAGGTCATTGTCTCTCATCTTGCTCTCACTTTGAAGATCGATACAGTCTCATTATAGTCTTTAAAAGAATAGTCAAGGAAGTTCCAGGTCTTTCCATACATTCATTTACACACTTTATCTAACACAAGACTTTGTGCTTGGTGATAGGTATACAAGTGCAAATGAATCCAAAGTCTTCCTTAGAGAATTCTGTATTTTACCAAATACAAATCTGAGAATGTTAAGCCTGGAAGAAACTTAGTTGTAGATGAAGAACTCAAGCTAAGACAGATTAGCCAAGAAGTCATAAGCAGTAGGGGACACAACCAGTCAACATTGAGGCATACTAACTCCTGGTTCATGCATAATTCACTAGGAACTTCTAGCTGCTAGATGTCCTGGATAAAAGATACAAATGTAACAAAGTAATTTAAGATTTAGCTATTAGCTTCAGGAAATGAAAGCATGTAGCGCAGACAAAATTAGTGCATGCAACAGTCTTTGTTTAAAGTGAGAATACTTCTCTTGTAAACTCATAATTGTAGTATATTTATGAACAGGAAGTAGAATTTCTTCCATCTTATCACTTAATATAGTGATATTACAATGCAGAGAAGACCTCTTTAAATAAAAAGAGGGAAAATAAATATTTCTGCAAACAAAGTACTATAAGCCAGACGCAGGTGAGTCCATTGGGCTATTTGGTCTCTGAACAACCTGTAGTAAGAAGTCAGGTGACATTTAGAGACTATACAGCAGCCTGACTATCTCAAGAAGTATGTAGAGCAGTGCTTATAATCTATGTGGTTATAATCACTGGTTCTATAGTCTGTAACATCTGACATTGAAAACTACCTCTACCAATTATAATCTGTCCCAGCCTCTTAACTCCTTACATTTCAGTTCTTTAGCTAAATAATAAAATCAACTCAGGGAAGAGAAATGAAGACTAAATGAACTAAAAGATTGTAAAGTTTATATCCTAGTGCTGAGTAAACTGCTCAAAATGTGTCAGCCAGTTATTAAGAGTTTCTCAGGGCTTGTGCGACCTGCTCTTTAGCCCTCTGTCGGGTTCTGCCCTCTTTCTTTCCTCCTGTCTTCCTTTCCTGATATGATAAGAACTGTGCCTTATGAGTGCCAGGGTAGGCAGCAGAGGAGGGCCTTAAGGAGGTCCAGCTGCTCAACATCCCTGTGAGGTGACAGAGGCCTCCAGCAGGGCTTTGCTTGGCGTGGTCACCACAGCTTGGCTGGCACTGGTGCTGAGTCATACTATTGCTCATGGCTGGGATCGGAGACTCAGGATGCTCCAAGAATCACGCTTAAGAGAGGACAACAGTTCCTTTCTCTCTCCAGGTCAGACCACTCTTGTATCTACCATTAAAATAGAATGGGCAAGTAAGAATCTCTCATGCACAGAGGACTTATGGATCATCCACATCAGAGTATACTTTCTAGTGCCTAAACTAAATTCGGGTAATGCATTTAAAATCACTTTTCAAAATGTATTTTTATAGGGAGAATAAAGTTGCCATCATATATATATATATACATATATATAGTTGGATATACATATCACATATACATATAGGACATGCAATATATATTTAATTTAGAATATATGGTTTTACACAGGATTGTCTACCTAACTAAGTTCTATAGCATGATGTCAGTAAGTATTAGCCACTGTTCCATTATGTTAGTCTCACACAGAGAAAGAGAGAGACAGAGAGAGAGTCAGAGAAAGAGACAGAGAGAGAGAGAGAGTTATAGAGTATGAAAGGCTTTTTATGATTTCTCTTCTTCAATCTACATATCTCTAATCTGATTTTGGCTTTTTATATATAATTTCTATAGCATCCATCTGCATTTTACTTCTGTATTTACCTTACTAAATACAGAAAAGGATCCACAATGCCAAATGAGTTCTGTCTTGAAAAAATTTGTATGATATATTTTAGCATTATACTTCCCTAAGAAAACTATCACTATTATTGTCAAAGAAATGAAAGTAATTGGATAGAAAGTTCTATCTTTAAGAATTTTATTTATATTAACTTGTTTCATCCTTAAAGCAATGCATTCATCCCTTCAGCATTATGTAATACTCCATTCATTCTAAAGGTGAACCTTTTCACATTTTAACAGTTCTGTAATGGAGATACATCTTATAGGTATGATTACCTCACAGATCTATTCACTGCTCTTTTCATCTCTTGGTAATAAATAATGATTCTTCTTACAAGTGGTGACAATTTAAAGTCTAAGAAGTACATAGTGAAAGACAGTGGAACGAACATTCTTTTAGGCTCTACAAATCAGGTAAACAAGGCTGAATAAACCCCTATTCAAATAATCTAATGAGAATCATAGAAACGTGAAGATGATTACAACCAATGATGTAGAAAGATTCATCCTGAGTTTGTGAGGCCACATAGTTTTCTATTAAAGATTATATTCTTTCAAGGTTTTAGAACTAATGAAAGTTAGAACTAGGATACTGTTGAATAGCTAGTCGAACAGGTCAAGCCAAATCTATTAATCTAACAAAAGGATAAGGCAGTTGAGAATTTGTTTGGAGGTTAGGATTTTTAGGTGCTAACAAAAGGAGAACAAGGTATGATGATAGAGGGGAAATCTGAAAACATTTATGCTTACTATCCTTAAAAAGTAGAGTTGACAGTTCCATTTGACAGATAAGAACACTGAGGTTCCATAAGCCAAATGTCTGGATTCAGGCTGGATGCCAAAGAGCAAGACTAGCTGATGCCTTCTGTTAACTCTCCATTTAAGCCCAATGCTCTTTATATTTTCCCAGCATCACCAAGGTCATGTTTTCTTTTTGGCTACATTGCTGACAGGCTCATCACTAGGTTGTCCTTTACTTCAGTGTAGGCTGAATTAATGTGCTACAATTAGAAAGGAAGGAAAGGGTTTCTAGTGTGTTAATGCTGGGAAAGATCTCAAGGGTAAATATGGCCTAATGTCATGAAAAGTGGGCTCGGACTCTTATATGACTCGTAGGTTATCTCACACTACTCTGTTTATCCATGGTTGCCATGGTTACTTTTATTAGTTGAAGAATGCTCATACTCATCTCTGCCTTCCCTAAGTGCACATGCAGGCACTCTTCAATGTTTTCCCTCAAAGGAGTAAAAAAGCATAATAATGAAAATAAAAATAATTGAGAGAAAGTTCACAACTTTAAATACTCCCATACTCTGGCATTTTTGTGTGACCTGAAACTGCAATTTTAATGTATCTTAAATGTATCATCTAGCCTTTTAGAATAAAGCAATCTGGAAATGGTCTAAATTAAGAGATTTAAGGTGAAATGTCACAATATGCATAAAAGAGGAACACTAGCTATTCAACTAATTACAAAGGATCTCAGACAAGAGGGGATAATTATTTGAAAGGAGATGCTATGTTGTGACCAAGCTGTCTGAGTGCATATTACCACTTATAGGATAATTTTTATTCACAGAATTTGCTGGTCTGAGTAACCATCTCTTCAATAAAAGAATAACAAAGGCTCTTTACTTTTCATTTTCAGAAGAAAATAGCCATGTGAATTAGGTAACGTCTTTGACTCATGCTTAAAGGGAAGCACAGTTATAATTGATTAAAATTTAAGTCCTTTTTGATGAAAGACATCTTCGGATTCTATAAGGAAGATCAATGAGTACAGACATCAATGTTTCAGTTATTAAAGTTTAACAATTACAAGCTATTTATTGAGAATAATAGCTGCCAAAAGACACCTTGCTGCATTTGTCCAACTAGGAGGCACAAAGTGAAAAATCATTACTATATCAGGCAATTCTCTATTTAAGATGATGCACGTATCACTTTATCTGAAGCGTGGCAGATATGTGAGTTGCAAAAATCACAAACTATGATTTTGGAAATTTCATGACTTTGGAAGTTCTAGCACAAAAGAGAAGGACAAGATAAGATAATGTTTAACTTATCTAGATGAGACATTATTAGGAGATTCTGGATATCTATGAGAGTGGTAGACACTACAAGAGATCCAAAGATAAAATTTTTGAAATAGCTTAGAATGATTTGGGTTCAAATTCTAGCACTGATAGTTACTACTACCCTGTGACCTTGGGCTAGCCAATCTCCTCTCAAGAATTCTAGAAAAATAGTGTATCATATAGGTTATAAAGATCAAATTAAATTTTACATATAAAACAGTTTATTGATGAATAGTATACAGAGAGGTTATGATAAGCTTACTATCAAGGTAACATCATAATAGGCATTATAAAATGTTAGTGAACTGTACTGGGATTTAATTGAGGCCAAAAAATAGACTAAACAAGCAGAAATAAAGGCATACTGTGTGTTTAGGATACCATTCTGGCTTTTACATTCCTAAACAGCTCTTCAATTAATTCTAGCCTTGAGAAAATACTTTCCAGATCAAATCTGAATGATAAAATAGAATGGAAAGACTGAGGTTAGTGTAGATAGGCTTATCAGATGGGGGAGGGGGCAAAATCATAAAGAATAGTAAACTGACAACCACTTTCATAAAAACAGATTTATTCCCTCAACTGCTGAAGCATGTAGTACTATTTATCAACTTTCTTCTCAAGGTATGTTACTGAATTCTTAGCTGAAAATACTAATTCATAATCATTTGTTTAAAGAAGTCATTTGCTACAATAGTGCAAAATAAACTACAAGCAATCACTGGACATTGACTGGATGGCTATATTTTTCTAGGTAGTCTATCTTTTTATTTATTCTAGGAACTCCTAAAATACAGACTCTAAGAGACATCAGCACCTCATATTCAAAATCTGCCCTTCCCAGCCCTGTTGGTTCACACAGGGCACTAGTATGAATCCATTTTGTTTTGGTCTTCCCACTCTAACAGCAGAACTTTAGTTGATGCTGATATCCTGATGTGAAAGCATCTTACACTGTGAATTAGACAAAGAACGAGAAAACCCCTTAGCCTTACTCTCTATTTCTTCCTTCCTATTCTAGGCGTTATACAGCCTGGAAAGGAGAAGGACATTAGGAGGCCCCTTGCCACCTTCTTCACATACTAAAAAAGCTGAGCCCAAGTCACTGAGCTCAAAGATTAGCATTCTTTCAAGGCCTTCACACACAGCTGCTAGTCCCCTACATTCAGGTCTAAACCTGAATTAAATGACACTGAAAGATTCAACTTTTCTTTGCATACTAATTTGCCAGAAGGCATTATCCCCCAGTGCCTTTCAGAGTCTTATTATCCATATAGCTTATAACTTTTATGGAAAGAAACACTTTTTTTCAAAAAAAAAAATGTGCTGTAATAGAATTCTAAGTAGGTCTTTTTACTTGCTGTTAAGTCTCTTCCCTTAAAATATTACTTGGGAAACACATAAACAAGACCCCCAGTCAAATGTACTGGAACATAGTAAGCTTGCAGTTTATCATTTATAAATTGTTGAAGGTTACTCTAAACCTCCCACCCACTCCTTCATCAAAAGGGTCAGTGAAGAACAAGCTGGGTAACATTTGACAGGTTTTTCCTGACACTGGTAAATACTAACGCTCTAAAGGTATTTTTTTCTTGTTACCTTGCAATCCTATTTTGGTTTATCTTGGACTCTTGTGTTTTATCAGCATCCCTACTCTAACAGAAAGAGCAAAATGTTATAGCGATGACATCTTTGTAGTTGAGAGAAAGAACGGTACCACAGACCCTGAGAGCCATCCCAAGTCACTTTCAGTAATGTATGAAAGGTAGAAAAAATCTGGGCTAAAAATAACATCCTCAGAGTAATATAGTCAATGTGTGTTTTCAGGAGATTCTTTTAGGTTTGGTGGAAGTTTCCCCAGCACCTACCAAAATTGGATACTGATATCCAAAATTTGACAGATTTTGGCCAGTGCCTAGGAAAACATTGGAAAAATCAAGGATGTAAACCAATATCTTCTGTAATGTTCATGTTTGGAATGTACCCTGGGACTTACAGGCTATTTTAATTTCTTAAAGAACCAAAAACTAAGGGTGGGGGGACAATCTGTACAGAGATTCTCTGGAAACTCATCCTGCAAAATGCAAGAAACACAAAGGCATTCTTTAAACGGAGACTAGGAGCCCATTGAACATAGAATCCCTGCTCATTGTAAACACTTTTGTAATGAACAGTGGGAACAATATCAACCACTCCTGTGAGGTCTAGTGAGCCTTACTGTAAGTCTCCCAGGACACAGGCTAGATAGAGTACATGTGCTAGAGAAAGACACTGCTATTTATAATGCTCCCACAGAACCAAAGATCACAGTAATAAAAATAATGCAGTGCAGCAACAAGTTTACTAGGGAGCTCCCCCCAACAAGCATCAGACTGCAGCTGCTCCCCTGCTTCTATCCGATGTATTGCCAGGGAATACTTGACTCTGTGGAGACCCTCTCGATCAATCGCTGCTTTCAGCAGTTTGAATAGCCAGTGATCCTGATCAACCCTGCATGTTCCCCTCCCTCCAACACTAGGCTCTAAGAGTTGCCCTTCCTAAGTGGCATGGACCACATTCCCAGTGTGAGGCAGGTTCTCACAAACCAGGGAATAAAGGCTGCTTCTGTATTCAGACCAAGAGCCCAGAGCGGGCACTTGGCACATCCGTAAGGCGATCTTCCTCCCCACTCATTCCATACCTTCTCTGATTTCGCCTTCCTGGCATTGTGCACGAACCTGCGACCCAGCTTCTTGGCATACCAGATCGAGGCAAACATAGCGATGCCAGCGGAGATTCACAATGAAAGCCTCTGCACAATCAACTTCCCACCGAGGCTGAGCCTAGCAGAATCCGGCTGGAGCTGTCACTTGGGGGCTGTTGCTTTCTCCGATTCTCTCATGCTGGTTAGCCAGGGAGAGGGTGGGAGGAGGGAGGGGTTGGGGGAAAAGGCAATCCTGTTTGGCCGGTCTGCAGGTATATTTACATCCTGCCAGCAGGAGGTCTGGCAGAGGCGAAACAGCCTTCTGAGCCGGCTCTCACACACATCCACTTGGCTAAGTGTAGGGCTGCGGTTCTTCAGCTCCAAACTCCACGTACGTGAGAAGGGAGAGAAGCTGCAATTGACTCCACAGAGGCAGCACACCTCCGGCGGCTCTCACTCCAACTGCACGCCTCGCTTGGCTGTTTGGCTCCCCTCTGTCTTGACAATACGTGCCGGCGGCAGTGGCCGCCTAGAGTCGTTCACAGAGTCGCACAGGTGTACCAGACAATGCCAGAGTGGCTGGGCACCGGGGAGAGGCAGAGTACTATGGCTTTAGCCATGGAGGGACAAACAGGTGTCACTGAAGCTCAAATCCAAATCAGGTTATCTAAGATAAAGGCTGAGATGACTAGAAAAAGCGTTCTTTGCTTCTTTGTTTTCGATTCATCTGGTGCAAGGCAAGTTACATCTTTGTCCACAGCTCGCAACAGGGGAAGTTTACTTCTTTCGAGACTGGCCCAGGGCAAAGGACAAAGTTAGTAAATTGACTTGTCATTCCAAATGCCTCAGTGACTGTCTTTAGTTTCCAAGTCATTGGTTCTACATATTTTTACTATGGGAATTGGAGTGTGGAAAGCAACTTTCAACCTCCCCCAGTTTTTCTTGCAGTGAAATCCTGTTTTACAGGGACAATTGCCATCCATCGTGACATCACCTGGGGAAAGGCAGGTTCATAGCAGCTCTTAAACCATGTTTCTTCGAAGGAATTTCACATTTGATTCTTACTGAAGGGGTTTCCAACTTCAATTACCTTATTAGAGTTTAAACTATCATTCCAGGCACTTTTAGGGTAAAGTCAATTTTAAGAGACAATGTTTCTCCCAGTGAAAGATAATACTTAGCCCATTGCCAATTGTAATAAAGAATAACACACAGACATATAAACTTTTTCCCATCTATCAAGCCTTTCTTAACTGACCTGGCAGAGGGGTACCATAAAAACATAGGGATCAAAGCTGGTCAACACATCTGAAAACACTTGAAAGAGAATGAGACACTGTCAGCAATAGGTCTGTGTGAAGAGGCTGAAGTCTATCCTCAAAATGGTTGGAATTGCTGTCAATTGAGAAAGTATATTGTTAAGTGTTGGATATCTTTGAAACAACAGGAGGTAGAACTTGGCAGTATGGGTTGTCATTAGCAACTCGGGGGACTGTGTACCTAGAACATGCTCTGCACAAATTATTGAGGAAATAAATGCATGGTCCTGTTTCTGACCTTTGGCTTTGTTTCTAACTATCTGTTCTTTCTGGCTCATGTATACATTAAGTAAACTGAGTAGATAGTTCTTAAGGCCATGTTCTGTGCTATGAATCTAATTGTGGGTCTTTATACATGAGCATTTAATGGAACTCTATTGCTGTGGTGAAATGATTCAGTATTCTAAGAAGCCAACTCCTCAGGGTAGCCTGGCTCTTTCAACCTTCTTTAGAGTGCCTCACTGCTACCCAGGGTTTGGCTTTGCCAATAGTTATTTCTTTTGCTCTGGATTCTCACTTCCTACAAGCATTATTTTTCCTTTCATTTCCTTTTCACACTCTTAGGCAACCCCTGTGTAAAGTTCTCTACATTACACCCTGTACTCCTTGGAGGAAAAGTACCACAGAAAGTCAACAAATAAATGCATGACAGCCAGCACCTGCTTAGGCTTCAAAGCACTTCTCCCCAGGACCACAGCTTACCCAGTGTTACCGAGATGCAAAAGGGATTCATTAAGTATTTCTGTACAAAAGTTTGTTCAAGCCGAATTGTAGTTAAAATAGTACTTAGTTATCCACATTAAATTAATGAGTAAAGTATTCTTTTGTAATATTTTAAGATGGAATTAGTTAATGGTGAGTTAGAGAAGCTACTAAATTTCAAGCCACTGATAGGTATCATCGAGTAAAAAAGGAATATTTCTTTATTCTGATTTTATAATCAGTTTTGCACTTTCCCTATAAATTTGAATTTTCTTAAATCATGGAAACAGGAGCAGGATCTTCCATATTTGTCCATGTTATTTACTGAGTTTTCTGTTACACTATCTCTAATAATGTTCTCTGCACATTTGATCTGAGGGCTGTATTCACTCTTCCAGAATGGAATCCTTCAGAAAGTAAATGCTGCCTACCACCAAAGATTTAGCTGAAAAAACTAACTGTAATTAGTGTTTGCTAAATAGACAGTTAGAGGAAAAAAATGCAAATATAGAAAAAAGGCTCTAGTTGTCAGGGTGCATGCTTGCATTATACAAGTGTTCATTAAATGTAGATGATATAAATTTATTCTTATGTGTGTCTATGACACAGTAGGAAAAATTAGGAAGACTGGAAGTCAGTAGGATACTGACAGTTTTTAGTTTCAATATGATAAAATGTCAATTGAATATATTCATTGCTGTATTTATATAACCATCTTCCCTGCGCTGTCCAGGAACAAATGCTTCTCACACAAACAGGATGGCAGCTGCCTATAGTTAATCCTAATTGTCTCTAACCACTGCTCTGCTGATCGAGATAAATAAGTTGCAGCACTGTTGCATTAGGAAGACAGATAGTACTGACACTTTCCATCTGCATATGATTACACCTGGACAGACCCTTGCCTTCAAAATTTCATCTTTAATAACTATCACATAGCAGAAGCCTACCAGTACAGCTGAGTTTGAGATGCAACATTAATTTTTTAAGCACTGTTGGTTTCATACACACACACACACACACACACACACACACACACACACACACACACACCTGTGTGATTCATCTGACTACCCAAGGTCAATGACATGCTTATGTCAAGCCATTAGGTATTCCACAACTACAGTTTTCTGCCCAGCATATTAATGGCATTAAAAACATGTTATCTAGACATCAAACAATTATTTTAAAGGTAATATAAGAAACGAATCTTTAGAAAATAGTTATCTACTTAGATTCACTGTTAAACCTAAGAGATCATATCTTATATTTTTGGTTGTGAGTCTAGCCTTTAACAGCTGAGCCATCTCGCCATCCCAATGTACTTTGTATCTTAAAGTACAAATCTGCATGAAAAAGCAAAATTTCTATGTACACTTTTGTTTGGTGTTATGTACATTTCATATGAGTTTATCATAGATTATGGCTAGCATTTGACTTTAGACAATTATTGAACAGCAAGTATTAAATGCACATGTTATAATTTGGAAGTAAAATATGATAAACTGATTTACTTTCAACTCATAGGAATGCCAAGAATTTGATGTGAGTTTCCTCTGTACAAAGTAGAGGAAGGAGGAGGACACAATCATATTTTGATCTACATAGTTTTTTTTGTGAGATAAATGCAAAAGTTAAAGAATTAATACATATTATCACTTGCATGATTATAAAGGTGAGCCATTCAGCATCATCAAAATGTGTTGAGTATATAGTACATGCCAAATGCTAGGAATGCTAAATAAATAAAATGCAAATTTCTCCTCTCATGAAACACCATACATTTGAGGACATCAACATTTAAAGAAATAAATTTCAATATAGAATGATGATGTGTTATATTTTTATTTATGACTTGGAGACTCCAGGAGAAAATAGGTGCTTTTCAGTTTCTATATGACATAAATACAGTAAGAATAACTAGAAGTTGAAAACACAGTAATTAATATTGATGTATGTAGTGTGATTATGTTGTTATACTGTAAATAATTGTCTGCCTACTGGTTTAATAAAAATAATTGGCTGAAGGCAGACAGGAAGTGAGGGTGAAGTTACCACACTGGGAAAACTCTGGGAACAGGAAGAAATGCGATAAAGAGACCAGGAGAAGCCAGCAGATGAAGAAGACAACTATGCTGCTCTGAGTAAAGATACTGAGCTTCATGGCTGAACAAGATAAGAACCATGGGTTAGTTTAAAAATTAAGAATTAGCAAGTTATATGCCTGAGCCCTAGGTCAATCAGCAAGCAGAGTGTAATTAATATAAGTGTCTGCATGATTATTTGGGCCTAAGTGGCAGTGGAGCTAAGAGCGGGTCCAAACCTCTGGTCTCTCCATGTCTCCAGGAAAAACTTTTACTATCAAATTTTTTCACAATCACTCTGACAAGACATTGATTTTTCCTTTATCTTACCATGTCCATCCTTTTATCTAAATTAAAATTTTTCTTATAGATGTTGATATTTTAATACTTTTTCAGAAAAAATTTAGTGATAGTTAAACACACATTCTTTTTAATATTTTCTACACCATCTCCATTCACCTTATACTTGGATAATAGTATAGGTAGTGATTACCACACTTATAATTTTTCTTAGCCTTCTTGACATAGTATGCCACAATGTCTTATGATATTAATTTTTATGATGCAGTGCTATCAGTCTAATTACTATACTGCAAGAAATATCCTTTTCTAATTCATGCAACATATTTACAGTTTTTTTTAAAAAAAAATCTGCTTTGAACTCATGATTGTTCTTTAATCAGATTTTTTTTGTAGGTGTATGTGTGTGTGTGGTAAGCATAATATATGTGCATTCTCATGTGTGTAGGGGCTAAGTGTGTGCAAGTATGTATGCACATGGAGGACACAGTTTGGCAATGGGTATCTTCCTTAATCATTCTTCACCTTGTGTATTGAGGCAGAGTGTCTCACTTAAACCTGAGCTAGCTGATTTGACTAACCTAGGTATCTAGTTTATACAGAGAAGCCCCTGTCTCCATGTCACTCAGGGATTACAGACTCACCACCATGTTTGGTCTCCATTTATGTGGGAGCTGGGGATAAAGACTCAGATCTTCAGATCTTCACACTTGTCATTCCTGCTCTGAGCCATTCACTGAGGTGCTAGATTTTTAAAAGTCTCAGTTGTTGTTCTTCTTAAATATTTTCTCTCTCATTTTTATTATTTTCTTAATTTAAAATCCATATTCTTCCATTCTGTCCAATGGCTTCCTATAACTTCTATTTTCCTCTACATCATAATCTGTATTACTACTTTGGTTACATATGCTGCCAAATTTTAGTGTTTATTTCCTACTTTTCTTTTTACCTGCATTAATTACCTGTATCAGGCTCTTTAAAAGTGATATTTTGGGTTTATCTTTTGTTGTTGAGATTTGCTTTAGTTGGTCATACTAAAGCCCAGTTCAAAGTTCAAAGCCCAGTATGGATTTGAACTTACTGTATAGTTGGGGCTGGCCTTTAATTCATAAATCTCCTATCTCCACTTCTTAAGCACTGAAATAGTAAAAAAACACCGCCAAGCTTAGTAATGGTACTCATTATTAAGGAATTAGTATATGTATTTATTTTAGATATACCACTTCTCTTTTAAACCTAACTTATTGTGTTATGATTTTTATTTTGCCCTCTATTGGGATTTTAGTCTAAAGCACACTTTGTTGTCCTTTGGTTTTCTAAGTGACTTAGGGTCTGTTCCTGTCATTCTCATCCTGCCCACACACTCACACTCAGAGCTCTACTTTAGGATGCTCTTCCTCCTTGAAGTTTTCCAGACATTCAGTTGTGTGACTGCTGGATTGGGAGAATTGTGCACATCTGTCTGACAATTACCCTGAGATTTCACTTGTCCATAAGTAGTTTCATGTTAACTTTTCACTTGGCATCCAATCTCTGCACAAATAATGTCTTTCATTATTTACATATTTATTTTTAAACATATAACAGAAGCTTGACTTTCTTGATGTAATCTGGGGCTGGTGAATGAAAAATTTTAAAATCACTTTCTCTCAGAGAATCTTTTCTGTTTTCCAAAGTTTTCTTCAGAACCTTCTATTTCAGTCTATAAGCCAACCTAAGGTCAAATATCTGGCTTGAAATGGCATCAGAAAATACCATTTTTATTCCAGGGTCCTTTATTGACCCTAGATACTACAGAGATACCAGTTAACTCAAGAGCTCACAGTTATACTCACTACACAGAAATACAAAAAAGTCACTATAGAATGGCTCTAGCACAGCCCCAAAACCATTATAAACTTAACCTACATAAAAGCCATAATTTTTAATAAGCATGCATAGCTTGCTTATAATAAAGTATAAAATTTGTTATGAGCTATTTCATACCCTATATACTAAGACATCCAAAGTCATTATTATGCAATAATCACTTAAATTGAACTGAGAACTATCGTTATCATATCACACTTGTTTTTATACTTTCAGAAGTCTGCATAGTTCTTTGAACATAGTAGGCACTCAATATCTCAATTTTGAATAACAGAATAGTAACATCATGAATGACTGAGCAAGTGAACATTATAATTGGATGATATTCTTGGAAGACTAATGCAAGGCATTCTATAGAGCAAATACAGCACTCATTATCATCTTTCACTCACTCCTATTCCACCTCAGAATGATCTTTGTAGTGTATGAGAAGATCACTGGACAGGTTCAAAGTGCTTTGAAAAGCACAATTTGTATGCATGTTAGCACTTGTTGGGACGTGGCCTACAAACTCCTTTTGCTTTTGCTTTTCTATTGTAATTTCTTATCTTCCATAAGAACTGGGCTTCTCAGAAATAAATAAATAAACACAACCTATTCATAAATAAATAAATAAATAATCTCTTAATCATTTTCTTAAAAACCTCACTAACAAAAACATACAACTCATTAAATTTTTCATCTTTCCACCTACATCAAACAGAAACAGCAGCTGTTGAAATCATCAGTGCAAATGTCAACGATAGACAGTGTTGCTGAAAATGTGCTGGATATTAATCTGCACCCTCTGCAGCTTAAATAATCTACAAAATTGGCAAGAAATGTGTAATCACTTCATAATGTCATATTTTTGAAGTCTGAGGAGCAGCAGAGGTGAGGAAATCACTAGGGGAACTGATGGAGTCTTTCCCTAAAGACATATTGAATATCTTGAGATAAATTTAGGGTTCTCTACCTCTTATCTTATTCAGCACTATCCTATTGGTATATATTTATATCCTTTATAGAGTTCACTTAGTTTAAATTTTTCATTTGACTTGCTTTCTTATTATTTTTATTATAAACTTTACATATATACATATATTGTCCATGTAATATAAGGTCATGTCCATACCGGCATGTATTATAATTTAATCTTTGGTACTCTCCCTGGCCCACTAATTCATTTTGTTTCTTTAGATAATTTTGATTCTGCTTTATGTCATAGACACACAGGCAATCAAGACTATACATGAAATCTAGGAACCACAAATGAACTAAAAACATATAGTGTAGTCCTTCTGAATGTGGCTTAATGCTTGATATTTAATGAATTATTTTAAGAGGTAACTTGGTACCATTAGGATAAACAAGAAAATAGCATAAAGTCATTAATACTATAAAAAAAACAAAAGTCCATTGAAAAGGCAACTGATTATATATTTCAGCTATAATTTCTTTAATAATTTCTATTGAACTTCAAGTGTTTATATATTGTTAAAGTCAGCATCAAAATGGTAGGTATTACCATGCATTTGTATATAGAATAGAAAGTTTTTGTGTCGCATTTATATGTACATAATTATACTTTGCTTTTATGCATCTCCTCTCCTTTTTTGGTTGCCTTATTCTATTTCAACTAGTCCACTGCTCTACTTCCATGTTAGATGTGTCCCAAGAACACCTCTCCATCACTTCACATTCCTTTATATCACTTCCTCCTTCATTCATGCTCTATAAACATAAATAAAATATCGGTAAAAATTAACTCCATATTATGAATGAGTTGTCTTTCTGAGACTTGTTTTTTTGCTTTACACAATGATCTCCTGGTCCAGCCATTTTTCCGTCAAAATTCATGATTTCATTTTTCTTTACAACTGAATAATTTCATTGTGCTTATGTACCACATTTCTTTGTCTATTTTATGTTTTGAAGGACATCATAGCTACTCCATAACTCAGCTACTGAATAGTGTAGCTATAAACAGGGAAGTGTAAGTATCTCTGCATTTTTGTGACTGATGAGAAATGTAAGCCTTGTATTATTGAAGAATATCATACTTTAGGAAACATTCTCATCACAAGAAACTTTTGAGTCTGATAATATCTTACTTTAGCAGACTGAGAAAACTAGATTCTACAGAAATGAAGTAGCTTATCCTGGTTATGAGGAAAAGGTGATAAGATTGGAAAAGATGAGAGATTTTTGAGCACTAGGAAAAAATAGGTAAAGAGGAGATATATATATATATATATATATATATATATATATATATATATATATATTCCGTAATTAACCCATGCTAGTAAGTGTTATTGTGAGGAACTTGGCAGGGTAAGAGGTTAGGGAGAACAGGTGGTAGAGAGCATAGGTTGGCTTTTTTGGATGACAGTGGTAGAAATAAAGTCAAACAAATAGCAAGGAAATGTTCTGTATTGATCTTGATGGGCTACAGATTACTGACTCATTCAGCTGAGAATATTCTTCTGTATATTTACTGCATTTACAATAATCATTAGCATATGTATTTGTCTTGTGAACCAATGCTGGAATGTAGAGACCGTGTCTATTTTCCCATCATTGTAGTCTTCATTCTTAATGAAGTGTCTCGTACATGGTAAGTATCCTAATGAGAAATATTTAGTTCATCAGTGGAAGAAGGGATAAAGAGAGATATCAAATCTAAAAAAATCTTTTATGTATTCTTTAGATTGAAAAACTGGAATCAAAAACAGGAGGTGAATGGAGTCAAGGAGACTTAGAAAAACTGGTAGGCAAAAACAAATTTACTTTATAGTGCCCCTTTTGAAAGACGTTGCAGGCTGGTCAGAGCTTGCAGCCTTCTCCTAGCCTCACAGCTTATCTCAGGATTCTGGCAAAATGTAGCTCCCTCCCTGCAGCAAAGCTTGCTGCTTTCTACATGCCCTTTACTGGAGAATGTTTCTAGGCCTGGAGGACTGTCCTTAACTCTATGATGTCTCCAAACCAGATGCCTGTATCATCATTAGCTTGACCTTTGGCATGGATTCCTGCTAAAAAGACTTGTGCTAAGGTCTTTGCTATAGGACCCTACTGTCACATACTAAGCTTTGTGATAGGAACATGCCACTTAATGCAAATTATGGTTTGTCCCCAGGCTCTCCAATCCTATATATTCCTTAAACTCTGAAATAAAATTGAGCTGATTCATCAAAAACTGTCTCCTGGAAGGCTGTCTTATTCATGCTCATTGGTCAAGTACAAAGCTTTCTGTCACTCCATTTGCCTCTTTCCCTTCTTTATGTAGTGGCCAACAGCCCTAGAAGGAAAGAGGACCCATCATGCCCCCTTACTTCATTGTAGTTTCTTCTCTTGTATCTTTAATCATTTTGTGTTATTTTTCAGAATTTATTTATTACATTCATTAATGCAATTTAGAGATTTGTCTATTTTCCTTGTTGTATCTGCTGAGCATTTCTATGTGCAACACCTTCTAAAAAGAAGCCTTTTCAATTTTCTATGTTAATTTTCTATGTTATGTTACAAGTTATTTGATACATATTCTTCATATTGTTCCAGGGAACTTAACCTGTGCCCTGAGAGATTTTCTCATTCATATAATAAATGAAAAGGCCATGATATATTAACATAACACATGCATAAAGACACATGCACACACACACACACACCACTTTCATTTTAGTGTAGAAATGATTTGGTACAAAAGATACATAACATATACTGAAATGCAATTCATAAGATAGTCCTATTCTAAAAGAGTCAAGTTGCACAATTAATATTTATTCATACGTTAGGAAAGCATGATACACACTAAAGACAAAAAAAGACAATTAAAGGTAAAATTGGTATTACAGTTAATTTTGTTTCATTAATAAAAACCATCAATATTATCTGTGAATACTGAGAGCTATAAGAATGACCTAGTTGACAATGCATGCCCAACGAGAATTAGTTACATGAAAGCCATCGGAGTAACCAGCCACTTTTGGGGTCGATTTAAGGCTTATTCCACAAAAAGGAACTCCTACCTGGCACTGTTATTGGAGTCAACAACCTGTGACTAGACAAGTCATAGCTCCTAGGAAAGAATCCACTACTATTACTCTGCTAGTGGTACATAGTATTAAACTGTTTTCCAATGACTGCTCATTATGACCACAGATCAGTGCCAATCTTACATATCATGAGAAAAACTTGTTTACACAAATGACCACAATTAACATAGAATCCCAAGGTGTAGTGAATAAATGTCAGCACATGCTCAATCAGCCCTAAATAGGACATCTATATTGTTTTCCTTTCTCCCAAGGCTCAGTGATCATTGCAAAAGAGAGGACAAAAGGACTGTAAGAGTGAAGGCACTGGATGACTATAAGGACATGTCTTCCATGTATAATAGGGCCATTGCACATAAGAACTCGCAGTGCTATTATGAATAATGCTGCTATGAACATAGTTGAGCTAATGCTTTTTGGAGTGTGCATGTGCATCTTTAGGGTATATGCCCAATAGGGGTATTGTATCGTTGGGGAGATTGATTCTGAGTTTTCTGAGAAACCTCCATATTGCATTCCAGAACAAGCTTACACTCCCACCAACAATGGAGGAGTGTTCCCCTTACTCTGCATCCTCTCCAGCATAGGCTGTCATCTGTGTCTTTAATTTTAGCAATTCTGACAGGTTTAAGGTGGTATCTCAAAGTTGTTTTGATTTGCATTTCTTTGATGGCTAAAGATGTTGAGCACTTTTTCAAGTGCCTTTCAGCCATTTGTAATTCTTGTGCTGTGAATTCCCTTTTTAGCTCTGAACCCATCTAGGAGCCCATTCCCTCCAGAGGAACACCTGACCCAATCTTGATGATAGGATGAGGAAAGTGGATTTGCCTAGATTTGATGCTGAACTAAGCCACCTTGGGACTTTGGGACCTCCTGCCCTTGCTGGGGAGGAAATAAGTAGATGGGGAGAAGAGAGAGTGACTGGGAGTGGTGGGAGTGGGGAGGGAGTTTGAACAAGGGGATACATGGATAAAAAAATGAGATGTTATTCATAATAAAAAAAGAGGAAAAAAAAAAAAAAGAACTCACAGTGGTAATGCCTGCCAGTGAATGCACAAAGTCATCAAAGCTCTAGTCTGAAAAATTCCCAGCATGGAGACTGGCAGGTGGGAATGAAGTTCCATCTCCAGCTGATGAGCTATAGGTAACTCTTGGCTACTGGGCAATGGAGAATCAGTTTTCATTGAGTGTATAGCACCTGGTAGGTAGAATATTCTCCAGAGGATAAGAACATAGCTAAGAGTATAAAAGCAACACAAATTTCACTCAGTGTGTTTTCAAAAAAAATGGCTAAGAACATAAAGTTAGGTGGGTATGTATGAGGGGGTGGATCTGAGAGTGGGATGGAGGATGTAGATGAGCATGATCAGAATGTAAGGTATGAATTTCTTAAAGAATTAATAAAATATTTAAAAATAAAATATTATCAATTAAAAATTTTAAAAAAGTAAAATCTCACTGGCTTCTGTTATGAATGTTATGAGAAGTAATTTCAGAGAGCTACCATGATATTGCTGGTGTTTTGTGGCCTTATTCCTTTCTACTTTAAAAATGATGATAGGAACCAGTCAAAGCTCATAGTAGCCAAACAATTAACTATCACTTTCAAATGTTCAAAGGCAACAGTAAGTTGGGCAAACCTAATATACAGAGAAATTTAAAATTAGTGGTTATGTTCCATCTCTGTTTTAAAAATGGATGCTTCTGTACTGGGAGAGAGAGAGAGAGAGAGAGAGAGAGAGAGAGAGAGAGAGAGAGAGAGAGAATGTTTCAAAACTTTCTCCTGAGAAGCACAAGGATTACTCTCACTGCTGATTGCAGAGAAGACAAAAAAAATGCAATAGGGTTTTTAGGGGGGAAAAAGAAATTAATTTTCACATGTGGTACTTACAGGCATCTTTTAGGCATCTAAGTAGAGGCTTTGAGAGAGCTGATGGGCATATATGTTTAGACTTTGAAAGAAGTTATTGGCATATAAATTGAATTTAATATCTTCAAGACTTACTGTAATAGAGAGGCAGCTCAAAGTCAAATGCTCAGACAACTTAATGCTTATAATTACATGTTTAATGTATAGTTTCCACATTTATTTCAATTATGAATTCTGAGAAAGCACTGTGTTAAAGTATAGGAAAGATAAAAAAGCCTATGCAATTGTACTGTCAATGGTAAAATTTTGCATTTTTCCAGCTGAGAAGGAATGTATAAAAAGATGAGAAGCATATGATGTAATTGATACATTTAAGAAGAGGTAGCATTCAAAATATGCACTAGAGGTCATATACAAATAGATACTGGAGGCTTGAATTTTGTGTACTAAGTAGCATATGGCTAAAATGCTTATTAAAATTAACAACAATTTTAATAAGTCAAATGACTAATGTTTACTTTATTCAATATTCAAATAATTATAGAATGTAGTGAATTTTGACATCGTTCTACACAGGAGTTGAATCAAAAATAAATTTGACTACAAGCATTGACTAAGAGTGACCCAGACTGAATGCAAGATAGACCCTGATTCAGGATTCTGGCTCTTCACCAGAATAAGAAAATACTATCAAGTTATATGTTCATTTCTTTTGCAGCAGGCACACAACCCCTTTTAATATGCTAGCTATGTCTGGACTGAAACCAGCTGCCATTCTCTGTTTTTTTTTTTTTTTTTTTTTTTTTTTTTTTTTTTTTTTTTTTTTTTTTTTTTTTTTTTTTTTTCTTGTCATGTACGTTGATTCTGGTAAAGTCTTTGTAAAATTTGTTTCTCAAAGAAATTGGAAAGAATCCAGGAAAGATTCTTTTCATGGTCAACAAAGTAATATACAGGCAGTGCTACCAAAGGTTGCCCCACAGAAAAGAGAATTCAGGGGAATCAAATGCCTTTATCAGTAATTCACAAACCAAGTCCCATAGAAATACTGCTTAAATAGATACTTCATTAATGTGCAGTCAGAACTGCAGAGCTAAAACTCAGGAGATCATATAAGTTACAAAGGCAGGAGATGGGAGAAAGTCAAATAACTGGGGGTCCTGTCAAGGAGAGGATTGTTGTGCACTCGGAAGAAATCAATATGATTCTACTTGACTCAAGGAAGTTTTCAGCCTGTGAGAGAAAGAAGCTGCAGATGCAGAATGGCTTTGGCAATAGAAAGCACTATAAGCATTCTGGACTAGTCTGTTGTTTCCACAAAAGTTAAACATATAGCACAGTATGATACAGCAACTCTGTTCTTGGCATTTGCTTAAGAAAAATGTGAGATTATGTTCTTCCAAAGACTGAACACACATTTCACAAATGCTTTATTTGTAATAGTCCCCAAATAGAAAAACTGAACCCTCTAGAATATGTGATAACCATAGTGTATGATATCTGTAGAATAAAATACTACAAAGTGAAAAAAAGGGATCAACAACAGCACAGATTTATTTTCAACTCAACAATAATAAGGTAGACTGATATAAACCAGAAACTAAAGCGACTGCACACTGGATGATTGTAGTCATAACAACTAACAGAAAAGCAAACTATCAGTGACTGACTGCTACTAATGGGTGGGTTGGGAGAAAAGAGAATCACTAAAAGGAAAAAAATTAAAGAAATATTGACATAGCCATTATTTTTTTACTGTGGTGGCAGGAATAAGTGTATACATATATGTCAAATTTTACTGCACTTATAGGCAATTTATTGCATGTATCAATTATATCTTAGTGAAGCTAGTACAATATAAAAGAATATTTGGCATATAAAACTTGCCTTTATTTGGCTTAATTATTTGGAGAATTTGTAAAAACAAAATTACTTCGTATAAGTAAAATATCAAGAAGAACAGAAGTAGAAACTGGGGTAATTTAGAAAAAAAATCATTTTGTTTCCTTTTTTGCTCTCTCTCTCTCCCCAACTTTGATCTTTCAGCTCTCACCTACAGCTACTTATTTCTAATGAAATTTCACACTTGTCCATTCTGCCACCATTTAACATTTAGAGACAGTGCCAGTATTAACAATGTGTTTTGGGTTTATGTTTCATCTGCCCTGAATCACAAGGACATCAATAAAGAAAATTTTAAAAACCCAATCAATTCTACTTTTCTATTTTATTTAGTTTTCCTGAAGAAACAGACTTAACCATAGTAGTTAATTTTGATCTCAGAAATTGATTTTCTCCTCTGTTTTGTGCTGCTTGCTTAGGGAAACAAAGCTTTCAAAGGCTATTCTCCAGACTATCCATCTCATCAACCTTTGGCAAGCTAACTACTCTAGAGATCCAGGGGATACTGCACACTGTCCTTCTCTGCTAGATGCAAGGAAAACAGTACATTTTTTTTTAATTTGGAAAGAAAATAAAAAATATGACCAAAGATCATGTACTCATCAACACATATTAAACTTTTATCACACTTTTATTGAGTATTTAAAAGGCTATACACACATTTGAGAATATAGCAGGAGGCTCAACAGTAGGTATAAATTAGGACTTCACATGTGGCAACATTTGGGAATCCAACTCCATCACACAGACAAGTCTTTTTTGATGAGAAAGGCCTGCTGCAGATTCAGGCACAGAAAGCCCAAAATGATCAATTTGTTTCCTTTCGCCACAGCTCAAATTACAGTTTTGTCTCTGCAACGTTGAGCTCCTTCCAGCACATCCATTAAGGCTACTTGGCTCATGGTGAGGTTGTCTGTAAGACCTAATGTCCATGAGAATGAACAGAAGGAACTTGGAACAATGGGTTCTGAGCAGAGGGCTGGCTTTTGTCCTAACACAGTAGCTCATGAAAACCTGGGTGACCAATCCAGTGCCAAATCTCCAGGCATTTGGGTAGGACAACTCAATTTCCTTCAGCTCATTCCCTGAAGTTACACAGGCTATTTTTTCTCTTTTAATATGTATAGGTGTTATTCCTGTATGTGTGTCTGTAGACTTCATACATACTTGGTGCCCTGAGAGGCCAGAAGAGGGCATTGGATTCCTTGGGATTGGGGTTATATTCAATTATGAGTGGTCATGGAGGTGATGGGAATTGAACCCCAGTCCTTTCGAAAAGCAGTCAGTGCTAAGTATTGAACAATTTCTTCAATCTCCCAAATTTTTATTAAGTTTATTTAGAAGCTTTAATGATTACCTACCAGATGAAAGAACCTATGCCAAAAAATGCTTTATATTTTGGTAGATTTAACCACATATTTAATGTAGAAATCATGGCTTACCATGAAACTTAAAGTTATGGTGCCTTTTGTAGTAACGTTTTAAGAGGATCATATAACTCTCATGTGATCATGAGCAACTTTATCCATTTGATATATGCTAAATGTTTGAAAATAACCACCACTTTGCTAAGCATAGTGCTACCTTTATCCCTAGAGTATAGATCACCAACTAGTCCTTGCCTTGGTCTTTGTACTTTTAATTTACCCAGTTCACCCCTTTCTCACACTTTAGGCTTCACTATAACCACAGCATAAACATGTTGTGGAAAATTAATCTATGTTTAATATATGTTATATCTTTTTATGCTGTGGAATATTTTTTAATGATAAAAAGATATGTTGTGCTATTTTCTGTTGCATTTGTTTAAGTCTGTAAAGCTGGTTTTTTGCCTCTATAAAACATTTGCTTGGTTCTAATAAAGAGCTGAAAGGACACTACCTAGGCAGGAGAGGGATGGGCAGGGTTAGAGAGAATAAGTAGGAGGAGAAATCTAGACTTGAGAGAGAAGAATGAGGAACAAGAACAAAAGAGAAGAGGAGAATGCCGTGGGTCAGCCACCCAGCCACACAGCCAGCCATGGAGTATGAAGGAAAGAAAAGTGTATAGAAGAGACGTAAAAGCCAAAAGCCAAAATGTAGTTAGAGAGATAATTTAAGTTAGAGAAGTGGGTTGGAAGCAAGTCTCTGTGTATTTATTTGGGAGCTCAGTGGTAGGCCCCCAAAGAGGAAATCAACAACAAAAACTGCATGAACTTCTCTTTCCAAAACGTCCTTCAGTGACGCTGCCACATCCTTTAACAGTCACTAATATGACCTTTTTTTTTTTTTTTTCCCCAATGAATTGCTTTTCTGGCTGCTCTCTTCTTACTTTCCAGTGTTGCATTCATCAGAACCTAGCCACTTCACTCATTTCTTCTTTCTCCATACCACTGAAAATACAAGCATTTTTGTTGATGTGTGGTTTGTTTTCCTATTGCTTTGGTGCTAGGCATGGGACTGAGGATCTCATAGCATGCTAGTCAAGCACTGTCACTCTGAACCACATGCTCAGCATCAGAACAGAGTCTTTAGGATTGTGGAGACTTTTGCTTTTTTTAATTCATTAGTTAGAGGGAACATGTGCTTGTCAGAATTTGGCAAGGAAAGAGATGTGGTTTTAACTGCTTATAGAAAGTTAGTATGAAAAAACTAAAGCAAAATCATTGCTGTAATGTAACTTCTTATTTTAAAAGTTAACCAGAATATGTGCTGATAGTCCAAATGTTCCTATCATTTTATCCAAAATTGCTTGGTAGACAAAACAATTCAACTCAATATGAAAAAAGTCTAAGCTTGTAAACAGATATGAGGTACAAAATGCATGTGACATCTGACACCTCACCCTCCCAAGCCTTCTGATCTTGTTGAGAAAAATGTGACCTGAAAGGATTAGAATAGACTCCGTGAAACAGTGAATCCTTCACCTTTTCATTCCTTCATATAAGGAAACATTACCTCCATGTGCACAGGTTTTAGGGATAGGTACAGGAAGGAAGTCTAGAAATAAATAAAGGTTAGTCCCAAACCGTTTGGTGTATAGTCTAGCAGAAGAGAAAATATAGCATATTGCAAGAAAAATATCCACCATAGAATAAAAAAATGATGAATAGAATATACTATGATAAAATTGGGTAAAAATATACAATAGCTTGAGAGCTCGCAAGGGAAGAAAAGTATAAAACTATGTGTTATAAAGTGTCACCTGAACACAATCAAATGACAAACTGTGTAACAGAGACAATAAAATGATATTGCCTATCACTTGAAACACACCAGGGATTTTAGCAAGCCTTCATGCACAGAAGAACATATGCTGAGGCTCGTATTTCTCTTGGTTCTCCGTGAAAGAGCTCTGAGTATTAAACAAACCACAACTCTGAATGATGTTCCCAGCTGTTCTCAAGAACAATTTTGTAACCTCTGTTTCATTCTATACATCCAGGATTTTAAAACAAAGGAGACAGTCTAGTATTAATCACCTAAAGGTTAAATTTATAATGAAGTTCATGCATAATTTACTAAATATAATAACTACTACAGATGTAAAATGTTACATTCACAAGAGGGATCATCTCTTACACATACAGGTTAAAAATTATTTTTCAAATACAATTTCTCCTGGGTATTTGAAACTGATAACTACTGCAAAGCATCTTAAAATATACATAGATTTTTAAATTTTCTGCATTCTTTTCTACATGACATAAAACTTATATATTTTATTTCTTTGTAAGTGAAGATATGATGTAGATTGAGATATAAATACTGAAAATGTTGTACTGGCTGATTAGAATTATCCTAATATTTTTTTCTATTGTGAGAAACTGGAGTATAGTTCAACAGTCTGCAAATACATGACATTCTATTTCATAATATGGTACCTAATCTAAGCAGTACTGTGATCCAAATAAGCATACAAAGTAAATGTCCATTTATTTTAAACATTCTCCCTAGTTAAATGGGGGAGGGGAATGGGAAAATAGGTTAATGTCGGGGTAATGGGGATGGGTTACTAATATAAAGGCCCTTTGAAAAGCCATATGTAATTCCACTACTGTAAAAGCTTTCTAAAATGCATACATATAGCCAAGAACTTTAAATGAGTTGCCGTATAATGGAGGAGACAATGCCCTAACTATACAACATATGCTATCAGGTAAAACCTTAAGTACCAGGAATGTATTACACTTGTTGAACCCCTGGCTAAAGAGTTCCTATAGAAACCCTCTCCCAGTATTACAGACTATTGTCAATCTATTTGGTTACCCTCCATCACCTGTCAGAAGGCCCTATTGCTGAATACACTGCTTACTTACATCACTGAGCATGGACAAATCGAATTGTTACCTAACTGGAAGCTTTAACCTTCATGACTAACATTAATAGTCCTGGAAAGTATTATACATATTACTACAGGAGAAAAGTAATCAGCAGTCTCATCCAGCCATGAGCCCTGATACTCGTAATAACATACAATACATACAAGTGCAATAGTAGCACAGAAATGAAAATAACTAATCACTTCTTGGTTAAATTTAAGGTCTGTGTCATGAGACAGAATATATAGCTGACACTGTTAATGAGACCCTAGGGGAAAACTTAATAGTAAAACAAATCATAATGTTGTATTGTTTTAGCCAAGACAAGTGCATTGCTCAAGTTGCATCAGAGACACATTCTTGCAGTAGAGAGTAACTGATACCAAAACTCCTAACTGGACACTACAGGGCAGAGGAGTGAGAGGGAGAGAGAGGAAGGAGGGAGAGAAAGAGATGGGAGTATAATTTCCTTCTTTTGCATGTGGTTGTCTAATGTTCCTAATAACATTTACTGAAGAGAATGTTCTTGGCACCTTTGGGGGGAAATGTGCTAGCTATAAATGTGTGAGTTTATTTTTGGTTTGCCTATTCTGTAGCATTGATCCCTATGTGTATGCTTTATGCCAGTATTATATTATTTTGGTTACAAGGGCAGTGCAGTGTATTTTGGGGGTCTAATAGTATGATGCTAGCAGTTTTATTATTTTATTCAAAATTTGGCATCAGGGTCTTATGTATAATACAGAAATATTAGGTTGTTCTATTTCTTTTTTGTGAAAAAGAACATTTGTATTTTGATAAAGATTCTATTATGCCTTAGTAAGTCAGAATACTTCAATAGTGCCTGGATGAGGGCTCACTGGTTAAAAGCACTAGCCATAAAGGCCTAAGTTCCTAAGTTGGATCACTATAACTCATATAAAAAGCCATATGCCATGGCAGGCATCTGTAATCCCAGTATTCCTATAGGGAAATGAGATGGGTGATGCAGATGAGAGAATACCTGGAAACCTGAGAACTGGCTAGTCTAGAGAAAATGACACCGTTGCAAAAATGAGACAGTTCAGCCTCTACACAGAAGGAGGGAAGAATAAACTCTCAGCAGCTGTCTTTGACCTTGCCATTCATATCACACTCATTCTGTCTTATGAACAATTACTAATACTAACAATGCAAAATAGAAAAGAGAATACTGAAACGATATATTCCTTCCCGATCCCTGAGCCCATCATTTCTCTCTAACTCTGCGATTTCTTCTTCTTTGTATTCATTATAAATAAAGTCTCATTCTTTTATCCATGTATCCCCTTGTTCAAACTCCCTTCCCCCTCCCACCATTCCCAATTACTCTCTCTTCTCTCCGTCTCCTTATTTCCTCCCCAGTAATGACTTTTGCCAGTTTTTGCTTTCAGTGAACATCATTTATCTTCTTGTGTAATGGATACCAACATTTCTTATTTTCCTGTTGCTATTGTCAATGAAATGGTTTTCTCAATTTCTTCTTCACATAATTTGTTGATGCTGCACAGGAATGCCATTGTCATCTGTGTAGTGACTTCTTCTACCTCTACTGAGTTAATTTTTAAAAGTATTTTTCTGGAATCTTAAGGGAGTTTGTAAACTTAATTATTTACAAATGGAAACCATTAGTATCTGCTTTTCTAATTTAGAGACTGTTGACTTCTCTCTCTTGACTAATTACTGCAACTAGGCTTTCCATTGCTATAGTGAAGATAAGTGGTGATAGTGGGCATCCTTGTTTTGCTGTGGGTCATGGTGAAAGTTTCCAATGTTTCTCTGTTGGCTACAATGTTAGGTGTGATTCTATCAAGCCTGATACTTTTGTGAGGATGAATGCTGCTATAACTAATGTTCAGAGAGTTCATCATGAAAGGATTTAAATTTAATCAAATGTTCTTTATTTAGTTATTGAAATGAAAATATAAATTATATTCTTCATTCTGTGATTATAAGATATTATACTTATTGATGGGATGGTTTCTGAATAATCCATTTATTTATGGGAGGAATACCTTTTTGTTATTATTAATAATCTTTTCAGTGTGCATTGACTTTGGTTTGTTTTGATTTTTTGATGTTTTTCATGCAAATTTATGAGGAATAAATGTGGCTATTTTATGGTTTTATTTTTGCATTAACCCTTTAGTGCATGTATGATACTTGATAAACATCATTAACAATGTATAATGACTGAATACTATATAAATAATGCATAGAATTGTGCTCTAATTCATTCTCATAATTAATTGCAATGTAACAACTGTTATCTCTTTTTTATAAGGTAGGAAAATAAAAGGAAGAGATGTTGAGTCATCTAAATTCACACACCAACAGTAGAAGACAGAGTTGTGGTTTGAGCACTATCAGTCACCAGAATCTGCTCTACAATGACATTTTAGATATGTGAGATGACTCTAACTTGATTTTCTTGCCATTTTCAACCATGTGAGTATTGTGTTTTGAATAAACCTATCAACATCCTTTTGCGATTGTACTCCTTCTTTTCATCACACATCACTATCATGAAAAATTGCTTAGGAGTTGTTGATATCAGACTTGCAAGTTCTCATGGCTGTGGAGAATTGTGTTGATTGTTGATTAATATGAATGGTCCCACACATACACTTTGGCAGGTAGGTGGTTCTAGAATGTATAAGAAAGCTGGCTGACCATGAGCCAAGGAAGCAAGACAGAAAACAGCATTCCTCCATGGCTTCTGCTTCAGTTCCTACCCTGACCTCCCTCAATGGTGTATTTTGACCCAGGAAATGTAAGCCAGATAACCACTTTCTTTCTATGAATAGTGTTTATCATACAGCAGAAAACAAACAAGAAAATCTATCTCTAAAACTGGTAACAGCCATTTTATTGTATTTGTCAGCCAGTTCTTGCACCAGCAATAAAAATTTTAATTTGTTGAAGCTTTTTATATTGCCTTGAACAAATACTAGAACACAGAGATTATATACTTTTCTGACTTTTAACAAATGATATTGCAGTTAACATGTTTATTAAACGTGTTTAATAACTATACTTGTTTTTTAGTTTTTGATCCCCAGAGGTGATAGTTTATAGTGATAAACTCCTAATTAAATCATCTGATCCTTGAAGTAACTATAAATCTTGTTGGATGTCATTTATGGCAGATCAGTTCATCTTATTTATAAATACAATACTATTTTCTTAGTGTACATTAACTTTAATATTTGGGTGGAATTAGTATCAATTATAAGCAAACAAAACAAACAAATTACAAATAGTAGTTAGAAGATGCTCTAGAAACAGCAGTCTAAAACTGAAGTCTTACAACTTATAGAATACATCAAGTTAGTATAGGTGTCACATGGATGGCTAATATCTCAAATTCGTTCCCTTAAGTGAGAGTCCTGTATTATTTATATAAGAAAATTGTTACTATATCTGGTTGATAAATGCATCCATTAATTGTATTATTTTGAACACTATTATGTCAAACAGAAATAAACATTCTTAGAGGAGTCATTTATTAAATATGTACATAAATATTTAGCCTCACAACATGCCAATATAACCATTCCAGAGCTTTCTCATAGTTTTTATAACTTGTTGGCCACCTCCATGGTACTAATGTTAGATTGGGAAGCAAGTAGCACAGCTTTTGACTTTGTAATTCAAATCAGATACCATGATTTTCCTGGCTTCACTTGGAAAATGAAATCAAATTCCTTCTTTCATTGAACTCAACTATGAGAAATTCACTGGGTATTTTCTCAAGAAGCAGCTTTTATACTCTTTTGTAATCAATTTGTCCTGAAGGCAAATAATTGATAGAATAACTCCCGGAATATCTTTCAGCTCTAATCCTGCAAGTTCATAAGCATGCTCAAATTGCTAATACTTCATTATGAAGAATGTGAATATTAGCAAAATTATAGCAATGTGAACATTTAAACCCCAAAGTTTAGGAGTGATATACTTTACTTACTGAGCCTCCTTCCATGTCTAGATTATGTAGTATGCATGTACTGTCTATTTTGTTTTAGCATTCCAAAGAGATTTCAAAGCAAATATTATCACTATTTTATAGTTGAAATGGGGACCCTGAAATTGGTGTCCTCTTTCCAATGTCAGAAACATAGTAGTTAAGGACCTGATTTAAATCCAGTTAATTTTTAAAATTATCAGTTGTATCTTGTGTACATGTATGTCTCTTGAGTAAAACAACTGCAAAAGTATTATGTGAAGAAATAGTCTTTCTCAGAAATGTTTAAGTCATGCTTTGAAATAATCTTAAACAAATAGCCTGAAATGGGGAGAAATGATTAACCTGTCAGTCTCACATAAGTAGTAATCAAAAAATATTACGGAAATTGATTTTAAAATACCTTGAAATTCATGCTGCCAGGACTTTGTAAATTTGAAAATAGTTCAGAGTAAGCACTGGGTGAGGGTTTCAAAGTAATTTAAAAAGTGAAGAAGCTAAGGTTAAAATTTAATTGAAGGGGCTCAAAACATCTCAACTGAATCAGTCTAGCCTAAACTTCTTTATTTTAGGTGAAGAAGGTACCAGCTTACAGCTCTTCTCTTAACAGATGGAGCTATAGGTTCTGGGATAACAGTACCATATTTTCTTTATTGTTGTGTTGTGTCTCTGGTACACAGCATGCTTACCACATAACAACCTTACAGGAAATGGTTGGGTAAATGATTGAGGAAATAGATTTCTATCTTCCTAGAGAAGTCAGTTTGGATGACAGAAAAAGACACTATAGACACAGGCACATCTTTGGCCTAATTTTGCTACTAATTGCCATCAGTGTTTAAGTGGTTCCCTCTCTCTGACTGTTTTCTCGGCTGTGAAATGAACAGGCAGTGCTAAATAAACACACAGGGGCCTTATTAACTGTATGATCATTGTAATTCAATAATGAACAATTAATAATTCCAGCTTTTTCTAACAAAGCTTTCTCAGCAACCTAAAGACTAAAGCCCTAATTCATTAAAATAGCTCTAGGTGATCAGAGATTCTAACCACTGATTAAAGAAACTAGCAAGCTGCCTGAAAACTAATACAAGAGGTATATAGCTTTCTCATAAATACACAATTGTAAAAATGAACATATAAAAGAAGTAGAATTACTTAATCCATATATTTAAGGATATGCTTTAAAAGAAATTTTTGTTAATTATACATATGGTTTGGTGGAGTTGCAAATAAGTATACGTGGGTAGCTCCCCATGCCAGAGGCTTCATATTCCTCATAGATCTGGAGTTACAGGAAATTTTGAGCCACCTGACATGGGTGTTGGGAACTGATGAGATTCTCTGAAAGAGCAATACATACTCTTAAACACTGAGCTATCATTCCATCCCCTCATTCATAGGATTTAAAATATTTATATATATCTAAGCTTCCCATATTTAGAAATACAGTGCCTACCTTCTGCCAATATACATTTGTCCAACAACTGAAAAATAGCCCTATGTTGACAAGAAAACATGACCATGCGATTTGTTCAAGACTATAAAATTATAATCATGTTTTCATACTTTGGACAAAATATTTATTACTCTTTAGAATAATGATAGTTTGATTCCACAGAAATAAAATGATAATTAGAAAACCTTATTATGTTTTATGCTGAGTAAGAAGAAAATGACTTTATCACTATCACTAGAAATTTGAAATACAAATATTCAATAAAGTATTTAACTAGTGACTTCAACAAATTAATATTATTAGTGGCCTAATTAACTATTGGCCCTGATTATTTTAAGGAAGACCCTTGTATCCACATTAACTTTAGCAACCCACTAGCAAACATCACATATCTGATGTTCAATGAGGAAAGAATGACAAGATTTTAGAAGTGTGGGGCTAATCATCAGGACTGTCAGATGCATAGATATGACTCATTAATTGGAGTCTCTATTTCACTGGCTACAAAACCACCTTTAGAGAGATGGAATGTACAGTAGCAAAGAGATCCTTGAGCCAGTTCCTTGCTGTAGGGAAGAAAAATGTCGATTTCATGGAGCTTTAGACCTTACTCAAGGTCACAAGGAGGCTCAGAGCCAGCTTATAGTTCTTCCACCTCCCAGGGCATCACTGCTTCCTCTTTTACCTCACAAGATCTCTTTTTCAGCCAGAGGCTTGTTTATTATGATGTTGCTCATGGGACACATCCTCTGCAAACTCTGGGGATAAAAATAGGTCAGGAATGAGCAGGTCAGAACATGGTCCATTCTCCGTTCTCCTCTGAAATAGAAAGAAGTTTGAAGAGTGGGGAGGAGAAAAAAAAAATTACCCTGTGATATCTCATGAAAAGGCTTCCTGAAGGCTGACCCCTTCTGGGTCCTCTCTGCTAAGGGCACAGTTCCAATAACTGCTGATTAGCAGATGATGTTTGAGTTCAGTATCCCCAGAGATGGAGAATTGAGGAGAGGATGGGAGTTGTTATTTCTTCATCAATGGAACTGATCGCGTCCCTAGACTAATCATATTTTAATTATCTGATTGACTCAGTTATGAGCTCATTGAAAAAAAGGAAATATGTCCTATTCATCTTAATTTCTTGGGGTATATTATATATTTTGTGCATGATGGATATGATATGAAAGAATGAAGATCTAAGCAAAATATGTATCATTTAAGTTTCTGAGTAGGTGTTTACACCAAACCTACAATGGCAGACTTAATCTTCATGTTATAGTCCCCTCTTTAAATCATGAAATATACTCTATGGTTTTTTACTTTCCACATCAGGCATGAAGTGAAACTTACTTTCTGTGAATGACATTAGTCATTATGTATATAGCAACATTCAGTAAACATTTCAAGGCTCAGTGTTGTTTTAATCTGAGATATGCAGCAACAGTTACCCATGCAATGAGCCAATTTGCATTAGGAATTGAATTTGTATATTCAACAAACATTTATTAAGAACTCAGTGGGGATTTAGAGCACCCAGAATGGATAGCTTAAGTACGTAACTAAATAATACAGAATCCTGATTTCAATTATTCACATTTGTCAGCTAGAAAAACTTGTCACCAGAAAAGAGAAAATAGAATGATAACCAACACAGAAGAAGTCTGAGCAATGAAAATGTAGGAGTACAGAGGAGGCAAATGACTCCAGCTACATCAAAGCTCAGGTTTACTTCTAACCCAGGCAACTGTTGCTTTGGAACTTTGGAGTTTGAGAGCCAGTATACAGAGTCTTTGAGGGAGCTCGGCTCAAGTCAAACTAAGATTTATGCCTTTGATCCTAAAAATATTTTAATATAGTCTCAAGCATGAGAAAGAAGGAACTCAGAAGAAAGAAGGAAGTATCTAAGTGGGGTTATGTGCTTCCTAGATGAGAGTGGGGGAACTAAGAGGTACCCAAGCATGGGTTGAGACTTTGAGAAAGAGAAAGCAATTGATTTTCTTAGCGTTAATGGCTAATACTCTTTGGTGGCTCTCACACTACTTCTCAAAAGGTTGCTAAGAACCCCCTTTTTCTTTTCTTTTTCTCTCCGTTTTAGCAAGAAAGGCATGTGAGGTGGCTCTGGAGATACCTAGAGTGAAATTATAACCCAATAAGGTAAAAACAGAAGCTACTGGATTTGCACAAGAAGTCTAGAACATTGCTTTTCCTTGTAAAAGGGTTTCTGCTATGATTCCTAGAAAATTATAATTTTTTGCTTGGAAGGTTAAAGAGCCTCAAGTGCTGTGTGGCATTCCTGCTCCACTGATGGGCAGATGCTTTGCCTGGCTTTCAGAGTGGCAAGCATCTTTCCCCAGTGTCTGCATACATTCTTTGCCTTTATTTCCTGATTCAAATCTGCCTTTATAATTACCTAGCTATGTGATAGAGGACAGAGAATTGATATCCCTGCATGGAAGGCCTCTCTTCCAGAATGGTTAAATAGCTTAGACTTTGATATCACACAGTCATGCCTTAAGTGGCTCTGACATTTATTATCTATTTGACCTTACAACTAATTTTTTTATTACCCAAGACCTTCAGCTTTTCTATATCTATAGAACAAGATTTATAATTACACCATATAGTGTTGTAAATAGTACATAAGGCAATAGATAAAATACATTTATCATAGACCTTGTCCTATAGTATTTGCTTAATAAATAATGTTAATTTTAAGTTAGACAAAAACAGTAAATTGAAAAAACTTCAATACAATGTATAGAAAGTGAACTTAGAGGGTAGCAGAAGTGACTAATAATCAAGGAGCAGGTCTCATGTATAGACTACCTCAGATTTTAGACTTATTGACAAAATTATCAGCATTTTCCAGGGTGAATTCTTTGACTGTTGGAATGCCTGTATGTGTAGAATATAATAAAAACTCAATCCAAAAGGGGAATTATCACACATATGATGCATTCTCATTACCATGGCTCCACAGCAGGGCATGCTGCCTGCTTTGATAACTCAAAGTTCTTTTGTACAACGAACTGTGATTACTTCATAAAGGTCATTTCTCCCAAATCTCTGGAAACCATGGCATGCCAACCCACCCAGATCACAGAAGCAATTAAAAGTGTTTAACCGGGAAAGTTGCCAGGAACAGATGGCTTCTGCCAGTGGGCTTTTGTTTTTGCCTTAAACTGCTCAACATTAGGAAAGTGACATTTATTTGCTGTATATCTATTTACTAATGGGTCTTCTTCATATTTGGAAAAGAACACACTCAATGCTGGGATTCTCACCTTATGTGGACATGAGAATGTGAGCCATAGAAACAAGGATAAACAGAGCCTCAACTTCCAACTTTCAATGTAGACTTAAATCAGCTCAAACGAAGCCCAGAGGCAGTGGGAAATGGGTATACATGTGAGATTCCACCTTTGTAAGTTATAAGGCACTTCAAAAGTTTTTTAAATTACAGAAATTAGGATAATCTATATTTAAAAAAGAGTCTAGAAGGCTTATGACAAATGAACATTTTGTTTTGCTAAAGTATTCTGTGCTCTTGAGCTTCATAGTTCCCAATGACCAAATGGTGTCCCTCATTCAGTGTCTCGTTGACAGAAAATATCAACATAGGTATTTGTTTGAGCTGGACTTCTGCATAGAAATATACTTACATCTTAAAAACACAGTGTAGCTATTGACCAAATCCTGGACTGCACACTTTGTCAATAAATTAGTCTTGGACGAATAATTTATCTCCTAAGTGTTTTGTCTCCAGTATTTAACAGAGAGAAGGTAAAATATGATGTTTCCACATTACTAGATACAATTAAAAATTAAGTTTTATAAGACTAGAAGATACAATTTGTATATGATAAGCATTTCTTGCTAAATTAGTAAGAAAAAGTTGTATTTAAAATAAATAATACTGAAACTAGTGAATCACCCTTTCAAAGGGAATAAAATTAGACCATGACTTCATTGCATTCATTGGAAATTTTTCAAAATGTATCAGATATGTTTACATTGTATATTAGAGGCACAAAGGTATTTTAATATAAAAAACCTCTATATATGTGGAAAAAAGATAAGATCCAAGAGGTCAGTAAGAAGGTATGCACAGAGAATGTGCAAATTTTCTTATAGGGAGAAAAATGTTTCTTGGCCACACAGAGTGCATTAACCATTACTCAAAAAAGAAACAAAATCCAGAGACATGACTCTATATTATCAGACTGAAATACTTGACAACGTTTTATGTAGGCATTGGAAATAGCAAGTCTTACCACACCTAGGAGAGTATATCTAACCATGCTAATCAAATTTTATATGAGTAACTCCTCTAAGCCAGAAATCTTATTTTCAGAAGGTCATTAGATGGCCACATCTTCAAATATATATTTTTATGTATATGTATATATAACCTACTCAGTTTGTATAATATTACCTGTATGTATGATTATTTTTATGGAAAGTAATAGCAAATAATAAATCTGAATATAATAACAGTAGATAATTCTTACTGAAAACTGTTTTTCAAGGACTGTGGTTTATGATTACAAACATACTTTATTGTAAATATGGGTATTAGGTCTTTTTAAATATGTATTTTTGTATGAGCAGATTTAATACATACTTACTGATCTCTTGAAATAATAAATAAATTTTAATTTATATATTTAAAAAGTTTTAAGTGGTAATTATTTTAAGCAATTCTCCTAATTCTCCTGTAGATTAGTACAATATATAGAATTTTATTTACTGTGGATTAAAGAAGACAGGAAAAAATAGAAACAGTAAATCTTTTCTATATCTTAAATATAACTTTTAATTTTGTGTCATATATTTAAAAGAACACACCTATATATTTATAGTCTCAATTTAAAAAAAAGAAAATATTTGTAGCTTAGTAGTCAAAGTGATTGCCTAACACATATAAGGTCCTAATTTGAATCCTACATAAGCCAAGTGTGGCAGCACAGTCCTGTTTTTGTAGTCATTTTTATATCATCATGACAAAACACCACGGCAACTTATGAGAGAAAGCATTTAATTTGAGGACTCCCAGTTCCCAAGGGTTTGAGTCCATGACTGTCATGGTAGGTGCAATGGTAGCAGGCTGGCATGGTGCTGGAGCAGTAGCTGAGGGCTTACATGCTGAGACCACAATCAAGAGTTAGAGAAAAAGAACCAACTGGAAATGGCATTAGGTTTTGAAACTTCAAAGCTCAGCATCAGTGGCACACTTCTTTCAAAAGACCACACATTCTGATCCTTCAATCATACAAGCCTATGGGAGTCATTGTCATTCAAACCACTATATCTAGTAATCTAGGTACATAATAGACGCAGTGGGATCAGAGCACAAGGTATCCTTGGCTAGTTTAAGACTACCATGGAACTTGAAAACCCATTTCATTAAAAAGAAAGAAAGGAAGGAAGAAAGAAAAGAAAAAAGAATCCACAAAACAAAATTAAAGTCCAAAATAAGCCAAAAGGTAAAAAGATCTAAGTATATGCGTCAAATTGATATTAAACTCAGGATGAAGTAACTATTAGAAAATGATTTTTTAAAATACAGGATATCTTATAGGAGTAGAAAAATTCCTTGCATTTTTTATTTTATTCAAGTCTTACATTTGTATTTTTATGAGCATTGTTTAGTTTTTGTTTTTGCTTTTGTTCTGAGATAAATCTTGTTTTGTAGGTCAGACTGACCTCAAAACTGCAGATCTCCTGCTTTAGCCTTTTGGTGTAGGAATTACAAGGGTGTGTTATCATATCTAGCCTCTTGTTCTAATTTTAAAGCTATTTGACATATATCATATACACATACCGCTTATATTATTTTATGTAACTCTATATAGAGATTTAAATCTAGAATTAAGTAACCTATGAAATAGTTGAGAAAGAAAATATTTTAAAATTTCTTAGAGAAAATTATAAATGTAGAGAAAAAAGGTACCAATATAAGATCAAAATCAGAAAATTTTAAGGAAACATTATGTAACATTTGATATTAACTGGCATGCTGGTATGTCTTCAGGATATGAGACACTCACTCTGTATCTGTTCTACCTCTTTTCACTCGAATGTGTGAAGATCCATGGCACTGCTATCCAGACATTGGTTTCCATGCTAAAAGGAGCCAAGGCCCCTGAAGAAAGGACAGATTTTTTATGAACATTAGAGAAAGTTCTAGAACCTGAAAGCCAGTGTGACTGAAGAGATTCCTCCTTAGTGAAATTTGGTAAATACTTGAGCACCATAAAGAAGGATAACTCTTTTAAACAGATGCAAATTACTTGCCATGTAACTAATTTTTATGTTAATGAAGATCTGTCTGCTTGAGCTATGTCAAATATCAAATCAGCATAGACTACACTGGAGAAATCTGTCTTAAAACAATGCTCATTTTGTTTTTTTTTTATTTCCATTTTGAGTTTGCTTTTTGATTAAAAAGCCTTGTCATCTCATGCAGTCAAAGCTCACTTCTAACTCAGGATGCAGTTGAGGATGACCAGAAATGCTCTCCTCTTTCTGCCCTCACCTCCCAAGGACTAGGATTGCAGGTGTGTATCACAACACTGGGGGAATGGATTATTCATCTGCACATATGTTAACTGAAAACAAAAAGTATTAAGTCATGGAAGAAGCATCTTACTATAATAAATAGAAACTTCATAGAAAGACTGCACATAAATGAAATGACAGAATTTGATCTACCTAGGGAGAGCAAATGCAATAAAATATTCATAATTTGTGGTATGATGTTAAAGTGTCTACCTTTCAACATTACTAAGAGTTTTGCTAGTGAGATGCTTTTAGATAAAAGTATACTAAAGAAACAAGACTCAATACATAAACATTAAATCTTCCTAGAAAAAAAAAAGCCATAAACAACTTGATGAGATAATTGTGGAATTTGAACATGGTTTGGGCATTAAATACTACTGTTAATTGGCTTGGCCATGTTAATGACAGTATGGCTTTAATGCAGACATATACTAACCTTACTACATTTAGAGTGATCTATTAAATTGTTCCATAAAGTTAAAATAGCCATTCACTTAGATGTTATAGGATATATTAGTATATTGACAGATTAAGACATAAGAGGATAGAGAATACATATTTAGTGTATTGTTGACAGGGTGTGAATCCAGGAAATGCAGATATTCACTGTATCATTCCTTTAATGTCTCACTTGGTTTGAAAATTAGTCTGATACATTACTGAAACCATAAGTGAAGAGAGTACCTCCTATGGAGTTTCAGCATAGAGTTAAGTATAAGTAAGATAAGAAATAAAGTCATAATGCCTGGTAGTGAGCAAATTCTAAACAAATATTAATTTATCCCCTTTAGTCTGCTGCATTTTATAACACCAAAAACCAATTAACATTCAGAGAAAAATAGGGATGCCTTATTGCATTGAGAAGACAACTTTAGGTTTAGTGCACATGTGAATAAGTAGGTTAAATTTCCATAAAATGGTCCCTTGCCTTCCATATGTGTTAATTGGATCTTGTTGGCTAGTTCTGAATTTCCCAAAGGAAGAGAAGCATCCTTATTTTCCACTATCTGTTTCGACTCTTCCATTTGAACTTAGTCAAGTGAAGAATAACAGCCATCTTCCCTGTGCACATCTTCTCCACGTACCAGACTCCCACATCCAAATCCAAGGGTTATACTAACATATCGGTTGCAGACAACAATTACCATATTTGTATACCATGGCTTTTAGCTCTTTTTGTAGCCAGAAACCACCATTAGAGTTTAAGACAGGGACCCTTTTTAACAATTTAAATTGTGTTCATAAACTGGAACCCTCTCCAGGGATTAAATCAAGACACACTTTTGTAGTTTTATTTTTTTAATGCCATTTCCCAAATGTACTTATATTTTTTAAAAAAATCTCCTGTAGGTCCTAAAATATCTGTAAATGACATACAACTCAAATTTCATGCATTAAATTGAGTTCCATTTTTTCTTTCTCATTTCATCTGGCTTGAAAATTTAATCTTATCAGTTAGCCTTTATAACTATTTCTCGTATTGGTAAAGAAGAGAGAGACTCACTGTCAAACATTATTATTAGGAAATGAGATTTAAGCACAAGCCGAAATAGTTTTTCTTTTGTGAGTCTTCTTAAACCCACAGGTAAGGAACAAGCCAGTCTACCTCAGTATTTAGTACATCACAAGGTAAGAGGTAACAACTCATTAAATACTTCATCAGTGTCTAATGAGTTTACCCAGCATTGTTATTATACTACAATATCAGTCTCCCAGACCTAACATTGAAAGCCTGCAGTTTTGCAGAAATATGCTACTGAAAATCCCTTCAGATCACAGGGTCACACTTCAGATCAGGGCAATCCAGTTCTATTCTTAAGCTATCAGGTTGATGGCACAGCAAAGCCTACCTACTTATTTGTCAAGTCTTGGACTAAAGTTAAAATTCAGGAACTCATTTAAACCTTTAAAGCCTCAGCAAAAAGTAAGACACTACATGAAAGATATTTCAGTGGCAACAAACCCCTGCAGGAGAGATTTACATTGCATAGAGGAGGAAATTGCTTTATTCTCATTCTGTATATTGTAGTGAATCACCATAACCATCATTAAATATTTATCCAGGACTTCGGCTAGCTTGCTGTAGCAAAATGATTTTTAAATGCTTCTTCCAATCTAATTATAGGCAAAATAGATAATATGAATTTAAAGAGGCATGAGAATGTAACAAACAACATAGATATTGAAAATTTTTGCAGGTTTATTGGTGGTCACAAAGAGTGGGGCTCTTTGAATACACACAAATTTATGGAGAAAATGGTCAGATGAAAATCAATGGCGTGGAATATATGAAGCTCAAGTGTCAGTAAGAGATAATAGGGAGAGTGGTGTGAAGGGAGGGGAGGCAGGAAAATGATGTCATCGGTGAAGGGAAACCGGGGAGGGTTTCCAAGAAGGGATAAGGTTAAATAACTTTTTTTTTTCACTTAAAAATTCTTGCATTCATTATTTTACAAAATTTTCCACAAAATTTTCCATGTTAACCATGTTAGGAGCTTAAGGTCCAGAGAGAACTCAGTTCTTGTTTCCTAGGAAACCTTTCTTATGAGTTTCTAGTCTATAGGGAAGAAAAATGGAGCAATTAATAACTGCTATTTAAGGCAAAAAGTATTAGGAAGGGGTTTGGAATGAGGAAATGCTTCAAGAAATCAAAATTGGTGGCTGAACAAAAGTAAAAAGAACACACAAACAGCATTCCTGTGAGAAAGACTATGTGACCTATACATAAGAAATGAATTTGCATAGATGATAATGGACACACTCTTTGATACAGAGAATACAGGTACCAAAGAATAGCTTCAGGCTAAAGGAAAAAGAACATTTAAAATGCAGAAGGACTAGAAAGCATGCAGGAATGATAGAAAAGGCAGGAAAGCACATGACAGAGGGAATTCAGAATGTTAAAAATTTTGCACATTATCCTGTTGGTAATGAGAAAATAATTAAACAATTAAAAACAATCATATAGACTTTTAAAATATGGACATTGGAAGGGTAAGAAATGTGGGCAGGCTTTAAGCATTGCGTCTTTATACTTGTAGGTAATGCCAGGCGTTCACCTTTAAAGTACCCAGAAAATTAGGAATTGACAAGATATTGCAGATATAATCAAGGTTAGACAGACAATCTACAATGATACTAAAAACTAATATAACAAAAATATAGTTTTTCTTCTGATTCATATTTATCTTAAAATTTCCAGGATCTTTAGAGAGCAACAGTAGATTTTGACATCTGTGAAAGTATTTATCACTAGTATCCCATTAAGTATGACATGACCTCATTGATGCAATTTGAGGCTTAACCTTTGCAACACACAAAATAGTTCCAGCAGGCAAAATGTTTCAGAGTTTCACTGATTGAATATAACAAATATTAGAGGAATCTTTTCCAAACCCCTACTTAAAAATGGGAAGGCATATATCAAGAATTGTCATTTGCTGGGCATGGTGGCACAGACCTTTAATGCAAGCACTCAGAAGGCAGAGGCAAGCAAATCTCTGTGAGCTGCAGGCCAGCTCTGGCTACATATTGAGACCCCATTTCAAAAGAAACAAAACAAAACATAATAACAACAACAACTCTCATCTCTTCTTTAAAGTTTATCCTAGTTTTTGGCGACATCAAAGGTTTTCATTTGAGTTTCTGACTTCCAGTCTAATAGTTGTTCTGAAATAGGGGACTGATTCCTCTCAGAGGAAAGAATTTCTGGCTTTCTGTTTTGTTTTTAGGAAGTGATCTTGTCCTTTAAGATTGCATTACAGTGCCCTTATCTTGAGGTCATAAATGGATGACTCACATACAAGTAGTCTAAGTGAATCTGACAGCATTTCTGTCTTCTGATATAAAAAGCTGATCCTGTGGAATAAATGTGCAGTACCCGAGTGAAGGGTGAATGTTCCTTCTTTCACAAATTATCATGCTTAACAGAGACTAGATGTGTGTTCTGAGCAAGGAAGTTGATGTAACTAACAGAACTACTTAGTAAATAACATTTTGACAAAACAAAACAAAACAAAACAAAACCCGACACTTAAAAATGAACAAGGAGAAATTATCTCTATCAGTATTGCAAAGCCAGTTCCTCCAAAAGTGATTTTAAAAGATTTGGTTTTGATACCAAGTTATAGTCTTAAAAAAAACAACAACAACAACCAAAATTGCCAATTGAAGTGTCTGAAAAGCAACTGCTTTTTTTCCTACTCTTTACTTCTTTTGTCTAAATGACACAAATACTTTAGGTTGGGTTTGGGGAAGGAATCCCATGGGATCAGGAAAGATGGAATCAAGTATTTTAAAACTGGTTTTTCTACAAAACATCTCCAATATTTGTATCAGCAAAACAATTATTTTCCAAAAGTTTGGGATTATATCTAGCAGCACACATTTATATTATCTACTGTGTTAAACTGTGGATTTTCAATATTATTTCAGAAAAGGGACAGAAGTAGGTCACCAACATATTTATATCCTGTGCCAATAAACATCCATGTCTGCAATATATAGTTTTCACTTCAGGGGTGGCTGTATATGTCCTCTGCATTTTTTCTTATCTTTCTCACACTTTCATTTCTGACACTGTCTGTCAAATAAATCTCCTCTTGAATGGAAACTCCACATACTATCATGGTAGTATGATAGTTGTCTAATTTTTACAAGTGTCAATATGGTGACAAGTGGGATAGTTAGCATGTGTATCTTCACTCTTATAGTTAATATATGACTTAACTAATAGGTGCATTCCTTCTGCCAAAGGACAAGCTTCTGCTAACTTTTAAAAATCTGTTAAAGGGATATTATCTAACTAAATACAACAATGATACCATTGATATTTGCAGATACCATTTATTGTATTCTTGTAATACAGCACTCTATATTAATATATGTGAAATAGTAATTTAATATAATGTACTTATATTAATATATGTGAAAACTTCACATATCTTCTCTTTATTAATAGTTAAATTCTAAAAAGGGGACATTAGGGCTGAGTTGGGAAACTATTTAGAAAACTGAAAGTCTTGAATTTGATAGTTCTTAATATTAATGAGAGGTAATATGTGTACAGAGTTTCATAGTTTATAAATATTCTACCTTGTTTATCAAAAACTACCAAGTAATGTTAAGTACTTCCTAGGAATAAGTTATAAAAATCAATAGGATATCCACTTCTTTGCTCTTTTTCTGTCTATTGTTCACTTCCCCTTGCTCTACCATCCCATTTTCTCATGTTCTCTTCTTACCCCCCCACCCCCCACCCCACAGTATGATCTCAATTTTCTCAGGATATTTTCTCTTTTTCCTCTTCCTAGGGGGATCTATGGATGTCTCTCCTAACTTTCTCCTGTTACCTAGCTACTGAAGGTGATATAGATTTTAGCCTGGCTATCCTTTGTATTATGTCTAAAATCCACTTATGAATAAGTACATACCATGTCTGTCTTTCTGGGTTTGTGTTACCTCAGTCAGCATGACACGCTCCATATCCATCCTTTTTCCTACAAATTTCAGTATGTCATTTATTTAACCACTGAGTAGTACTCTATTGTGTAAATGTACCACTATTTTTCTATCTATTCTTCAGTTGAGGAGCATCAAAGACACATAAAAAAAATCAGATAGCAACAGGAGAAGCTTTTTTTTTCTTAACTGCTAATGTAAATGCTGCCAGGTGTTCATCTCCCTTGTTCTAATAAATAAATTATTAGAAAACATAAAAAGAAATCAATAGGATTCCTGTCTAGAATTCTCTTTTCGGATGATTGTCTTTTGAAGGCAACCTTCCTGCTATGAGATGTTTTAGGCCACATGGAAAAACCATACATACCTACCTGATGTAAACTACAGACCCAGTACAGTACCAACAGATTCTTTGTGACCTACAGGACCAACATTTCATCTGTGACCTTTCTCTAATGGCACAGATACATGGATCACAGCCATGTTCTTCCTGATGTATCTCATCCAAATGACAGCTAATGACAAAACTATGACAGATAATATATGAACATTGGGATGATTTTCTAAGTAAACAGACAACTAATGTAGACACTTTAGGCCAACTTTAGAAATATAGACAACCTGAAATATAATAGACACTCAATATATATTTTAATGATCAAACAAAGACTAACGGCAAGTAATGTGGGCAGACTTTAGAAATATAGATAACATGAAACATAATAGACACTCAATAAATATTTTAATGATCAAACAAAGACTAACAGCAAGTACTGTAGGCTTCTTATGGTCCAAGGAGGAAAAATTGGCCTTTTAGTGAACAATGAAATTTTTTTACTTTTTCTTCTAATTCCCTCTTCCATATCCCATGAGAAGAATAATCATAGGAAAAGAAAGCTATTCAAATAACTCAGAGTAAAGTACTGTAAAACCTCTAGAGACTGCAGTGAAAATTCAAGAACCTGTTTATTCGCTTGCTTTATGCCACATGAGAGTCTATTCAAATGATAATATCTAAGCCGTCAGTGAGGAAAACTTAAAGAGAAATTAAAACATTTGTAATCTTAGGAGATATGAATATTGCTCTCTTAGGTATGGACACTGGAAGAACCACAATACAGATGAAAGAGTACCAAGTGAACTTAAACCAAGTTTCCCAAACTGATTCTAAATTTTCCCACTGTGGTGGCAATATTAGTAACAGTTAACATCTTAAAAATATGGTTATGTTCTTGTGGGGGTCCCTGAATAGGTTCCTAACCAATAATGGAGGGGGTGCCTAAACAGGACATCCCCTGTAATCAAATGAATGATTACCCTAAGTGTCATCACAGAACCTATACCCAACAATGAAGGGAAGTAGAAGCAGAGATCCATGGGCTGAGCTCCCCTTACCGCTGAAGAGTTGGGAAGAAGAGTTTGTATGAGCAAGAACATAGGGAGTAGGAGAAGGAGTCCCACAGAGATGACAGCCTGGAGCTCTAGGGAGCACACTGAATCAAGAATAGTCCCTGGGAAGCCATAGGGCAAAGAGCTAGGCTCTGCAAGGTTAGGCAACTGTTGATTAATAAGGGCCGTATGTAGAGCCTCAAGGGATGGGATCAGACTGTGTTTCTGTAAATGGACTGACACCTTGGAGCCCATTCCTTGCAGAGGAGTGCCTAACCCAGCCTTGATACAGTGATGAGAAAATTGGACTTGCCTGGATTGGATTACTGCTCTTGAGGACATACCTGAAACACTTGGTATCTTACTTTACAGGTACTTGCTCGACCATGTTCTTTGTGTTCTAGTCACAATATTAAACCACTAGGTAAGATAATGCTTCTCTCAAAAGCCATAGTCTCTTAATAAAACAAAACCAAACACACACACACAGACAAATTAACAACAACAAAAAACCCTCTCCTTTGGAACCATTATTTAGGGGAATGAAAGAGAACTCCACAAACATAGGCTATTGATGTTGACATTAGTTGTCTCCCAGAATTTGAAGTTAAGTCCTTATTTGCTGACTATCCCACAAACTTGGACAGAATTTGAAGGAATTGATCTGGAAATAACTTGTAAGTCACATCCTGGAGGACTAGTACTAAAAGGAACTATGCAAACTGTCAGGGAAGAATGATAACCAATAGTCCTACTCAGCTGTGACACATCTAAGAAACACAACAATGACCAGTGTGACAAGATATGCGAAAAAGTCCAGTGATCAATGGTGACATGTATATCTTGGGCAAAAGCAAAATTTGTCTAATTGGACTTAAGGGCCACTCAGTGGGAGGAAATTCATGCCTGGTACTTTATACTTAAAACAATTACCCAAGAGTGGTGAGGTCAATAAACCTACTACAGCTTGCTCATTAGTGAAACATAATATCTAGCTGTTTCTGGAGAACAGCTGATCATGGGTTAATAAATCTACTGCACAACATCTACACCTAAGGCTCAGGGAACATCAAAGAGCAAGGCACAAAAATATTTCAATAGTCAAAGAACCAGGACATCTGCTGAGAGGCTGTGTCTTTTATAGAGAACAGGGAAGTCATACACATGATATCCCAACAATATGGTACCCTAGAAAAGACTTAAACAATGAAAACACGGGTTGACATGCCAGTGTGGATGAGAGATTCATCACACCTAGATGATGTGTTAGAAAAATATAGGAAATTAATTACTGCTCAGAGAACCAGAATTGACTTTTCCCAGTGGTGAGCTAATTAATTGATTGTTCAATTCCAAGTGGTCATCCCTAATAACATAAACATATAACCAACATTAAATAGGTAAAACAGTTTTAGTAATATATTCATGTGTGTGTATGTATATATATATCAATGATAATTAAGGAAAAACAATAGAAATAATAATTGAAAGTACAAAGAGAGCTTAGAGATAGAGGAAAGAGAACAATAGGAAATGTAATAGAATATGGTATAGGGAAATGAGGACAATAAAAGCATACCGTATACATGTATGGGATGCCATGAAATCTATATTTTGTATAATTAACAAAAGCAAATAAAATTGGGGAGAAGAAGTAAAATAATACAGGTTCTATACTCAAATTGTTAGCTGTGTATGTATCTGTGGCTAAGTTACTTATGATCTCAGTGACTAAATTTTTATACAAAAAACTCAATACTTTTATTTATATGTATTATGTGTTTTTGTTTATGTGTATGCCACATTACTGGGGGTGGGAGGTGTCTGTGAAGGCCAAGAAAGGGCATTGTTTCTCTTGGAGCTGGAGTTACAGGCAGATGAAGGTGTCCAACTTGTAGTCTAGAAACAAATCTTATGTCCTCTGAAAGAACAGCAAATGTTCTACACAGCTTAGTTATCTCTATACCCCCTAGATTTTATTCTAACAATTAAAGTATGCAGTATGCTTTCTTCATAACCTACTTTTCTTCAATTGTCTGTATTAATTAAAGCATATCTATCATTACTGGTGCTAGCAGATTATAATTGTTGTGCCTCACTAGGCTATAATTAAACCAATTCTCTATTGGTAAGCAAGTGTGGTGTTTACATTTTCTCTAATGTAAACAACACGATATAGGGACATTCTCATGCATAGATCTCCAAGTAGGTTTTAGGAAAGTCCAGAAGAGCTAGAGCTAAACTTTTGAATGAGAAGATAACAATGCAATTTTAGTAATATTATAGAATAAAACACATGCATTCCTTTACCTATTAAGTTTTAAAGATCCAAGAAATTGCTAGACTTAAAAAGAATAGCTTTAAGTCATAAACAGAAACAAATATATTTTCCCAATGCAAAGTCCTCAAAAGGGTAAGGATCTGTCACAGTGAATTTGAACTCAGGACTATTTCACTCCAGAATCTATCACTTTATGTAGAAAGGGGGAAATGGAGACTGCATATCTTTCCATCACATTAAAGTTGGAATAATTGCCTTTGGTACATTTGCAAGTGGAAATGAATGTTTCATGGTATATAGCTATTTATTCTCTATAACCTGGTAAAATACTGTTTACCTGTCCTAATTCTATGACTCAAGATCCATAAGAAAAGCCTATCTTGGTAGAAAATATTAAGTATACTACCTCCTGAAGTGGTGAAGAATTGTTTCAGGAAATGAGGATCACTGTACTTCTCAGCTCCTAGGTCCATTCAAACACCCAGCATAATGTAGCATTTGCCTTCATCGGAGTTTGTGGAAATACAAGGATATCAAGATATAAGTTTGAGATTATTCTTAGAAATAATTCTTTTATTCTGCTGTAGGAATTTTTGTATTTTTCTTTACAAGCCAGTCTAGATTAAAAAGCCTCATAATTTAGACTAAAGAGCTCCAATTCTCAATGGCAACATGAAAAATATTTGACATATTTCGTTTAAAATTTGACCTTTTCTCTCTTTTTCATCCTATCCATTTTTATTATAATCCAATAAAAACATATTTCTCTCTGAACAATTATGTCCACTATTCTTTAATATATATATAGAGAGAGGCACCCCTACCCAGTGAATATAAAATCTACAGATACCAGATCTTTTTCTTGTGATAAATCCTTCCAGTGGCTCTTAACCTGTGGGATGCAACTCTCTTGGGTTATATATCAGATATCCTATATCAGATATTTACATTAGAATTCATAACAGTAGCAAAATTATAGTTATGAAGTAGCAATGAAATAATTTTATGATTGGGAGTCACCACAAAATAACCGTAGTAAAGGGTTGGAGCCTTAGGAAGGTTGAGAACCATGGCCTTAGTTGAACAGACAAGGTTTGATCTTAAATTTTTCTCAAATATAATGCCTACACATATAAACTGCACCTAAATTAGGTTTCTGTATTTAGTGGTAGAAAAGAGGAAAACATACAATGAAACACACAGTATTCTATGCTTACCAAAGAGGGTGTTAGAAAATGCAAATATAAGTGACAAAGCTAAAATTTACCAATAATGGTGGGGCTTCAATATAGGAACATGTGCTTGAAATGCATCAACACATGCCTACTTGACATACAACATACAGAGCAGTCAAACCAACCTAAAGTTCTTTGCAATAATTATCATTAAGAAAGACAAGAATTTAATTTAAGGAATGCAGGCTATTGTTACTTATGGAATAAAAACAGCTAATACTAGATGGTTATTACTGCATCCTCCTGTTCTCATCTCTCTAGTAGAAGCTCTGAACCTCATTTTCCTTGCTTCTTAAATATTATAAGAGCTCAGATGCTCAAGAAATACTTTGCTTGTGGGCTTCGCATCTTGTGATTTATTTCATGGGCTCATAGCCAAGAATTGAATAATTTTGAATGGCCTCCTCCGTTATTCTCCTTAGCAACTTCATAAGCAATATAGAAATCTACAATTTTAATTTCTCTTATAAGCCCTAAAATGCAAAGTCTTTAAGCCATTTCCTTTCCCTCTTGGCTCTTTAGCTATCATTACATTGCTCTGTTTTATAGACAAAGGCAAAAGAGCAAGTGACTTTTGCCTGATGGCTGGTAATACTATTATTATGTAGGGAGTTTCAGTGACCCCAATGATTTGAGGACAAGGCTATTTATTTATTCCCTGGGAGGTATATCAGTCAGATAGGCAGTGCATGAGCTCAGCCATCTGATTTGGAGGAGAATGTGTTTCCCAAATCAGATAAGGAGGGCAAGGCCTGACGATAATTCCATCATAGGAAATTTGATATAGTCTCAGAAGGATGTAACTAAAATACAAGTTTTACAAAAAGAAAAAAAAAGTGATGAATGGCACTAACCCATTACCAGAAGTTAAATAAATGGTCGAATGCAATAATGAATAAACAGCTGGGCTCTGGAGTCTATATATCTGGGTTCAAAACCAAGTTCATCTTATTACAGTAAAAATGAAATATTTTGCAAACGCCTTGGTTTATTTTTACATCCATATATCTAAATAGACATAATAACAATTCCATTATAAAATTACCTTGCAGATAATAAGAGAAAGGACATAAGAATACCTAGAAAAAGTCTGGCATATGAATAACAGCTAATAAGCAGTATGTGTTAGCTTGCCTATTATAGATTTTTCCTATTCCTGGGAACTCTAGCTACCTTTTTGCTTTGCTTTTCTAACATCCATTATTACCAAACATTATATTTTTCTTTACCTATCCCTTGTCTCATCAGTCTTCCCTGATCCCACCATTGAATCTACCCTAGAACATGTTAGAACCTGCTGCTGTTCTCTGGTGGCCCGAGATAAGTGCTACCAACCTTTCTCTTGTCTTATTTTGTTCCATCATCTGTAAAGTGGGAAAATAGCTGTATGTATCAGACAAAGCTGTCAGGACAAAGACATGACATCATTTGCATCAAGGGCCATCAGCCACAGAGGCACAGCAGGCGCAGCAGGGGACATCATTCTCAGCCACAGGGTTCTTTCTGCTTCTCTCCTCCCTTGCAAATTTCTGACATTTTCTAAGAGTTAGTTCAAAACCAACCGTCTATAAGAAATTTCTTCTCCAACCTAAACCTCAGTTGACCCTTTCAGTCACAGCTCTAAGTCTGGTTCTGTGTGGCTGCTCTCCATGTACCCTGTATTCAGACATAGATTTTTTTTTTTAATTAAAATTACTCTTTTTTTTTTCTCCTTCATGACACTGTAACATCCTTTAAGTAAATACAGTGTTACTTGTCTGACTCAGTGAACGTTTCCATAAACACAGACATGCATTTAAACTAAGGCTCATACAGAGACTTCAGCAAATTCCTCTGCATCTGTCCCTGACACTCCAGAACTGCCAGTGCCTTTCTCTGTCATCATTTTTTAACTTCACTTGTAATAGAAATCAATTGGATTCATCCAATATTTCAGCTGAAAGTTGAGCAATGAAATCTGGAGAAATACAATTGTATGAGTAAAATCTTACAAAAGTCCTTTCCTTTCCTTTTTTAATTTTTTTTTTATTTAAAATGTTTTTTCCTTTTTAATTTTACATACCAACTACAGTTTCTTGCCCTTCTTCCAATCCCAGCTACCCAATCCACCCCCATCTACTCAGAGATAGTAAGGCCTTCCACAGGGAGTAAACAGAGTCTGGAATATCAAGTTGAGGCCAAGCCCCTACCCTCTGTATCAAGTCTGAGCAAGGTATCCTTCCATGGGGAATGAGCTCCAAAAAGTCAGTTCATGCACTAAGGATAAATCCTAGTCCCACTGCCAGAGGCCCCACAAACTGTCCAAGTCACAAAACTGTCACCCACATTCAGAGGGTGTAGTTAGGTTCCAAACAGATTCCCCAGAGTCACTAAGCTCCCTGCTCCCAATAGCTCAGGGAAGCTTATCTAGGTTTCCTCATCATAATCTTGAACCTTTTGCTCATATAATCCTTCCTCCCCTTCTTCCACTGGACTGGCAGCTTGGTGCAGCGCTTAGCTGTGGGTCTCTCCATCTGCTTCCATCAGTTGCTGGATGAAGTTTCTATGATGACAATGAGGGCAGTCATTAATTTTGTTACAGAGAAAGGCCAGTTCACTATTGCTTGGAGTCTTGGCTATTGCCATGTTTGTGTATGCTTGGGAATTTCCCTAGCGCCAGCTCTCTCCCTAACCCCAAATGGCTTCTTCTGTCAAGATATCTGTTTCTTTGCACTCTCTTTCTGTCCCTCTCCCAATTTAACCATTCAGCCATCCTGTCCCCTATATTCTCTTTCCACCTCCTTGGGGAGGGAACCCCTCACACCCCATGCTCCCAATTTACTCAGGAGATCTTATCAATTTCCCCTTCCCAGAGGGATTCTTGGATGTCTTTCTTAGGGTTCTCCTTGTTACTTTTTCTTAAAAAGCTAAATAAACAGAGAAAACAAAACAAAACACTAACAAAAAATAACCCCAAAGTCCCAAACATGTAATCAGGTTATATATTTTTCAGAGAAATTACTTCTAGTCATACAAATGTTACTTATTGCCTATAATATGACTTTAGAGGAATAGGTTTTCACAAAAATCAAAGAGTCTAAGCATTACCTTGAACATAGTAATTGTTCTAGAAAGAAAATATGGATAATGAAAAATGGAATTAGCAACAATGGTTCAGAGTAAATTGCTTTTCTGATGTGTGGATGCTATTTGTCTAAATTTTTGTAAGGAGCTGTGCAGGAGACTGGGTGAGTAGGAGGTCTTGCTTCAGAAGCACTAGTATCCACTTAAATTGCTAGGTATGACTATGTGCTTATTCCCCCAGCAATTCAGGGACAGAGAGAGGCAGGTCCTGGAAGCTTACTGACCATCTAATCTAGACCAAATCACTGCTTACAGTTTAGTGAGAGATCCTATCTCAAGGAAATAAAGCAGAGACAAATGAGGAAGACACCTAATATAGGTCTCATAGACACACTTGCATGCATGTAACACATACATTCTACTACCACAAAAATAAGAAAAAGTATTTTAGGAGAAAAGAAAATAGTCAAATGTGTAATAGTAGAGTGGATAGAGCAAAAAGTGTCTAACTGATTCTTGCAGATTAAAAAGTATTAAATGTAAAAAGCTACAGAACTGGCCCTGAAAGATCAAAACAATGGACAAACAGGATGAGTATTTGTTCAACAACCAGTCACTCTATTCATTGAGGGATATTTAAATTGGGGGTCAACATGCAGTGTTAATTATAATTATCTCTTTTATCATTGGTCTCTATGAGCAGAGTGCAATAATGCTGGACAACTAAAGAGACTGAAATTATTTTCTGCACAGTCATTCTGACACAATTAGAATCTTAAGAAAGCCCATGTAAGTAGAGTACCTGATGTCCTCTGAAATTCGTAACTAGCTTCCAATATTCTGACATAGTGTATCATTATGAAGTTATATAAATATGCCTTTTAAATCTGTGAGCCATGGAGAAAAGAGGGATGGAGAGGAGAAAGAACAATTTTTTTTATCTTTGAACTTGAAAATAGCAAAAATAATTAGTTTTGAAGCTCACATAATTTCAAGAGTTGATAGATCTGAGGGCTTTTGTACAGCTCAGTGATAAAGCTTATGCTTAAAATGTGCAAGACCCTGGGCTCAGTCACAGATATCCTCAGGCCTACTCCCTAGACGAGAAGAAAAGGAGCCAGTGGACCTCCTCTGTAAGTCATCTAGATCAACAACATCTGGATGCTGTCTAACTGAGAGCATTGGTTGGTGGAAAGAATTAACATACACATGACACAGTGAAGTCAGCCAGTGAGGTGAAGGTAAGTTATCTGTGAGGCAAGATTTGGTTGGCAACAAATATCAAGTTCTATTCTGGGTGAGAATTTCCTTCCAGTAGACTTGCATTAGGGTGTAGGCATCTGAAAATCAGGATACTATGTAGCAAAATGACAACAGGCTTACTAGATGTATTAATATACCTCACCAATATTCAGGTACTTTCAGAAGCATGGGATGGTTGCACTTTGTTCCCTTATACTTTGGATTTTTTTATTCCAAATCAAATGTTGGCAGAAAGAATATATGGCACTTTGTGGCAAAAGATTCTAAGATAACACAAGATCCACTTTTCATCCCTTCACTCTTGCTGGATTCATTCCAATTTTGGTTTTCAGAGAAAAGATAGCTTCATGCCAAAGACCACCCACTATGGAAATGAAATCCTAGAGCTGAATCCACCTTGGCATTTAAGGAAACTTGGATATTTGTGTGGTTGTCTATCCGAGCATACTCTAACTCACCAGGACACCAGTAAGCTTAGTGTTATCATTGCATTTCCTCTATCATTTCCATACCAAGGGATATGACTTTCTGAGCATATACAGGCATGTAGTTAGCTCAGCAGCCTTTTCTCATTACAATTTATAAGACCAGTGAGTATTAATCTCCATCAGTGTCTTATCAGCTTTGCTAATATGAATTAGTATCCCAGGGTTTGATTGACTCTGGCATGCTGACAAATGTGAGTTTTCAAACCCGTAAAACAAAAACAACCTGACCCTTGAATTTGAGCCTGTTGCCAAGGTAACTCTCTCCTTTTCAGACATTCTTTGAAACCAGGTGGCTCTTTCTGACATTTCTAACCTGTTTCCACACATATTTATTAGGAGAATCAATAAAATCACTGAAGTTTTAAACCTAAACAACCCAATGGAATAATTTAAGAATTTTAGAAGGCAAACCAAGTCACTACCTCTGAACGTACATCTGCTATACACCACAGATGTTTCTATGTTTAACTTCATAATCCTCATATGGCCATAGAAGGTAAATTAAATATATATTCTATTTATAAGGAACAACCTGTGGCTGAGCTAAGTGATATGAGTGTAACACAGAGTCAGAAATTTATCCCAGCTCTTCTAAGTCAAGGTCTGAGGTCATTCCAAACTGAAAGCATTAATTACATTTTCATAATTCAGTTACAGGGAACCTCTAGTGAATCCTTGCAGTGATTTCATAAACACATCCCTGTTTGGCCCCTCACTAGGGTATTTAATTTGATATATTCTGAATACATTTCCCATTTTTCACCTTATTCATTAGCGACAATGAAGAACGCTCAATAAAGATATAAAATAGCATAATTCCTATGTAATCAGAGTGAATCATATAAATAGTAACTTGCAAGAAATACAAATAATTCTACAGGACTGCATTGAATATGTATTGACCCAAATTAGCTCGACTTGCTTCCAAACATCTTTTCTAATTCTGTGGTCATTTACCCAATCAATATTTATTGTGGTTCTGCAATATTTAAGCTTTATAATATTAGTGAGACATGACACTCCCAAAGTGACAAGGTAGGACATAATTTTGCAAAAACACTTGGAATAACTATATATATGAAACCTTATTTTGTAGCTGTGTGGTTTGGACAGTAAGCCTTGATCTCTGTGTCAGGGAAAGAATGCTGAAAAGAAAATTTGACCATTAACTTTCCTTATCAATTTACTGGACCTTGAATGAACTAAAAGACTCACCTAGGGTGGGCTAGAATGATTAATTACTGGGAGATAAGCCTCCTGGGCAGCATAGTCCAGAAGTAGCCAAGATCTAAGGAAGTCCAAGGGAAAAGCAGATGTTTTCATCTGCCTGCTAGTTAATGCAATTGAAATAGCTGACTCAGGAAGCCAACTTCTTCAGCCTTCCACCATGGACAGATGATTTTCAGCCCTCTAAAAAATTCTCCTGGCCTTCATTACTAGACTGGAATTGTTGAGGGGTCCAGCCTTATAGATTGAGCAGTTAGTTATCAAGTTCTTAGCCACTTTAGCATGCAGATGGCATCAGCTGGTCTATCAAATTCAGAGACTGTAAGACAGTCTAATTCCTTTGCAACATATAGCCACTCTAATGATTCCTATGTGTTGACTTGCAGGAGGCACATGCCACTTTGCCAACTATGTGTTTGACCAGATAGAGAATTATATGATACTAAGATTACCTGCTACAGGCTCTGCAGGAGATGCGGAGTGGGGATCAAACAGTTCAGAATTTCAAGACTGATTCATAACTCATCTCCTCCCCCAAGTGTATTTAGCAATGTTTTAAATGGGGTAGTCTTAAACTAGACTAGAATAAAGACTCCAAAATGAGAAGTCTCTTAAAACCCTGGCTGTCTAGGCTACAAGATCTTGCTGATCCTGTTTTGGGTGAGCTTTCTCTGAGACTACAGTAATCTCTGTTCTGCCCAGTCCCAGCAACCCACCAGAAAGATACCTAGAACCACACTGAATCTCTGAATGCAAATGCAAAGCAAGGTTTATAACAGCTGTACAGCTGAGCACTTCTGTCACACAGCAGTGCTAGTGTGGAGTGAGCCTCTCCCCACTACTCAAAAGCAAGACTTTTTAAAACACAAAGATCAAGCAAAAATCATAGAAATGTCTTTTTCAGGCTGGGGAGTAAGGGGCTCAGAGAAAGTTTCTTTACTATTACTTTCAAGTGGGCAGGTGCTGGCTGTCTGGTTGTCTTAGGAGGGAGAAGATGCTTCCCAGCTGGGCTGGAATGCCCTCTGATTACCCAGGACCTTGGGCATTTGGCCTTGGGTGTTTAGCCTTGGGGGTTTAGAAACTTCTCAGCTCTCAAAATAGCTCCAGGCCTCAAGGTGGAGGGACTTTAGTTTCCACAATCTTAAGATCCCAATTTGTAAGGTCATATGCTACTTTTAAAAGTATTTGCACTATTTGATTAATATGCTTAATTCTATTAGAAACTATTTTTTTTTCAAAACAAGATTTATTTAGTATACAATATTCTGCATATGAGAGAAGGGCACCAGATCTCATTATAGAAGGTTGTGAGCCACCATGTGGTTGCTGAGAATTGAACTCAGGATCTCTGAATGAGCAGCTATTGATTCTAATGACCTCTGAATCATCACTTGAGCCCTAGAAAGAATTCTTAGAACTTGCCTGAAATAATAATCTAACTCTCAGAGACAGAAAGAAAAGTGGAATAATTTGGAAGAAGAAAGGATCATATCTCATAAATGCCCTTAAACTATTACTTTTTTTTAATTCAGATATTACTGTATCTGAAAATCACATCACCATTGACTACAAAAATCATCTTTCTCATAAATAAGGAGGGAAACCTTCTTTCATATCATGTGTCATTTGAGTACTTCATTCAACTGCTCAAAATTATTTTGTACTTTTTATTTGTAAATCTCTGAGGTAATATTTGAAATCCAAAGATATTCAAACCTCTTATCAAAAAGTCATAGCAGTACAATATCATTTTTGCTAAACTGATAATGTTAAGTGTAAGATTATTCATAGAATATAGATTGGAGTTCATTTGATCTGAGAAGCCAAAAAAAATGTAATCATAAGAAATCTATCACCAACATAAATAGAAGAGAGTAAAAATAAAAATAAAAAATCATATGGACCTTTTTATTTTCAGAAGAAATATCTTGATTTCATCTAAGTAGTTTCTTAGGCAACCATAAAATCAAAGAGAAACTAAGAAAACGCATTGCATGGTTAATCAATATCAATTTAGTCTTTTCAGAGTTTAGATTCATCTGAGAGATTTTACTTGGTCCTAAAAGATATGGATTCCAAAGACAACTAAACTCATCCAGTAACTTGAGATAAACCATAGGCTTGATCCTCATAAAATTATTGTTTATGTAAAAATACTTAGCACAAGTAAAATGCTTGATAAAATGTGCCCAGTGTGATTATAGGTATAAACAAATTGGGATTATGGGCTTTGTAATCCCAGCCAAAACAGAGTAACAAAGAAGCTAATAGTCACCAGATGGGAAGAGCTGTGTGCATCTTCCTTCACACTCTCTTAAAATTAAGTTGTCCACCTTAGCATAACCCAGTGATCTGAATGTTTTCTTAAAGCTTTTGTAATCTAGCCATTTCTAAACACAGCTGTTGTAAGTAATATTGTTAAACCTAAAAACAAAACAAAATAAGCTATTACCCACAGCTCACTGAGAATTTATAAAATGAGAAGAATGTTAAGAGATACATGGATGAGTAAAGGCAGTGAGACTAGTCTAAAGGGGCACTGAGTAATGTGTGTGGGTAAGGGCGTGAAGGAGTCAACAAAGGCTGAAGTACACAAGAAGAATCTCTTCCTGGAGACACTGCAAAATAAAAAGAGACTGGAAGCCTTTGACAGGCTGAGATTTAGGGGTAAAATTGACAGGAGAAATAGATTTCAAATGAACAAACATGGAGGCAAAATGCACTTAATATTTTCCAGGGAGAAAATATCATTCTCCAGGGAAAAGTGATTCATGAATGATATGGGTAGAAAGGTGGGATTAGACTACGTTGACAAGCATGATTTACATCAGGATAAAAGACTTATTTAAAGCTGTAGTTATCAGGAAATAAATACCTGTGATAGGCTCCCTCATGTTATCAAGGGGACCTTATTCCTGGCCTAGTCACTCTCACTCCAGTACTGGGCTTATTGAGCCCTTAATTAAATGTAAATGTCTTCATCAACTTCCATGGTGGGGGTGGGGTGGGGAGAGGGAGCCTCTAGTAGCTTTGTGGAAAGAGCAGGGCAGATAGAATTTAAGAGCCAGAGAGGATAGATGATTCTGAGGAAACATTTTCCTACAGAAAAACAGGACTTATAGACATGCAAACTCAACAGAGACTATGGCAGCATGCGCAGGACCTACGAAGGTTCAAACCAGACAGAGTATCAGTGCTGGAGAAGGGAAGCAGACATGAGCAAAGATCGCTAACCAGGAAGCATTCTCCAATTAACAACTACTTGCAAATGAAATTTTACTTTTCTCTAATAGTCTCACTGGGTATATAAAACACTCTTAAGGGGAGGCTCCATGTTCAGCAGCAGACAGAAAAAAAAAAAAAAAAAAAAAAACAAACTGAACACACTAGTATTTTTGTACACTCCTTTTTTCATATTGTTTTGTTTGGACATTTATTGTTTTTTTGATAGTTTGTTTATATTGTATGGTTTCTGGGAAAAAATAGAAGTCAACAAACAAACAAGCAAAGCAGCATCAGAAAGAAGCCCTAGCAGTGTGTGCAGACACAGAAGTTAGAATTCTGAATTACAAAGCAAAACAAGAAAATTGAAAACAGTTTCATTAAGTCAAGAGAATTGGAAGGATTATGGAAGGAGCTAAAGATCTGCAACGCAAAGACTCGGGCTTCACTGGTAGAGTCCTTTAGGAGTCTGGGACCCTATTTGTTTTGGAGTTATGTGTAACTCTCCCGTTTCCTTGTAATAATGCATTTAGAATCCTAATTTCTTTATCTATTCACACAGTTTCTCCAAAGACCACACCTAGTAACCTCAAAACTCCTTGATTCCAACCTGCACAGAACAACACTGCACTACACCTCTAACAACAGTGAAATTTGGAAAGTTTCCTTATATAACTATATTTATGATATATGGGAAAATAATAAGAATAATTGGGGCCTGAAATAATTTTGGATGCATGCACAGTGAGGCAAAGCTGTGCCAACTAAACTTTTAGGGAGGACCTTCTATGTATCAGTTTATGCTTGTATGTAATTCCCCATGCATATGATTAAAATCAGATGCATTATGAAAACTCATATGCCTCATGGAGAAATGATTATATGACATAATTTACCAATTAAAATAGAGACCTTTCCAGTCAACCCCTTAACAAGCAAACTCCTCCTTATTTTGAAGGCCACAAAGCAGATGTTCAATAAAAATTGTGGCTCCTGAGTACCTTCACTTCTGTGAACCACTGACAGTTTTGACAGTGTATCATTCCATAATCTTTGCTACTGATTCACTTCCAAAAAAAAAATTATCTTACTGCTTTTCCAAGTCCGTGTGACCCCTTATTTCTATCATTTGAATAAAATCTCCGAACTTCAAATACTTGACACTGACCTAAGCCAGCAGTAACATTTCAAGCAGAGAATGTCTTAGATGTGGGGGGCATATTGAGGGCATATCTACCCTCTTTGCTACAGGGTAGATGTTTTACTGACTATAAATTTCCAATAAGAAGTTTGCTTCCTTATTCTGAAACCTTGAATCATTAGATCTGCCTTTTGTTTTTATTACCATCACCCCACTTTTAGTAGCCAAGCCAATACAGGATTCATTACTCTACTTCTCCATAATTACCTTAGTTGTTGAGACAAAAAAATTGATTAGAGTCCAAATTTATAATAAGCGTCTCTTATCAATTATTTTCAAAGGGATTGTTCACTGACAGAAAGTGAAGAACCATGACTAGAATATTTCTAAGGCTTTTGGAATTGATAATATTAGAGTTTATCTAGTTATAAAACTCAATAAATTTTACTCAAATACATGTTTGATATTTATAGGTTAATTCAATGATCTAAATATTATTTAATAAATAAAATGTAGCTTTTCATTCTAAGAGTAGTGTGGTAAAACATGTTGACTTGTACATGAAAAGATAAGAATTAATCCACCATGAATTCTCAAATGTTCACTGATGGTAGTAGCAGTTCATAGACAGAGATACTGAAGGATCTCAGCTAAAACTAGAAACTTGAGACTATAGAGAAGGATCGATGAATAAATTATGTGACCTGGGATGTATCTCATTTACCAGTCTTGTCTAACATTCATTAGCCCTGGCATGGTGGTACACACCTGTTATCCCAGACCTCAGAGAGTGGGTGAGGGCAGTGGAATCAAAAGTTTAAGGTTACTATCAGATACATAATGGGTTTGAGGGCAGCCTTGGGTATATGAAAGCCCGTCTCTTGTCGCAAAAGACAAAAGTCAACCAAACAACCAAACAACAAAACCTGAAAAATACTACAATATCATATCATATTTTCTCCTTTAGTAGTTGGCCTAAGCTCTCATTGTTTAAATTCCCAAAGATAATCTTAATTTTTCCTTCTTTATTTAACTATATATTTGTATAGTAATTGTGTTTTTGTCAGGCTGGTAGGGGTTACCTGAGGATTTCCTTCTAGAGACTTCCATTTAGTGAAGCCAAATCTTGACTTTGTTACAGAAAAGAGTTTCAGGAAATGCTAGTATGAAGCAGAATTGCAGTTTATTAAAAGACATTTGAATATAGATTTAAGAGGAGTGCACAAGAAGATACATTCTTAGAGAAAGAATAAGGCATACCCAAGTGTGAATATGTGAATCTATTGAAGTCCATGCTTCAGCATCTTTACAATAACCATAGTAGATTTGGGCATGCTCAAAGGATGTACAAGCCATTAAAGAAAGGATTGCTCCTGACTTGGGCTGGACAAAAATCACAGTTACTATGGTAATGCCACAATACCATATAAGGTTAGAGTTGCAATGTACATTAAAAAATAATAGCCTTGTTTTTGAGGTTTCTAGAAAATATGTAGAAAGGGAGTAAATTCAAAGTTGAAGCATAGAGACCTATGCCTTATGCTCAGGTTCATTGCTATGTTAACATTCTTATTAAAAAACATCTCTATAACAAATGAATATTATCTTTTATTTAGCACCCTCGATGGCAAATGTTCTTAATTATTCTGAAATGCTTGCCTCTCAGTCAGACTCTGAAGCGAAGAGCCTTTTGTTCTTTGATGTCTCCATAATTTTCTCCATCTTTCTGCCCTGCCTCATTTTGAGCATTATCAGTTACTTTTCTTCTTAAACTATCCATTATCCCTATTTAAAATGTGGTCTTAAATGGATGCCAGTAAACACTTCATTCTCTGCTTTCAATGATGAGAACAGAGTGACTTAGGGTTGAGGAGCCCAAGTGTATTGAAATGTTCTTTGTACTCTTGGCCCACTTACTCTATCTGTTTCAAACACATTGGAAGAACTAGATGCTTGATTGGCTTAGGATACATTTTATCAAAATTATTCTTAACAGCTTTCCTCCTAAACTTCTGTTTTTATTTCCCTAACTTGTCACTGGCTCTGTCATTCACTCTCTACTGTTAGCTGGATCCATGAAAGATTTGGTGGTCTTCTATTTCCTGGAAAACTACAATAAGCTTCGAGGTCTTTTCAATTCTACCTGTAAAGCTTACTTTCTGTGTACTTTCTTTCTTTTTTTTTTTTTTTTAAACTTTATTTATTTATTTGCCTTGGTGTTTGCCTGGAACTGGAACTACAGACAGTTGTTAGCTGCCATGTGGGTGCTGGGAATCGAACCCGGGTCCTCTGGAAGAGCAGAGGGTGCTCTTAACCGCTGAGCCATCTCTCCAGTCCCGTACTTTCTTTTCTATGCCACTCCACTATCATAATTTTAAGGAACACTAGTATCCAGAAAGTTATGTGTTTTGAGATTCTGGTTCAATGCACAGAAAAATAAGATAGATTTCAAGCAATTTAATAAGAGAATAATAAAAGTAAAATTTAAACAAATAATTTAGAAATGAATTGAAGACATTTAAGTTTATGATATTGCTGAATGTTAGCTCAGCATATCTCTATGAGCAAGCTTTACTGAGATAAGAGAAACAGATAGGGTTCCAGTTATGAAGAGTGATATGTTACCTGGTCACATCTTTGCTCTTGTATACAGATGAATGTTAACTTTATGTTAGATTGTGGAAAAAACAATGTTTGGTAAAGAAAGCAAGCTATCATTTTTTTCCTGTTTTTCTTTATGTGATGTCACTTTCTCTGGGCATATGAGATCACAGCTCTTAAACAATAGTTTTCTGATTATGTAATTTCCATGTTCAAATACCTTCCCACAACATAAGCAAATTTAAACTCATCACATTGATGTGCTGGAATTTTCTCAACATATCCTCATTTCATTGATCAAAGCATAGGTCCCCATTGTTTATATGAATCAATTATCTTTTCAACCAAACAAAACATTTTAGTCACAATATGTAGCATATAATACTGTGGTGGTTGTATTTTAATTATTTCTTTTTGTGTGTGTTGATTTGCATAGACTTTTCCATATATCCAATATCAACCTGATCTTTAATCCTCACCCCAGAATCCATTTCTTCCTTCCCTAATGATATTTATAAGTGCAACTACTTTCTACAATTTAGCATATTCTGTCCTTTGATGGATTTATTATTTGTCTGAAGAGAAGAAAGAAGAAAACAAAGTATGGGGGAAAGGAGAAAGCAAGAGAAAAATAAAGAGGAGAAAGAAGATAAACATTGTAAAAAATGAAAGAAACAAAGAAAAGGATAGCTGAAAGGGAGAGAGAGAGAGAGAGAGAGAGAGAGAGAGAGAGAGAGAGAGAAGAATCCTAGTAAAACTTTTAATGAAAGGCCAAGAAATAAATAAGATAACATTTTCCAAAGCCTGTAAGTGACTAGCAAGAGAATAGACTCAAGTTTCAGTTCAAGGACATGTGTCATCTGTGACATTGGACAAGCTCTAGATCCTTCCATTTTTCATCTGTAAAATGGAAACAGTTTTCTCAGACTGTCATTGGAATTAAGTTTATACCAGAAGGTACTTAAAACATTATCTGGCACATGGTTTAGATTTAGATAAATGGGTGCCCCTTGTATATAGTCCACTGTCGTTATGCTTTCACGAGTTTCTTTAAATCAAAAGATTGTAGGTTGGAGTCATAAGAAAAGCCAAAATGTACATCTCCTAAATTTCATTACTATAAAGTGACCCAGGGCTGGGCAGCTGGTATTTCTGAATCAGCAATATCCTTAAGTGAAGCACTATGGTGAAGCCAGCCCTGGCTTACCAGCCCTCTGGCATCTGTTAGTCATAGCTCTTGACTCTCAGCAGAGAGTAATTCCTCATCTGTCAAAATAGGCAACTAGTATATTAACAACAACAACCCACAGAAAAACAGTTTATGAGAGCTCTTAGTAAAGGAAAAGATGTAAAAGGTAGATTCCCATGTTTTGGAAAGAGCAGTGGGAAGTGTTAAGAAAGAACAAGACTTATACATACCCAACAGACATGAAGTTTTTCCTTCTTTGGGAACCTTTATTCTCAGAGTTTGGGATAGCAGAGAAAATATCAGCTAACCCAGTCTTTTCTGCTGGATCTTCTGTGGTGATGATGGTAGTACATGTGTGTATGTGCACACACATGCATGCATGTTACCACAGCCCATTCTTATCTGTTGCCTAAGTCCTGACACTATCTTCATTTTCCATGTTGTAAAATTGAAACTCAAATATCAAGAAAGCTGAGACGTGTGAAGCTGGAGAAACCTGATCCAGTCTTTTGTGTAAGCCCCTAACTTTTGTTCTCCCAAATCATCTCAGTGGTGAAGACAGTTTTTCTTCTAGCTTCTTCTCACTTAGGGATTCAATATCCATAATAAATGATCAGCATGTCTATGTCTCACCTTGTCATCTTTATATTACAAGTTCCTACTAAGGCTTTCTCATTGAGTCAAACATACTATGTAGACTATGACTTGTTTTCTAAAATTTAGTAGCAATAATATATAGTATACACAATCACACACACACATACACACACACACACACACACACACACACACACACACACACACACATATATATAATCACTTTTGAGGGCCTATAACTATAAAACTAAAGGGGGAATGATTATTGACAAAATAGAATTTTGACTGCTGTGAGCATGCACACAGTCCAAAATCCAAGCTGCTTGGGTATCGGAAGCAGGAGGATCTCATGAGCCTAGAAGTTCCAGAGTTTGAGATTGGTCTGAGTAACATAGGAAGACCTTATCTCAAACCAAACTTAACCAAGCCAAGCCAAGCATCCAAACATACAAATACCCACAAATCATGTAAGTTCCTTATGTCTCCATGCCTTCATTTTTTCCCTACCTGAATAACAGAGATACTAACTTTTCTTCATCTCCCTTTTTGGACTGTTTCAGACTTCTATTCTTTGAGACACAAAATAAGTACATAAAAAAATTTAAAAACAAAATATTTAAAAAGCCATGTCCTTTTTCTATTATAGTACATATAACATAAGATATACATATAGTATCAGAAGCCTGAAAAATGGTTTAAGCTTGTATATATGAAGATCTGAGGCTGAATCCCTAGTTGCTAGCTAAAATAAAATTTTAAAATAAAAACATTTGGCATCGCAGCATGTCTATAATTTCAGCATTGGGGAATTGAACAATTGCTCAACAAGAGTCAAGCCAAACCAGTGCCCTCCCGGTTCAATGGAAAATCCATCTTAAAAGATAAAATGGAGAATAATAAAGGAAGACATTTGATATTGACCTCTTGCCTCCATACACATTCATGTACCTACAAATTTTCTCCACCCACAAAAATAAGAGAGAGAGAGAGAGAGAGAGAGAGAGAGAGAGAGAGAGAGAGAGAGAGAGGTTAGTTACTTGGCTAGATGAAGCAGTGAGCAAATGATTAAAGAACTTTCAGTAACATAGAAAAAGTTATTACTTAGTAATTGTTGCAGCAGTGAGCAAAGAGATATCAGCAAGCCTGAGATGTTACTTAGCTCCGCTTAACAAAACTCAAAAGGTAAGAAGATGGGCAATCTGCATGTACTAGAGCTGTTGTCAAGGACAGGGACCAACAGGAGGGAAGCTTGGTCCTGGACAGAGAAAGAGTTAACCAAATGACCACAATTTGCTGCTGAAATGATGTGACTTTATCCTTTGATTTGCAGCTAAGTCTATATTCTTAAAATTTACAGACATATTTTTCTTACTATGACTCTAAAGCTTTCACACTGCCAATCAAATATGATTTCACCCAGCTTTCTTTCCTTAGTGCTATGGCCTGATCCTTCCATAAATTCCTTTCCCAAGGACTACCTCAACACATCTTTATTTCTTATGAAATGAAAACCTGTTATATTCTCTTTCTATTGCAAACAGGGTTGTTAAAGATATGGGTATGACATTCTGGAGACTTTCCAATGTTTTAAATATAAGGTAAAAGTTATGATCCAATAGAGTTTATAATACAACATGTAGATTTTATTTCATCATTTACAAGAGACATAACTGCAAGGTTTTTGAAGTTGGAATATGTAACCATTCAGAATGGAGGCAGTAACTGTTCTACTATGAATTAAAAAGTTCTCTTTTATTTTAATCCATACATTATATATGCTAAATCATTTTCCTGCCAAGTTAACTGCATATCATCACTGCTGATCTGTTTCTATTTCTAAAAGTTAAGCTATGATCAAGTATATCTGAAATCACTAAGATGAGTGTCTCTCCAAAAAGACCACTGTTAGCAGAGAGGGTGGTGCAGCTTCATGCCAAACAAAGAGACTTCTTTCTTCATCCAGAAAGCGTACGTTTCTGAAGACACACTGCTAGAGGATTAGGCTTTCTAAAATGTTGTGGTTTTGTAGGAGACGAACATGAGTGTAGATGAGTGAACTCTCCATTTAATGTTTGTGGGAACCACTGTAACCTCTGTATTATTAGAGGAAAAATAAAAGTATAGAACTCAGCAAAATACTGGGAGAGGTATGCTGAGGAAATTGCTCAGTATATTTGTTAAATGTTGATGTGGTTTTGGTCATTTCATCCTCATCTTTAGTGACTTCATCACTGTCTTCATTATATCACTTCATCTACAAACATCACTTAAACTTCATTATTACTGAAGCCAAGCAGTGCCACATGTTTCTGTACTTACTTTTCTACTTATTGTGAATCAAGTTAGTTTGGATCATGGTCTACAGAATTCTTTGTTTATTGTAGTAAAAGTATTTAGTTAGAGATTTCCACATCATGGCCAAAGAGAAAGCAGAAAACAGACCAGATCCTGAGGAGGACATGGCATTCAAGTCCTGAACTTGGGCTGGCTAGTAAAAGCTAGGAAAGCCTCAAAGTTCAAAAGTACATAAAACAGTATCCTAAAACAGCCTACTAAAACAGCATCACCAACTGAGGACCCCGTTCTTCACTTGAGGAGCCACTAGGCATCATCAGAATCCTTAGAATCTCTGCCATCTTCATTTTCACTGGAGTCAACTATAGCAGGCCCAGACTACTTCCAATGGAACGTCTATATTTTTCATTTACATTTCAAAGCATATTTTTAACTCATCAGACTAACAGAATATATTTCAAATTCCCAGAAGGCATCGATTCTTGCAGGGTTTTACTATGATTCTAATGGTGGGCTTTTTGGTTCTGATATAAAAGGCAGTTTTCTATCTTCTCAAAATGGTCCGACATTAGATAAGGGAAGGAAGGGTGCAAAGGAACAGGGGCTAAGACAAATGATACCAGGAGCCATGACTTCCAGACACATTCTCTTTATTACCTGAAATATCCATGAACTTTAGGATATGGTGTGATGTGAATTAACAAAGACAGATTCAAATCAACCAGAAGATTGTTACTGACTCATTAGGAATCTCTTTGTCAGAGACCTAATTCACATTACTCTTTGCTTAAAAGTAATCTGTTATTGCTACCTGGTAAAAATTACCTTTATTAAGCAGAACAAAGGCAATAATCAGCCCCTGATTATTTAATTATAATCAGTAATGGTGAGTATAAGAATTGGTTTGCTTCGCAACCTTTTTCTTATTTAGCCATTAGTGGCTCCTTTGACCACCTTCCCATCCTTTGTAGCCAGCTCCATTGAAAGACTGAGTCATAACAAAGGGTCCTATACTGGAGGTGTTTTTATGCATCACACATGAATCAATTTGTTGAATACTTTGGCAGGCAGAAAAAGAGGATCTTGAGTTGCTTATATCTTGATAAATAGTGAGAGGACATTGAATCACACAGATTGTTTGGAGTTCCAGCTGTATTACTCACCTACTTCAGACATGCCCTAGTCAGCAGGACCACATAGGGCTATTTAGGAATAAGAGGTCTTTCAACTTAAACTGAGAATAATATCTATTTTGATGGCTTCCTATTCATGTGAGTAAGAGTACTGATTAACAATTGATATTTAAAAATGGAAATTAAATGGGACTAATCATATTTAATATACCTCATTCATTTAATGAGAAACATATAGTATGAAAAGATTAGTTTTACTGAGGTGAGTATTTTTGCATAGAAGAGAATTAATGACAGAATTTTAACAGTCTTGTTATTGTCTAATGCAGTTAGATCAAAGAGTAAATTCTAGGAATTTGGGGATGGGGGGCAGACTGGGGTTGCTGGTCTTAAAGCAGGAAGATAACTGTGGCAAGGAAAAGGCAGAAGAGATTTCTGTACCAAAAGAAAAAAATTACTTTCTTCTTAGAAATTCAAACCAAAACCAAAATGAGATAATAGCTCACTTGAGTCAGAATGGTTATTATCAATGGCAGCAGCACTGTGTGCTTAAGAGATCGTGGAGGAAAAGGAATCCTTGAACCTTGTCAATGGGAATGTAAAATAGTCCTGACACTAACATGGAGCAGTATGAAGTTTCTTCACAAAGTTAAAAATCATGCTAACAGGGAGTGGGGAAATGTCTTGACAGTTTAGAACATTAATCCCTGTCGAAAAGTCCTTAGTTCAGTTCCAGAACCAACATGCTGGTTTGGAACCACTGTAATTCTAGTTGTTGGGATCTCACACTCTTCTGATCACCATAGGCATCCATGTGGTGCACATACACACACTCTGGCAAAACATTTATCCACGTAAAGTCAAGTCACTAATCCTGGAAAAATATTGTACCACCTTATGGTCCAGCAGTTCCACTTCTGAACACCTACATAGTCTGATTAGATGTTTTCACTACTCTAATCACTGCAGCCCTATTCACAGTGGTCAAGTGAAGTAAACAAAAGTGCCCATAGAATGGTGAACAGATGAATGAAGAACATACACACAATGGAACACTATTCAGGAAAAGTTTAAAATTCTACAGTTTATACAAACTTACAACTGGAGAATGATGTGTTAAGTGAAAAAAAAAAAGACACAGAAATACAAATCCAGCATTATCTTACAGATAAGTCTAACAACAACAACAACAAAAAAATGACTGAAGTGGGAAGTGGATTGGTTTTATAGGAGGGCACAGAATCTGAGTGCTTGGTGGGATCCATGGCAGTGGAATCTGTACATAACTGAGAACAAGGCTTCACTTGGTACCAGAGCCCTGAGAAGTCTTCCTGATGCTAATTCCACAAACTTTCTGTCCTTTTATATTTAAAAGCTTCTACGGCCTGACAATATTTTTGGAAAGAAAAAAATTCTAAATTATTTACTATGCCACAGTTTTTACTCTGTCTCTATTTCTGCCATCAGAACACACTCACATACATGGACACAGGAGCACAAAGTAACACTGTTGTGGGGTGTGTGTGTAAACATAATTATGTTTAAATTAAAGATAAAGAGGCCATTAAGAGGGGAGTATATGAGAGTTCTTAGAGAGAAGAACATAAAGGGAAAATCATATAATTACATTATGATCTCAAAAATAATTTAAAAAAATCATAGCTACATCAATCCTGAAAATTTTTCCAAAAATTTTTGGCTAAAGGTCAATCATGCTCTAAAAGGTATCATGTTCTCATCTAAGAAGATGGTCTCCAATTTAATTTCCTACCACTGGGTATTTGTCTCCATGTGCGTAATGTTTGGGGAGGGGTTCACTATCTTATTTTCCTTAAGTGTTATCATCACTGCATTACCTTTGAGTTATAGAAACTCATTGTGCCTATACCAATATAAGTACACCACAGTACTCAGCCCAAGTCTGAAGCATTCCTCTGCTCCTACTTTATTGTCCTACAGACATTCAAAACAATGTGCGATTATATTGCAAAATGCATTGCCTCTATGAAAGGAAAAAATAAAGGACCTAGGTCATATTTATTTTGCTCTTATGACATTATTTACTTGAATATTGCTACTGCATGCTTAATGTATGTTTCTGGGATAATTAAGAATAAAAATGATGTCATTTTAATTATTTATCACTTATTTTGAGAAAATGTTCCTTCTCTGCACGTTTTTATATCCACTGTGTATTCCTCCATTAGAGCCAATCACACAATAGTTAAAAAGAAAAGGACCTTTATGCTTTTGAAGCCTCTCTATTTTCCTTCAGTCTTTGTGATGTTCTGAACACAGCCTTGTTCTCCAAGCAGATGTGGTCTGTGCATGATCTACATGTTTGAAGTAAGGAGGGCAGTTAACAGCACAATGTTAGAGGAGCAAGGATGAGCTAATGTTGATCCACAGACATGCAATATCACTGTTTCTCAAAGTCTTCCAATTTATGGCAATTATGAATCAAAAGAAAGACTGGGTCTACAGGTGGGCTCAGATAAAAATATGAGATAGGGGATGAAATGCCATTGGGTTCTCTTTCTTCTCCAGTATGTCCAGGCTGTGGTCGTAAACTGAACTGTGTTGAGCTGAGTAGTTCTATATGGGTGTAACAGATGTTGAGGCCCTGCATTGGGAATGGTTTCATATATACTTTCTGGCTAAATGAATCAGGGCATTGAGATAGAAATATCTTAAGCTCCTGATTTAAAAAGTTTCCTTACCTTTCCAGTTTCATGTTCTCTTAATTTCTTGGAAAGATCCTGCTTCAAAGGAGGTTCAGAAATGACTGATGAATAATGAGGACTGCACTATTAGACATGTTCTACCATAAACCTTAGAATAAGTTCTGAATTCTTTTATAGAGCTCAGACAATCCAAGGCAGGTGTTGCCTTCCTACCCCTCACTGCTCCTTGTGGCTGTTTAACTCCTGTTAAACAAGATAAGTGTCATTAAATTAACAAGACTGTTATCATAACAATCACAACTTTGAACTATGCGCACAGGCTGCTACACAGTCTAGTAGATGCTTCATTACCTAGATCATGGAGGTGCAACTCATAGGGATGGTTTATACAAACACTGTGATGTCAGGAGGAAAGTAAGGATGTGATTGCTGATGAGATTTGATGTTATTCCAGGATAAAATTTCATATATGTTAAAATTTTCTTTTTTTAATGATCAGTATGTTATGTTGTCCAAAACTGCCATATCTATAATTTTATATCTTACTTTGTTCTTAAATGACTCATAGGTCCCCAGTGAGAACTGAGCCATTACACTGAGCCTTACCCTATACCACTGATGTTCATAGTACCCAGATATAGTAAGAAATGACAATTTTGAAATAACAAATATTTTATAGACTTAATGTAAAATAGAAAGTGAACTTTTATCCAGAGCTGGGAAATTATAGCAAAAATAAGAGGTAATAGTGGACTTAGGTGTAAATTTTTCTTTATCTGTTCTAGTTTTTTTGATATTGGGTCATGACTTCCCCTCTAGCTCCTGCTCAGTCCATTTAACACTTTCATGCAGATTAAATAACAGATCTGTATTATTGGCAAAAGGCTTGCTTGCAGAATATGTCCACTTGATGTTAGCATCATTTTATTTTCCTATAGGAGAGATACAAGAAAATTGCTATGAACATTCAAAGGAGTTATTATATTAATCTCTTTTTTAAAAAAATTATACAACTCAGGAGAGTGTTAAGCCATTAAATGGCTTGGCATGTTCACATAACTAATAAGCAATGAGCTAGGGCTGGTTTGAACTCCCTCAAGAACAGGATGATTGCTATTCCAACTATGTCCCATGGCCTCTGTAGTCCCAGGTTTGGGGTTTGGAAAATGCTAGATTTGAATATGTATCCACTATCCAATAAAGAAGAGTCATCCATTTCTTTTCCTAACAGCAATACAAACTGATGACTTAGAGATTTGGAAGGGCATTAGACTTCCCCAGGAGATACATGCTACCTCTAGAGAGGACCCTTGAGAAAGGGTCTGAAATTTTAATTCAAGTAAAATTACAAGCTCATTTGCCCTCAGCATGGCTCACATATTCCTAATTAGAATTCTCATGACATGAGTTCAGTAGCAATGGAATTCATATAAAACATGATTATTATTTTGCATAATGAAATATGTCAACCTCCATGGAAATTAAAATAACTAATCATACCATATCAGTGACACTCAAATGCCATCATACCTTCACCGACTGTCATTTGTTCATGCAGGCCCATTACAGACCCATGATACCTTGATCTGACAGTGGGCAGGAGATAGGTTTCAAGGAAGGAGATATTAAAAGGCAACCGTGGACTGAGTTGCTGTTTGTAAACTGGCAATCAAAATGCTCAGTATACCAGAAGACAGAGCCAGGGTACTCAAGGCAAAACAATAAATGAGTACAAACCACACATGAAAACATGAAAAGACAGTAATTTTTCTACAGGACACCTTCCCACAGATTGTTTCCAAAGGTATATATATATATATATATATATATATATATATATATATATATATATATCTCCTCAGTGAGGTGGAAGCTATGATACATGCAACCTCCCTGATATCCAGTCTTTCTGTGCCACTAGACCTATAACATAACCAGTAAGATCATAATAGAATATCTTTGCATGATATTTAAGATATCCTAGGTTTCATTAAAAATATATCAGAAATGTTTACATTGCATTTATATTTCATCCATAATGAAACTGAAACTGAAAGAAGCTATGAATTATCTTTTCCTTAATTCAATCAACCGACTATCTACTGTCAAAAGAATGGGCTCTAGGAGTTGTGTGAGTTCAATAAAAAAAATTAAAACATAATCCCCATGCTAGCAAGATCCTCTTCTGATATATGCAGTTACTACCAACACTACCACATGCTAAAACTCTGCTAGAGAGAGAGTGTACTGCATCATCATAATCTCAAATTACCTAAATGATTTCATAAAGGTGCCAGCCTAAAGCAAAACAAAACACTATATATGAACAATAGGCTTTGCTGACACACCAAAGTGAAGATCTCTTGTGCCAAAAGAAATGTCCACTTACAAAAAAGATATCTATCAATTTCCAAGCTTGTCATTATTAGAATAAACAACAACAACAAAAAAGCCTGGCATACTTAAGAGTTTGCTAGAGTTTTCAAAATACATATTACATATTATTATTTGTATTCCCTTTTGAAGCATCATTGGAATTTTAATACAGATTTAACACATATTCAGAGGAAGATAAACAAGGAAAGGATATGCTTTTTTTTCTTAATCCTGACACATGCCAAGTATTTGTTTTTCATCTTATGTCTTTGTACTTAAACAGTGACAAATAGAGTGAAGTAGAGAAGTGAGATGGTGAATCGGGATTGAATGCAGGTGTTCAAGCTCCAGATGTGATGACTTCTTAATAACCCACTGGGAAGGCTATTGAAGGCCATTAATAATAGGCATCCCAACCAGATAGCATCTCTATTTTATGGTTTATATTCCTGTGATATTCCAAGCACAGACACTCATTTCTTACTTGTTTACTTCTTAGTAATTTGTTTAAGTATTTAAACAAATTTTAATTTAAATCTCTTTTTTCAAGGATTTTTAACATTTTCCATATTTAATTAAGTGGTTAAGGGCTTGGAGTAATGAATCTCAAATCTGATATGAGAGAAGTAATTTACGTTCTTTGAACCTTAGTTTCCTCATCTATAAGAAGACACACTAATTCATGCTTAGTGGGCTTAGTGGGATTGCAGGGTAGTAATTCCTGCCTCATCCAACTGTGGGAGGAACAAAATAATTTCTTTAATGTCTAACATGGTATCAGATAATGAAAGATCATCCTGAATGGATTTAATCAGCAAGAGCATAGTGAAAGATGAAGGCAAGTTTGCAAAGGGCATAGGAATATGAGGCTAGTCTATCAGACTAAATCATGTTCTTTATTCTAAAGAGATGGTAAAGCACACGCTTTGGAAGTAGATTGCAAGCAGGAGGCTCTGTTCATACAGTCCAAGACTCACAGTAATGCTCCCTGTCTTGCTACACTAAACTAAGAAGTGCTTTTCCCATTACTGGTCGAAAATGCTTTGGCAGCTCTAAGAAAAGATTAAGAGTTTTAGACAAGCATTTTGCTTAGCACCAAATAGAAGCATTTGCTAGTTTTGAAAAAGCAAAGTAGATCTGATTCCAGCAACATTCTGTCTTCTTTTTTCTTTGTGTCTCTTTGAATGTTGGTCTCACACACCTACATGCACACATCTGTGAGCATGAGTTCACATGTGCACACACAGATACATATACAAAGCCCTAATATTGAAACAGCCTGCATGTCTGGCAAAGGGTAAACATGGAATAAACAAGGTTCTATTAGTTCAACTAAAAATCAGTCTCTGGTCCTCAAAAGCTATTGACCACAGGCAAAGTTTTCAGACACTGTTTAAAAATCTTTTTTAAAAAGTTTTGTTCCATACCCACCACTGCTACCTCATACCCTCCTCTCAGTCCCCCTCAATGTCCTCCCCCCACCTCCCAATCCATTTCCCAGGGAGGCCAAGGAATCCCAAGGTGAGTCAGTTTGGTCTGGCATATCCATTTGAGGTAGGTCCCAGTCCTTCTCTGTATTGTCAAGGCTGAGTAAGCTGTTCCTCTGTAGGAAATGTGTTCCAAGATTTCAGTTCATGCACCAGGAATAAACTCTGTTTCTACTGCAAGAGGCTCTACAAACTGCCTACAAAGTTTTACTGTCATCTACATTTGGAAGGTTTGGTTCCTTTCCACAAAGTTTTCTCGGTTGTCATTTCCAAGTCAGTGAGCTCCTAATTAGTTTGGGTCAGCCATCTCTGTGGGTCTCCTCCTCATGATCCTGATCCCTTTGTTCATGTACTCTCTCCTCTCTTTCTTCAGCTGGAACAACAGTCACTTATTTGTTAATTCATTTGAAATCACTGCTGATAATCTATCACGTAAACTTGGTCATATTTTCTGAGGGATAAGGAGATGAACATAGACAATGCCCTTGGCATAGAAGATACTGTATTTTAGGGAAGACTGACACAATACAAAGATTAATTTTTTTAAATCATGATGTTAAGGGATATAAAATAAATATGATCATGGGGTACAGTGCATATTTTAGAAACAACATTCTGCTCCCAGCTCACTTCCTTCCAGATTAGATAGCTGGAAGGTATAAATGACAGTTCCCACCCAGGCATGTGATGGTTTCTATCCACATGGATGATACCTCAGCCAAGGCAATTATGTTTTAAGAAAAATTAAAACAAAACAAAGAAGTGGGTTAGGTTAAATTAAGGAGGGAAACAGAATTGGAAGATACAACAAAATGGAAAGCTTGAAAGTTCAAACATAGACACACATAGGTTAGTGCTTGGAGTCTTGTCCAAATAAACTGATGAACACCTTCTCAAAGCATTTTTCCTTCCATGTTTCCTTTCCAGCATGAACAAGAAGGTGACTTAGCTTCTGGTGGCCTGAATTCTCTCACCCTTAGGCAGGTCCAAGCTCCAAAGCATGAAGTTCATTTGCATTGGGGACAAGGAGGCAGAAGCCACTTGAAAGTCTGGATTCTCTGCTCTTCAGTGAAATTCAAGGTCCAGGCTTTAATGGAACCAGAAAGGCAGATTAACAGCTGAAAAAAGCTCATGTTGAGGGGCTTTCCTCTGCCTAAACTGTCCAGATAGAAGTTAAGTCTCCCTATATTTACTCCAAGATCTTTCTCCCTTTCTGAGAGCATATTTTAAGCAATGTACACCTATATTCCAAAGAATACTATTAAAAAAACCCTCACCTATATACAGGCATGTTGAGTCACAGTTGATTGGTCTCATTTGACTTCAGAAAATGACTTTTGAAAGTGCATTCCCCCAACCTGAACATAATTTCCTCATTGTTCAGTCCATAATAAATCCAACAGAGAAGACAGGAACAATAGACTATATGAAGAATGGTCACAAATTTTACATCTTACCATTTAATCATTACAATGGGAAATAATAACATCATATCTTAAAGTCCTAGTTTAAGCATTTATTCATAAAAAATTTCAAGTACATAAAATATATCTATTTTCTAAATAGATTCATGTTTACATGAGAAATGATGAAATTGCTGGAATTAGGGACCTGCACATAAATCCTTTGAGATAATTTTGGAACTTAGTGAATGGGATAGAGAACTCGGCCCATGATTCTTACACACACACACACACACACACACACACACACACACACACACACACGCACACACACACACACACACACGCATGCTTCTTGATTTATATCCCCACTTGTAGAAAGGAACTGCAAAAATTTTATTTAAATAATAGGAATTTTGTGGTAAACATTTAAATATATAGGAAGAAACTTTCCCATATAACTTAAATATAAGGTGTTTTATCATGTATAATTATAAAATCTGAATCTACATTCTCAAAATTATGTTGCTACATGAGGTTTCCTATCACATGCAGGAGTCCATGAACTACTTGCCAATAGTATAAGTTCTCTGGACACATAATGATCAAAAATTAGTTCAGAAGCAAGCACATCATGGATTTAAGACATTTCTGACTGTGCTCTACTGTGTGGCATACATTAGTTACTTACTCTCCACTATCATAAAATACCATGACAAGACCAAGTCAATGGATAAAAGGTTAATTTTGTTTTACATTTCTAGGGGAAAGAATTCATCATAGGAAGAAAGATATGACAAGTCAGGGACAGTTTGGTGGCAAGAACTAGAAGCCAGAAGGTCACATTGCATTTGTACTCAAGAAGCCTTGTGTAAACAAGAAGTGGGAACAGAAGCAGGCCTCCCCAAAGTGGTCTACTTCCTAAAGTGAGGTTCTATCTATAAAGGGTCCACCACCTTTCCAACATGCGCACCAGCTAGGGAACAAGTGTTCAAACATGAGAGCCTATGGAGACATTTTATATTCAAAGCACATCATTGATTTCATTGTAGCTTTGGTTCTGAACATACTGCCTGTTAGCAACTCACTATACATGCCATCACACCATACAAGAGCAAGGAACACTGCTGGGAAAACACTGTCTTAGATCGGAGACTCTTTTATGTCTAGGAATCACAATATCTAACTGTCCTCTAGGCAGTTTGTTGCACAGATAGAAAAGCAACAGTTTAATAGCAGAAAAGAGAGTCACTGAGTGTTTCTATTGCTGTCCCTTAGCATATAAGAATCAAATTAATGGATCCTTGGACCAGGGTTTGCTAGAAAGTTTGTTTTTTGTTTTTGTTTTTGTTTTTGTTTTTTTTGAGTTGAATAAACAATATTTCATTTTGGCTTGGGACTAGGATAGAATTTCCAATAAACATCTAAAAGGGCCCTAAATAACTTTGGGCCATTTTGTCTTGTTTGTTTATATAAAATGGGCATTCTGTGTTCTATTATAAAATCAAAATATTGTTTTAACACTTAAAAACATTGATGAAGCTGTATGTCATGTAGAATACAATACTCATAATAGATTTAGTCGTTTATATGAAAATAAATAAGAACATATCTGTTCTTTGGATGGAGATGGGGTGGGGGAGAGTGGGAGATGAGAGCGAACAGGGGAGGTAGTGGAAACTATGGTTGATATATAAAATGAAAAACTGTAGGGCTCTCCAAAAGCCAACTCATGCCAGGGATAGATCCTGATCCCATTGCCAGGGGTCTCTGAAACTGACCAACTGCAGAGGGCCTAGTTTGATCCCACTCCAGCTCCACAGCTGTCAGGCTAGAGTTCATGAGTTCCCACTAGCTTGGTTTAGTTGTCTCTGTAGATTTCCCCATTATGATCCCCCACTTGCTTAAATAATCCTGCTTCCTTGGTGCTTGCCTTGGATCTGTGCATCTGCTTCCATCAGTTACTGAATGAAGGATCTATAAGAGTTATGGTATTTATCAATCTGATTACTATACTAGGCCAGCTCAGGCACCCTCTCCCCTATTGCTGTAGTCTAAGTGGGGGGTCATCCTTGTATATTCTCGGAAGTTTCCTTAGTACCAGATTTTCCCTCTATCAAGATATATCTTCTAAGGCTTTCCCACTCAATCCCTGTTTCAGATCCACTATTCTGTTTCCTTATGTTCTCACTCCCACCCCCTACCATCTGTTACACACACCCCCCCCAACCAGCTTAACTCAGGAGATCTCATCTACTTCCTTTTACTTCCCAGGGTGACCCAGGTGTGCCTCCTAGGGTCCTCCTTGTTAGCTAACTTCTCTGGAGCTGATGCCTTTTAACTAAAAAAGAGTGTAAGAGGAAGTAATCTCTTAAGGAGAAATAAATGATACAGTAGAAAGTGCATGATATAAAGCATAAAATATATCTTGTTAGCTTTTAATCACATCGATGACCTTTAGTTTTCACTGTTTCAGCCCCTCACCAGTCCTGCGACCTCCAGGGATTTCACTTTACCTCACAATTTTACCTGTAAATTGGGGCACTTAAAGTACTCCATTAATATTATTGTCTTAACATTACTTGAACATTTCCAAGACTGTTCCCTTATGTATTAAGGAACTCATTAAATTACTCACTTTCAAAGGAGCTTCCTGTTATGACTGGGGTACACAGAAACGTAGTTGGTAATAATCACTGGCAATTGATTAATATGTTAATATTTATTAAAGGGGTTAATAACAACTTACAAATACAAAGATTAAGCAGGAAGGCTGGGACAATCCTTTCAACAGAATGGGTCTTCTGTTCAAGAGCAGAAGGGAACAGAGAAAAAGAGAGTGCCTATCTGCATCCTATTTGAAGCTGTTTTTTTTCAGACAAGCCTCAGTGCTACTAGCCTCTATGGCCTTAGGTGAAACCCATACCTATGCTGGTCAAGAGGCCATGCCTCCAGGTCAAGGTGGGTGATGCACTTGCTCCCTACTACAAATCTACTTTTTGTCTTAATAAGAAAGTTCTGAACCTTTCTATAAAATTATGTACAGTAGAAACAATTAGCAAGTAATGTCCAGGAGAGGAAAAGGACAATGACATAAACAAAGTCAAACTACAACTAACAAGAAATACAAACACAAAACATATATTAAATGTCCACATTACTGGCCCACAGTTAAATGTGCAAAGAGAAGAAAAATCCACTAAGTGGAGGCTGGAAAGTAATTGCAAACATGTTTTTACATCTCTTTAAAGAGGAAGGATAAGGATAAGTGCCTAATAATCAAAAAGACTTACTGAGCTAAACAGAGCTGACCAGTCAGGGAAACAGGAGTTTCTGCTATAATATGTCCTCAGTATTTTCTTGGAAGTTTTAATTCCAACAATGACTTAAAGAATGGGAGAGACACTGGTACAGATCAAAGGAGGATTTTCAGAGAAGGTCAGAACTAATAGAAACAACTTTCTATGTGAGAGAGGTTCTGAGATGTTCTCTCTTGAGAATCGGCTCAAAGAACATGGCGTCATTCATCTTTGAATGCCAAGTACTATTTCATATGGTTGTCTCAGGATTGAAGGAGGCAACAGATGAAGACAGGTAATCAATTCCCCTGAATCTTATCAAGAGAAAGGATGGTAAAGAGAAGAATAAATGGGTGAGGCAGAAGAATATAATGCCAGTCAAACAAGACCCCAGGCCTTTCTAGCAGGCCAAATAGACTTGCCTATGTGATCCCCAGAAGCAAGTCTTCTGGGTTTCTTCAGGGTGTATTTGTGTAGGAACAGAGGAAATGTGAGACTTTGCAGTCAACTTATACTCATATCCAACAAAACAATCCATCTTTGCCTCACTTTCTACATCCAGGGCTAGACTATCTGCTAAGTTAAAATGATAGATGGTGCAGAAGAAAAGTCTGAATCAGCAGGCCCAAGGGTATTTATCTTAGAACTTTAATAAAAGCCCAGACATCCTCAAAAATGACATCAGTGAAGAAACTGAAATATTATCCTGTAAGCTTGACTACATTGTTCTTTTCATAAGGTTTGCAAGATTGTTTTTCATTCTGTGATGCTGCATTTCCTATTCCGTCTTAGTATCCTATGTCAGGACAAGACTGTAATTTTTCTAACCATGTACTTAGATATCTGAGTGTGACTCTAAAAACTGGCTAATACCTGTAATCACAGGTAGGTTTTCTGCCTATTATGGGGCCAATATCATCATTGCAAACAGTAACAAATACAGCTGCTAGTATTTGCTGAGCTACTCTGTGCGTTCTTCATGTATTTAATTTAGAAAGTATATAAATAAAGAACCCTGCATCACTTTTACACAGGGAAATGGAGGCTTAGATATGGACAGTAGAGCATATTTTTAACTCATTTATTTTCCATCAAAGCCTTCATCTTTCCATTGCACTCTACCTCCACCGAGGGAAAGGAGGCTGTAACTGCAGTATTTCTTTACAACAAGCAAATTTCAGACATGATTAGGTAAATTTGTAATGCCAAATAGTAGCTAACAACTAAATGTTTAGCTTATTAGAGACCATTGTGGACATTATTAATTTTCAATTAATGAAATAATTTTTATTATCAAACACTCTTATGACTAGATATTTTAGTTTATCAAATGAAATCCCATTACTTATTTATCAAAAACACAATTTAAGTATACTTCAAAGAGAAAAACTTGAGATTGTGTAGACATAATTGCCAATATTCTTTTTAATCCTTACAGTTTGTTTTCTTAAAATCCAAACTTGATTTAACTAGTAAGGACTTCAATAGTATTTTTCTTGAAAAGCCATTTTTTAATACTGAAATCTTCATAGAGCACTGCTTCTGACTTGAAATTTAAGTGATGACCCAATGAAGAATAAAGGCTGAGAGTTTGAGCTTCATATGATAAATAATCTATAAAATGTCAGAGCAACATCTCCTGATTATCTTCAATATTTTCTAATTCTTCAGTTGAGTAAATAATTTGTTTGCAGAAGAGTTTAAACACATGCCATATACATCTGTCTTTGATAGCTTAGATATCAGGGATATCATGGATAACATGGTTGACATTCAGTCTTTTACATTCTCTAATGTTGAATTAATAAACAATACTAGTAGATAGGAACCAGGACTTAGGCTCAGGAGATGAGCTGTAGCTCTATGTGTGTCACAAGTGAATCCAGAACTAACTCTGTGAGTGCCTTAAAATTGAGGGGTCTCTTTACATAGCTCAAGAGGGTCTCAACTTCATAATTATCTTGCCCAGCCTCTGAAGTGCTGGGATTGCAGGTGGGCACTACCATACTCAGCTCTATAGGCATCTTTCTTTGTGACACTTTTCTGTTCCTTGGCTTTGAGCTCGGTGAATTGTATCCTATTTGTTGTACACAATTAGTACTCATATATCAAGGTAACAATGATAAGTAATCCTTCCCCTGAAACTTGATGCACACTATTTATAAAACTGAAAATGCAATTATAAAATTAAAAGTACCCTTCAGTAATCTTACAATACACCTGCCCATCTGTCACTGTAAAAACATTCACATACACTATATGAAATATCCTGTGTGAGTTTATAAGAATGATAACAATACTGATACTGCAACTGTTTTGAAGCTATGCAACCTGAAGATTTGTAAGGGCAATACTGTATTTAAGGCTTCAAAACCAGTCAAATTTCTGAAGGTGTTGAATCAGAGACACTTAATTTGAATTATAGTTTCACCAATTAGTAGTTTGAAAGCTCTGAGCAAGTATTGAATTTTTATTCAACATCAGAATACTAATTTTCAAAACAAATGTTAACATCTGCCTTGAAAAATTATTACAGGTTATAAATAGCATTAAATGTTCCTAGAAAACTTTCATATGCTCACTAATATAGTCACATTAATCACTATTATTACTGCCACTTAATATTAGTAGTACAAAAAAAATGTGAATATTCTTCATACATGATGCAAAATAGCCTGTGATGGTTAGTGATGGATGCTAGAGGTTACATTTTTTCATGGATTACAGCCTTTGTTTATACATAGATATTTGGGAAAGAAAGCAGTTTGAAATCATATTTCACAGATTTTAATATAGGTGGAAAACTGTAAAGTATATACCAATCCTGTATACCTTGACTTAATGTTTACTAAAGGACTGTTAAAGTTTATGCTAGTTGGCATAATGGTCTTCCAGCTGGCTGCATGCCAAATTCTGAAATGTATAAATATGCCTTTTTACATGGCAGGAGTAACTTGCAGATGTGCTTAGATTAGGAATACTTATTTTAGATGTTTTTCTGGATCATTTGGTTGGGCCTGTTGCAATCACAGGAGTTATTCAGAGAGTCAGAAACAGAGTAAGAGAGAAATTGCAAGATTCTCTGTTTCAAAAGAAAGGTTAAGAGTCATCTACTTCTGACTGGAGACAAAAAAAAAAATAATCCAGCAAATAAGAAATGATGTAGGAACTTTCTTTAGAAGCTAGAAAATGCAATGAGCCCAATTTTCCTCAGAGCCTTTATACCTTGATGTTACCAAAGTGAGACTAATTTTGTAGTCCTGATTTTCATCTGTGAGATAGTAAATCTGTGCTGTTTCAATCCAGCAAGCTTCTTACAATCCAGAAATGTCTTATAATGCCAACGTGTAACTAATAAAAAGGTAGTGCACAGTAAATAGGATAATACACCTAGTGCTCAAATTTAGAGGGAGGAAATAGAGGCAGAAGTTATTGCAATATCAAGCACATGACCCAGAGGGGATGATATATCTGCAGGTCACAGGCAGTCATTCTGTCCTGTCTGCCAATGTAGCCTTCTTTTCTTTCTTGTAGCCAGCCAGCTTTGGCTTTAAGGCATGAGTGACTGAGGTAATTCTATCATGAATTATTGTTCATCCAGAAATCATTTGTATAATAATCTGACTTCTCATATAGTCATTTCTACAGGAGAGTCCGGTTGAACAGCCAAGAAAGTTTTGTTTGTTCTTTGGAGACTTAGCGCTTATCTCTGGTTGCTTGTTAGCTTGACGTTTTTGTGTTCTCTGCCACTCACATATGCTTCCAGCCCATTTTCTGTGTCACCTTACCCATAAGATACACTTCCTTCCTTTAAGAAGCTTTCAGTCTGCTAAAGGGCTTAAGATTCATTAATAATTCCATGTGGTAAATATTAAAATAAAAGTCAATACTTATTACTATGAAAATGCCAAGAAGATAGGTAGTTTAATTCTGAGGGAATGTGTGCAGGCTCTGAAGAGTGTACAAATTTGGATTTAAAGTATTATTTCTGTTGGCATTAGTCAATAGGCAGAACATAATCGATTTGGGATGTACAGTAATGTTCAATTCTTGTTTTTATATAGTTTGGTAGTGAATGCTAAGAAGTGATAGTGTAGGATGCTTGCTGGAACAACCATCTTCCTCTTTGACATTGTAAATTGTATAGTTTTTGATTCTTCTATCTTTTTTAAAATAAAAGCAAAGAGAATCTAATAATCTATTCTAGGAAACATTAATTTTTCATCAAAGAAAGAATTCAAAAGAAGTCACATGATTCTAGAATGTTTTCTAAGACATAAAATGAATTAATTTTGATAAATCAATGTGCTTAAGATTTTCATAATTCTTCATAAACTAAAACCATATATCTCTTTTATTAGAAAGAACTATATTTTTATCTAACAACCTTAAGTAAAATTCATTCAAAATGATTGGGAAAAGATAAAGGGCCCTAATAACACTTGGCTGGAAAATTTGAAACCAATTTGGTTTATAAAAACAATCTCATATCTATAAATATGAAGTATGATTAGATTATGCTTTTTCTACTCTAGTTTATGGTGAGCATACAGTGACAAGATTTGATGTCTGTTATGTAAACATAAATAGTCTATTCTCTATAGAGAAGCCAAAGAAACATTTTCAAATGCTAGATCATGACATCTTATTCTGCTGTTCACAACTCTCCACTGGCTTCTCATTTCACTATGAGATCCTGTATTCACTTCAGTCTATAACACACTGAAAACTGATTGCCCACCCATTGTAACCTCCTCAAGACCACTCGAACTTCACTTTCTACTGTACCAGTGATATTTCAGCTGTCACACTGCCTTTCTGATGTCCTATGACTGTAGTAGTCAAAGTTCAGCCACAGGGCCATTGAAATTGAACTAATATCTTCATTAGGTTTATTTTCTCCAGTGCATACATACATAGCTAACATCCTTATTTCAGGCTTTTGCTCCATCTAGCTAATCTGGTTTTGTGCATCCACTCTTTTGGTACCACTTCCTCCTACTATCTCTCCACTCTTATTTGAATCTCTAGATGTCTTATCATATCCTGCATTGTGATCATACAATCTTCTTTGTTTATTTCCATATGGTTGTGAATGTTGTCATGAAAGTTAATTTAACTAACTGCATAATTTATTGTTGTGTTTTTATAGCATTCATTTGTGCCTGACACAAAACAGATACCAAATAAATCTTTGTTATCAGCTAAATGCCTACACATAGAATAGATTCATTTCTAAAAATTCATTGTTATGCATCTTTTATTATATTTGCATACTGTCAGTAAATAATACAAGTAAAAACTTAAAGCAGGAAATTTAGTCAGGACTCAAATATTTTATTTTGTTAATCAAAAAATAAGTGTTGTCTTATATATGACAAATCTGCCACTATGGAAGTCCAAAATTCTCATATCTGTACTTACCATAAAAGGGAAAACTACCATTTGACGTGCCTGTTATAAAGCCAGACTTGAACTTAAAAATGTACTTTCTAATATCCAAGAATTCTCAAGCTATATTGGCCACATTCACAAGCTGAAACATTTGACTCTTTACATTTTATATTTATAAAAGATGTTACTCATAAATAATATCTTGTCTAAATGCTATCAATAAATGAAAGAATCAGAAATTCCTAAGAGTTTTGATACCTAAGCAAGAAGATCACACATTTATGGCCAGCATGGGCTTGATATCCAGATGCCATCTCAAAATAAATAAAATAAAATAAAATAAAATAAAATAAAATAAAAGCAGGGCTGAAGATATACAAATAGAATAGTAGAATACTTCCTTTGTCTAAGAATTTTCCTAAAAATTTGTGCTAAACAGGTACAAAAACAAAATTTAAGTTTTTATGGTACTATAAATATAAAGAAATTATATAGTCCATGGTTGTGTTTACTCATCCATAAATTGAGATTTAAAAAGTATAAACAAACTCAGAGAATCATTCTTAAGTATTATTTTCAAATATAGATAACAAGTAGACTGGCATATTTGGGTATATTTTAAATCTCAGTTGTTTTGTTTCCTACAATGAAGACGTTGAGTACTCTTTCATTTCAGAAAGACATTATACTGTCTTTATCCTTCCCAATCTATAGCCCTCATAATAGGAATTTTATTGCTACTAAATTATTGTAGAAGAATAATACATAATCTTCATAGAATTTATTACAAAGCAACAAAAATTTGGATTTTTTTTTTTTGAGAACTCAGAGCGGGAAGAATTTAGTAATCCATTTGGATAGGCCCTTTTCAAAAGTGGTAAAATTTGTACAAGTGGGAAGAATCTCCTGGGATGGAAGGTTTCCTTTTCTCGTGATCAGAATCTGGTGGCTAAGGAAATTCTAACTGGAATGCAGGAGCAGAAAATTATGTGTTTCTTAGACCATGTCTTCTAGATAAGAAAAACTGGATCACAATTTAATCTGTTAAGTGAATATGATAGATGTAGAAAAATTACAACTTGTTAAACAATTTTCTTGCATGATTGTGAAATGATGATTTTACTATTTTGTTAAAGTGTTTGTGTTTTGCAGATTCAAGAGGCATCACAGTTCCGTAGAACTGTCACTATAAATGGTTCCAAGACACCCATGGGAATTGAACTTGTGTAATCTTTAATGCTAAGCTGTCTCTCCAACCTGCTTCTTCTCTTTCTTTTTTCTCCTTTCCTTTTATGTGTTTTTTTTTTTTTATTTTTTTCTTGCAGGACATAAAATGGAACCAAGGATATTCTGTATGGTGAAGAAGTGTCCCTCTATCTGGCTACGTATATCCCCTGTCCTTTCTCTTTTTAAAATTGTATTATTATTATTATTTATAAAAAGTATTTTTCCACATATCCCCCTGGTCCCCTTCCCTTTCCTCTTCCCAATCCCTCATAGTCAACCTTCAGCCTTCACCTCCCTATTTCCTGATATCCTCCCCCAAAAGGGAAAGTTTTCATTTTTTTTTTAATTTTATTTTGGGACAGGTTTTGGTCATTTAGCCCAGGTCAGCCATAAACTTATGATCTCCTTGATATGGCTTGTGAACTCCTGGGATTACAGACATAAATTACTACTACCAGTTTTGTAATAGTTTATTTGTAAGCAAAATGTTCTCTTTCTATCAACCTGATATATGGACACTTGAATCAGATGGACAAATATATGAATAGTAAAAATTCTATTTTCACTGGAAATTCTATTTATAGTTAATTGAACAGAAATTCTCATTAGCTACATAATACCGTCACTCAGAAACTATTGTAAACTAATGTCAATATCAAATATATACAATGCACTTAGGTTTCGAATAAACTTTCAATGAATGGTTTTATTTAGATACTTGCATGGTGACAATTAAAGTATCATGCAGTGCATTAATTATCAGTAATATTTGGACACACATAATCTACTCTTTATTTGCATGCTAACATAAACAATGATCCTGGATGGTATAGTAATGAATAAGTAATCTCATTTTGCTTCTTTGCTACTGAACACAGTAAAATAACCAAATTGCTTCTTCTTTAAATCTTTTTCAAAGTTAAAATGTAATCTAATTGTTTCCCCCTTTGCTTTTCTTCCTTTGGCCTTTCTCATATACTACCCTCCCTTGCTATCTCTCAAATTCATAGTGTTGGAACAGTATGTACTCTTTGATACTGTGTCTCCTAGAAGTGTCAAAGAAAATACACCCACAAAGTCTCATAAAGATGGCTGCCTAAACAAGACCTGAACAAGAACGACACCAATAGACATGCTAACATTAAAAAAAAAATGTCACTAAACTATATTTTTAAATACTTGCCTGAAATTTTTACTGTTGTTCAAAATTTACTGCCACTTCTTGAACATTCACAAGTAAAATGGATTTACTGACAGGCTTACAAGAACACCTTGTAAACCACAAGAAGCCATAGATGGATGCAAGGACAGATTCATTATGAAAAACTATTCACATATAAATGCAAGCAGATAGACAATTTCCCTTCATTATTCTGCCTTCTGTACATACAATATGTAACATAATACTTGGGCTCTATAAATCAAGCAATGCCTAACTACCAAACATAACCACAGTTTCTCATACATGACAGCCCAATGCTCAAGCTCACTTAATTGTTATTTAAATTTCACAAAGCTTTTATATCCATATTCTTGAGTAATATTTGCCCGTAATTTCCAATTGCATTGAATTACAGAGATGAAAAATACTTTAGTCTTGACAACTCTATGAAGATGAAATTAAATGCATGCTGTGTCAAATAAATCTATGAAGTATATGACTGAACAAGTGGAAAGGCAAACCCAAGAGAGAGCAATGACCTATCTCAAGGTACATGGCGTGACCATGGAAAAGTTTGGGCTGAAGCATATTATTTTATTTTAATGTCACTCTTGTCTATTAATCTGCAGTTGCTTAGGACAGAGGAAGAAAACAGAGTAGTGTTCTGTAGTCACTGTCCTACTTGGAAAGAAGCATCAATTGATACAACTGTTCACATATGAAAGCAACCTTACAGGAATCAAAACCTCAACAAAAGATCACAGTACCTGGGTCCAATAAGAAACTTTGAAGATAACACGAGACAATTTTGTGATATCATTCCCATGAGACAAGATAACCCATTATGGAAAGAGATAGTGTTTCTTGTAGAAAAGAAAAAGAAAAGAACACAGAACTTTGCTATGGATACCCTATCAGATGTCTCAACAACAGAACACAGAAGCACTGTCCTATGTTTAAGCAGATAACTGGACTTGGTCTCTTGAACTGTTCTTGCACAAGATGAGACCACACATCCCAGGCTTTAAGGATTTCAGAATTGATTCTACATCAGGGATTCAGTAGCCTGAATTCACTTCATTCTTATGAAAATCCATAGTGTTTCTGTTTATCTATATAACCGTGGGCAATTTGATAAACAATATCAAGAAAAATTCTTCTTATCATAGGTTCAAATAAAATCAAATACTTAGGAATACATTTACTGAAGGAGGTGAGAGATTATTACATAAAAAATTGTAGAATATTTGATAAAAAGAAACTGGAAGAGACATGAGTAAATGGAAAGCTATTCTGTATTCACAGAATGAAAAAATATTGTGAAAATATCTTTCTTGCCAAAAATGGCCTACAGATACAATTTCTTTCCAAATGAGCACTAAAAGCAAGCTCTAGAGAAAAGAGCAAAACTGAAGGACTCATGCTTCCTGACTTCAAAGCACCTGGCACAGCTCAGCACAAGTAGCTGAAAGAGAATAATTCCAGCATGAAAACAGACACAGACCTGGGGAGCAGAGTAAGGAGCTCAGAAACAAATTCATACATTCATATCCAAAAGATGTTTGGAAAAGGTGCCAGAAACTCACAATAGGACAAGAACAGTCTTCAAAGACAGGATTTGGTAATACAGATATCAATTTGCAGAAGAATAAACTTTGACCCAAGTATCTGAAAAAATCAACTCTATGTGGATAAAGGCCTGACAAAAAAGACATAAAACTATAAAACTACTTCAAACACACACACACACACACACACACACACACACACACACACACACAAATAAAAAGCTTTGTGAAATTTTTCTTGGTTAAAGATTTCTTAGTTTTTTTTTTTTTTTTAACTCTTTATAGGATCCAATAGGTAAAGAAAACAAAAGCAACACTAATCAAATGCAGTCATATCACCCTAAAAGCTGCTACACAAGAGAAACAATCAGCAGAGTCAAGAGAAAATCTGGGGATTAAAAAAATAAAATTCAAACATTATTTTGAAGACCTAATATCCAAGACCTATAAAGAACTCTTTACCAAGGAAACAAATAACTTATCTTAAAAAATTAGTGAAATACTAGAGAAACCATTTTTTGAAAGAGGACCTACAAATGGCTAACAAATGTATAGAAGATATTGATATCTCTAAATAATTGACGAATGCAAATCTAATTTGTGTAATGTATCATCTCACAGCTTTAGAAGGAGAAGAGTTATCATCAAGATGTTAGACACAAGTGGGGATTTTACTCAGTGGTGGAGTCTTTCTTAGTGTGCAGCAGAGTTCCCAGCATGGATGGAACAAAGTTAAATACTGATGCAAATGTGCAGAAAACAGAACCTTTGTAACACTAGTGGAAATGAAATTAATATAACCATATAGAAAACAGTATGGAGTGTCTTCAACCAATAACCTAAAGAAATACCAAATGGTACTCCAGTCCTTCTAAATTATTTGTCTGAAGAAAAGAAAATCAATTGTCTGTGGCACACAAAAATGTATTGCTATGTCATTTACAATAGAAAAGTGTATAAAAACAATCTAATACCCTTCAATTCATGCCTGAATTACAAAAATAATATATTATAATCACAATGGGCTATTATTCAGTCATTAATAAGAAACACATTTTGTCATTTGCAGATACACTGATGAGCCCCAAAGATGTCATTTTAGCTGCAATAGGCAAAGGACAAGCCTGCTTATCTCATATGTAGACTCTGAAAAAGTTTGTCTTGCAGAGTCAGAGAGTGTAGGGGCAGTTACCTGAAACCATGTTGTTTGTGAATAAATGCAGAAATAGGAATGATGCTGGTCAAGGAAGGCAAATTATATTATACTTATACAATAGAAATAGGTTTAAAAGATACACAGAATAACACAGTGATTGATGTTAATATTATATTATATTTTATTAATTATATTATATTTGTTATATATTATATGAAACTTTTATGAAAGTAGATTAGAAAGATTTCTCATCATGAAAATGTTAATCATATGAATTAATAACCATTTTAATTAGCTAGAGTTAGTCATTTCACAAGTGTCTATTCTTTACAACATAAATGCATAAATTTTGTAAATCAACCAAAAATGAAAAAGTAGTAGAAAATGAGGTCTGACAGAGACAGCAGAAGAAATATTCTGCTGTGAGTACTGAAACATGGGAGGCATAAAAAAAATTGAACACTACATACAAAATGTATTCAAATAAAAAATGCTTTCTTCAACATAAATATTACCCAGGGCATCAATACATTTTCTTTAAAAAAGGAAAAGATCAAAGAACTCCATAATCAACTCCTTCCACAGATTTCATGGCTGAAGCAAGATGGGCATGTCGAGCGCTTCCAAACTGTCAGCATCTGCTTCATAAGGGCCCATCTCACATGGACCATTTATCTGACAGGAAAACAGCTCTAGTTCCCGGGTTTTTTTTTCCCCTTAAATTGCTGAGATTTTCCCCCAATTAAATCAACCCGTGACAGCAGCAATTCTATTAGGCTTCTTTCTCAGAGCAGTGAGAAGGTAGAAAGATAACAAGGTAGAGCAGCTACAGCATAAATCACTGTAAGGAACGTCACTCAGTGGCTCTGGATCCAACCCAAAGCCATGAAATACAAGATGATGCTGGACGCTGAAGTGAAAAATACCAACTGTGTTTCTCTGAGACTCAGACGTTAGTACTCAGCCACATTTTATATAACAGTCTGCTCAGAGGATGAGTAAAACAGAGGCTGCCGAACCTGGAAAGCCTCCTACCCACATTAAGCTAATTGAGTTGGAGACATCCAATTCATCAATTTTGCAGCTTGATTTATAAGCAGCTCACCCTGCCCTGGAGCAGACAGGGGAATGTTTTGAGCTAGCTATCCTCAAAATTTCAAAGCCAGCAACTCAGGAATGTGTCAATATCTTAATGGTACAGAGACAAGATGAATCCAGTTCAAGTGCACCTCTGCGACCCCAATGAAAAAATAAATACCTAGTGCTCACTTTATAACTGACATTTCTATGAACAATCTTTTTACACACTGGAAATTCTCTGTGCCAGAAACCTATGGAAACTGCATCATGATTTTAACAGGGTGATAGGGGTCATTTGAAAGCAGTTCTCTGCTAGGGTGACACTTTCATTCAACATCAATACAACAATCTTAAGACAGTTGAACTCCACATTTAGAGATGCAGGCTTGCACTTGGTTGGCATTGCATTGCTTGGAAAGACTTAACTATATAAACAGAAAATTGACTTGGACAATAGATGGAAAATGGAGAGATTGGGAGCAGGCACAGAGGCTCTGTGTTGCTGAGAGCAGTCTCCAGGAGTTAAGTGCACCCCTGTCTTCTGCCCTGAACCTGCACCCAGTCTGTTGGTATTTGCTGTAGAGCTGGACATACCCTGTGCAAAGAACTCTGACACTTACAAAGTGTTTCTTTTAGAGAAGGGAGAAGAATTCCTTAACCAGGCAAAAAATCTGAGCCAGAGAAATGAGAATCATAAATTCTCAGGGATGAGAGGGAACTTGAAGTTCATTCCCTCCAGATATTCCTCACTTCGACTCTCTGGTTCTTAAAGTCCATAAACTGCTTACTGTAATTCATTTCTTCCTGAAATTATATGCATTTTTGGTATGGACTGCAAGTTTTATTTGACAAAAAAGAATTATTTTTTAATTTCTCAGAGGACTAATAACTTGAAAACGTTCAAAGTATGGTTCCAGGTCACTTCTATCTCTGTATGATAGTCCACTAAGTCTGAATGTGTGTTAGCTTTTGTGGCCTTCCTTCCTTCCTTCCTTCCTTCTTTCCTTCCTTCCTTCCTTCTTTCCTTCCTTCCTTCCTTCCCCCCTTCCCCCTTCTCTCTCCCTCCCTCTTATCCTTCTTTTGTCTTGTTCTTTCTATTATTCCCTTCACCCAATCTCTCTGTGAGACAAGCTCCCACATATCTCAGGATGGGCCTGAACTCATTATGTAGATGTGAATGATCTTGGGCTTCTGATCCTGTTGCTTCCATTTCACAAGAGCTGGGATTATAGGTGTGTACCACCATGTGGGGAGCAAACCCAGAGCTTTATATATGCTAGCAAATTAATAACAGAGCTACACTCCTAATCCCTCACTGAGAAATGTTCTCTGGATACAAAGAGGAGTAATTACAGGAAGCTCACTATTTAATGAGGCAAATCATTCTGTCTTTGGTGAAAGTATTTTAATTTTCTTCTATAAATTCACATGATCCTGTTGGTCTCCTTGCTCGATACACTTGAGGTCTCCACGTTCACATTCTGTGTATAGAATACTTTCTTTTTTTCTTGTGATTTTAGGGAAAGACTTAGCATCTCTACCTGAGCAGGCTATTCTCCAAGGACAACTTCCCTTCTACCTTGATCCTCTTGATCCTCACATGTGGCCTGGCTTTGTTTTTCAGTTTTGAAAAGTTTACTACAATAACATTGAAAAGCAGGATATAAAATACAGCACAGTTTAAATAAATATAATTGAATCTTCTTAATAACAGAAGTAAAATTGTCAGTAGAAAATGAACAGCTTGAAAAAATACTAAAATTAAGGTGAAATAGATGGACTAAACTTTTGTATGTAAAGAATGCTTTTGAACACATAACAGAAAGATGTCTCCATGGGCACAGCAAAAAAGATTATTCACAGGGGACAAAACAGCTAGAAGTCTGTGAGAAGTGGCTTCAATCCAAGTGCATAAAAACAAATTAAAGTACAAAGCATCTATCTGACCATAAGCAGACACATTTGCTAAGACATACCATCTTTTTTTGTATTATATATAACTTAATGTATTTGTTTTAATATCTGTATATTAATCTTTATTAATTTTCATTTAGGAATGTTTATTCTTAATGTTTCTAATATTTAATTTAAAAATTTTTTTTATTATGAATAAAGTCACGTTTTCTATCCATGTATATCCTTATCCAAGGTCCCTTCCTCCTCCCACCCCCTCCAATCACTCTCTCTTCTCCACATCTCCCCATATCTTCCCCAGCAAGGGCAGGAGGTCCCAAGGTCCCAATATTGCTCAGCTCAGCCTCCACTCCTGGCAGATCCAGTTTCCTCCCCCCCCAACATCAAGACTGAGTCAGGTGTTCTTCTAGAGGGAGTGGCATCCAAAGATTCATCTCTATAGAAGCCTTCTCATTTGCTGCCATTATCTCTGAATGAACTTCTCAGATTCTCATGCTATGCTCTGCAGTCATGACAGACCCAACATTCTCCCTTTGTTCTCGATATGACCATTTTGTTGGTGTGCCTATGTTCTCACCACAGTGACTCTGACTCTCACACACACCTTCCTTAGCTCAGTCTCTCTCCTGCATTGCTGTTCTATTCTGATCCTTCTAAAGAGTCAGAGCAAGCAAAAGAAAATGAAAGGAAGATGGAGGATGGAGAAATAGGAACTGGGCAGAGAGCTAGCAATTGGAATTTGGCATAGATGTGAGAGGACTTTAAGTATAAGAAAATTTAAGCTGGTAAGCAACAGCCTCCCTCACTTGAGAGACTGTTTTAAGTGTGTTTATTATTATACTCAGGGCACATAAGTAGAAACTGGGGTCAGGGCTGTCTAATTACCTGACACACTTATGACATCAATCCTTACCCATAATATTTCCTCCCATCTCAATGCCCTGCACCAAAAAAGAGGCATATAAGAGAATTAGCCACATCAGCACACACTGATGAATATGTGTCCATTTAGTCTTTCAGTAGCACCTATTTATCTGATTGCTTGCAATAGAATTGTAGCACTTACATTGCAATAACTATTATTCCACTTAGTAGTGGCCCTGAGCTACAAAAGCAATGATGCTGATAGTTTTATTACAATAAGCTGTTGTGGACTTGATAATATATTTTATAGCAAATAAGTGATATTTGATCCATTTTATTAGTTGTTTTTGATTTCTAATTGTGCTGATTTGTAAGGTAAACTTCATCATAAGTACATATATACAAGAACACACATTAAATATAGACTGAGAAGTGTTGTCTGAGGCAACAGAGGAGTCTGTGAAGACTTTCCTTGGAGCAGGCAGATGGTGCTACTGCATGTTGAGTGGACAGCAACACTTCAGCTTCCAATGCTCTTCAGAGAGAAATTAATACTCATTTGGAAAAGCTATTTTAAAAGTTTTGTGTTGCTTACTAATACTTTCAAACTGATCATATAAGTCTCATGAGTAGTCAAAACTTAGACTACCATCAAATCTATATTAAATAGAATTCTTCATGCACATTATGAAGAATTAAAAATAAAAACTCTCTACAGTGCCAGTTATTATTTCAAGATAACATTCATGAGTGTCCTTAACTGCCATATGTCTCCAACTGCTTATTGGCCACTAAGGTGCATACTGGAAGGCTATTTTTCTGAGTGTTATGTATATAAATAGACTTCATTATAAGTACTTATTTATTTTAATTGTTTATATTTGTAGGTATACACATGACATGAGATATGTATAGGCCAGAGGATGATGTGCAGGAATTAGTTTTTTCCTTCTACCATGTGGGTCCTGGGGATGGAACTCAATTTTGAAGAACACAACCTTTACATGCTCGACCATCTTGATGACCTATATATAAGCATGCCTTTATTAAGTATCTCTTGAACATATTTGGAATGAATTTACCTATGATCCAAAACAGGTGGGAAGGCTTAAAACATTCAATGTTTAGTTGACTCACAAGTAGCAAATCATGTTTCTTCAAAAAACTTTTGGCAAGAGTCAGCTAGACTGGGAAACACATGCCAGAGCATCATTTGTGTTAAATCAGCTCATTACACACAGGCAGCATCTTTGAAAAAGTCATTTCTACTTTCCCTGGTCTCTGTGTGTGTGTATGTGTGTGTGTGTATGTGTGTGTACATATGTATATATTATGTTTGATAAATATATAAAGCAATTTCTATTTTAGAGAATTTCATATAATGTATCTTGATTATATTCACCTCACTCCTACTCATTCTCCCTTAAATATACACTTTGTGGTCTTCTTTGAATATTCCTACAAAGGAAAACAAAAACAGTTCTCTAAAATGCTATTTGCACTTACTCAGTTTATATAGCTTCTGATAACCAAATGATTCACACCCACCCCATTGCTCCTAATGGAATTTAAGTTCTTCATAAACTAGGACTTGCGCTTTTGCTTACCCTATTAATTCTCATTGTGTATGCAAAGTTCTTGTCACATATATGGCAATCACTTAGCAAAAAGATTTTAGGATCAAAGATCTCCAAAGTCTCTGTGCAAGTCACAGACTGATGTCTAAGAATATAGAGCCTCAGGCCAGAAGAAGTAAGATGGATCATTTGGATGATTCAAATTCATACTGAAGTCTGAGAAGCACTGCCTTACATAACTTAATCATTAACAATGCAGGGACCACACACTAGAGAGAGAAATCCCGTATAAAGGAATAACATTCAAGATCTGATACTCTTGGCCAATATGATTTTGAGGAATCCTTAAGCTTCCTTTTTCTGAGCATATTTTCTTTCTGTTCTCTGCCCATGTCATGTAAGTGTGGGGATGTTGGGTCAGCTCAGTGGCTTTGATGTTCTTATTCTTCCTCATAGCAAGAAATGCATTGGCAACATGATCCAGCCTGTATCTCTACACACTGACGCAAGCATCTTTATAATGTATCATGTTTTCTATCCTACCATCTATTTACTCATTAGAATTACTTTTACCAGTAATTAAGGGTCAAATGTTTTATGAAAGGTCCGACTTTAACTATTTCAATTGTTCCTCTGTCTTGAGATCCTATGACACACATTTGCTAGTAAAATAACAACCTAAAAATCAGAATTCTGATGTCACACTACCTGGATTTATGCCTAACATCTCTCAAGTAGTAACAGTGAACACAGATCAGCTTCCTAAACATGGTATTCTTTTTCCTCACCCATAAGGAAGAAATAATAACACATCTAGGAGATCCTTATATCTCCTAGAGCTTTAAAAGGTATGTTTCTTGATACGTTAGAAAATTCTTACTTGAACCACTTTGAACCCAGTTGTGTGCCCTTAATTCACTGCTACTTACTTCATTTGACTGAAAGTGACATCAGCTTCCATAGGAAAGATGACTATTTGGATAGTATACCTTTGCTTATCTGAAATGAAACCATACTATAAAGTCATAATCTCAAAGACCATAAAGCTAGGGAAATAGTAACAATAATTATTATCTTTTAGTTCACAATTTATAACATTTAATTTAGATTTTTCTCATATCTGTGTATTTTCTGTTTCTTTCATGCAAAAACAATTATGATGTATTGGGTACCTGCTACATGTGAAGGAATGCTAAATATTAATTTATGTGTATAATCTATAGTGATCCTTCCTATAGATAATTCTGCCTTTTTATGTACTATGAGACACACTAATATGTTTATAATAGGTCACACTAGGAGGTAACAAAGGCATGCTTGAAACCCAAGAATAACTAATTCTTTTATTTTCCTAAATTATACATGTTCTTGCTTTATATAATTAGCTAGGAAAGAACTGAAAAAATATGTCCCTAACTCAATTTTGATATTTATTTACATTTCTACTGTATTGGTTTGGCATAATTTATAGAGATCTTTGCATAGGAGAAATAGTTGACAACATTCTTACTCAAAAAGTACAACTACTTTATGGTAAGAAATTGCAGGTAAGGTGAGGGCACCAATAAAGCCAACATCATCACCAGCAACAGGAGATGCCTTTCTTTCAAAGTCACCTCTGTGTGCTTTAGTAGATTCTTCTTAATTCTAACAGAGGCCTTGATAGTAATGAGAGTTTACTCTTGAGAGAAGTTATATGAATAAATAAGTTAACTCTTTAGGGATATTTGCATAAATGGTCCTAATTAATACTTATTCCTGGTTGGTATAAGAAATTTTGTTTTAAAAATTGTTGTTATTATTACTATTATGTAGATAAAAGTACTATTCCCTAATCCATCTTTTAAAAGCCATAATAAGCACATTGTGGACTTTATTGACAATTATTTTTCTTCTCTTCCTTTTAATGCATATGTACACATGTATATGGAAACCAGGCAACCTCAGTATGCCATGAAACTCTTCTGAGACAGAGTCTCTCACTGTCCTAGACCTACAAATTAGGTAGTTTGACATTGGTTAAACTCATGTTCTCATGAGTGCAAGGTAAGTGCTCTAACCACTGGACAACCCATCTCCTGCTAGACCCTAATACAGTGGTTCTCAACCTGTAGGTTGTGAACCTTTTGGGGCCAAAGAACCATTTCATTGAGTCATCTAAGACCATTAGAAAACACAGATACTTACATTTTGATTCATAGAGGTAGCAAAATTACAGTTATGAAATGGCAATCAAAATAACTTTATAGTTGAAGGATCACTACAACCTGAGGAACTGTATTAAAGAGCCATACATTTAGAAAACTTGAGGACCACTGACCTAGAGAAAATTCTTGAATTGTAAAAGGCAATGACAGATCTTACTATTCTACTTAATTTTCAAATTGATTTTCAACATCATTTGGCCTAAAGAATTAAAATATTCAGAATAAACTGCCATGATCCATTCCAATTAAGAAAAATTAAGGCAAGATAAGTCCCATTTGCCTAGAATTCCAACTAGGAGCTTTTGTGCTCTGGTTCAGTGCACATTTTTTTTTTCTAGGCCATGTACCACTCAGCCATTTCCTCTTACTAGGCCTGGGAACAGAACAAAATGCATTATCACAAGTATGCAAACCTCTGCCAAACCCTTCTGGTGTCTTTATTAACTACATGCCTTTCAATTTAGCCTCACAAATCTCAGCTTCTTCCCATAAGATCAGATGCTTGCAGAATCATCAGCTCAGCTGCTTCTACCATCTAGTGGCAAGAGACAGAAGTGAACAGGTTTTATATTTTCAAGAATTGCTAATACTACAAAATGGCAAGAATAAGCTTATTTTATCTAATCATTGGAATTCCTAAAAAATAATTAGGTCTAGAAAGTACCAATAAACACTGTACATAACAGCTGTAATTCAAGACCTCATGTCTTCTGAGATCATGTGTAGCTTTTGGCTGGTTTTAGTTCATTTATCCTTCCTATGGCCAAAATGTTTATCATGTACCATGTTATTTATGAAGCATGTACCGCTTGACCAATACAATCCTGGGAAGAAAGGTATATTCTTACACACAATGTACATGGTTCCCTTTCATGAGAAATACTTAACCTCAGTGCCTTCCTGCCTTCTGATCTCCCTAGCTTCTTATTCTCCCACAATGTCCTGGAAGAGGAGAATGGCTCCTGTATCTCAGGCCTCTGTGTTTCTCCCTTTTTGAGTAACCCTACTCATACAGTTTGTACTACAGGGAAAGTTTGTACATTTGTATTTCTGTGTTAGCCTTTCATCTTTTTCCTCTTTTTTTGGGGGGGGGAAGGGGAGCATGTGGGAAGCAAGAATCATATCTGAGGCCTCATACATGCTAAACAAATGTTCTACAAGTAAGTTGCATAGAGAAGCAACTTAAGTTATTGTTTTTATGCTATTAGCCAAAATGAAAGTTCTACTTAAGTTCTATTCTTATCGCTTCTACCTTTGCTATTTAATAGGTCACAGAGACCTGTGTATTTATCCCTAAATAGTCAAATTCATTGCTCCTCCATTCTCGGTGCCCCTTTATATCTCAGAGCTTATTCACCTCACCTTCTATGAGATGTCCTTAATTCTGATCTCATACTTTTCCAGTTGTTCCTCACACCAATATATCACATGAATAATTGTGTAATTCGCAAGTAGCACTATGTCATTCTCCATTATAAATTTGCAGTCATCTCTTATTACTTAGAAGGTAAAGCTCAGTCTCCAGCAAAGGTCATTGTTTGCCTCTGTCCACCCACCACTCTTGCCTTATGGCATGCCCCACACTCACCCAGTTTCCCCTAGTTTGCAGCTATTATGTAACTCCTCTTCCCTATATTCAAGTACCTTCAGTTCCCAAAATTCTTGGACACAGTTATACAACTGCTGGATTTAGGGGCAATTTCGACTTCCTCTCCTTATCTTCCATAAATCCCCTCTAAAGTTCTTTGTCTGATCGCATTCACCTCCTATCCAGCCAGAGAGAAAATATTAACAGTTAATTCTAATTCTTAGGAGGATTCATCTCTTCTTTTCTACTGTATTGCATACAATATGACATAGTATTATGTGTCAGCCTCCAAACCTGTCAGACTAACTACAGCAGTAAGAAACCTGAAGCTATGTTCTTTACATCTCAGGGCAAAATTAGAAAACAGTATACAGGAGCAAGTCAAAGAAACAATCAACACATTCTATTTCTTAATGCTTAGGTTAATAGCATCTTAGAAATTCTAGGCATTTCCCCCAAAGATACACAGACTGAATTTATGGGTTTTTTTTGGCTCTTTCATAATGGTTTTTATACCCACACTAAACTCATATAGACAAATTGAAGGAAAAAAAACCCCACATGATCATCTCTTTAGATGCTGAAAAAGCCTTGACAAATCCAACACTCTTTTATGATAAAAGTCCTGGAGAGATCAGGAATACAGGGAAAATTCATAAATATAGTAAAGATGATTTACAAGAAGCCAATGGCCAACATCAAACTAAATGGAGAGAAACTCAAAGCAATTCCACTAACAACAGGAACTAGACAAGGCTGTCCTCTCGTCCCTTATCTATTCAACACAGTTCTCAAAGTTTTAGCCAAAGCAATAAGAGAACAAAAGAAGATTAAGGGGATACAAACTGAAAAAAAAAAGAAGTTTAACTATCTCTATTTGCAGATGATATGATTGTATACCTAAGTGAGCCACGAAATTCTACCAGGGTACTTCTACAGCTGATAAACACCTTCAGCAATGTAGCAGGATATAAGATTAACTTAAAAAAATTTAGTAGTTCTCCTATACACTAAAGACAAACAGGCTGAAAAAGAAATAAGGGAAACATCACCCTTTATAATAGCTGCAAATAGCATTGAATACTTTGATGTAACTATAACAAAAGGAGTAACAGATCTGTTTCACAAAAACTTTAAATCACTGAAGAAAGAAATTAAAGAGGATATCAAAAAATATCAAGCCCTCTCATGTTCCTGGATAGATAGGATCAACATAGTAAAAATGGCAATCTTAGCAAAAGCAATCTACAGATTTAATGCAATTCCCATCAAAATCCCAACACATTTTTTTTTACAGACCTAGAAAGAATAATACTAAATTTTATTTGGAATAACAGGAAAGCCAGGATTGCCAAAACAATTTGGCTCAACAAAAGAACATCAGGAGGCATCAACATCCCCGACTTCAAGTTATACTATAGAGCTACAGTAATAAAAACAGCCTGGTATTGGGATAAAAACAGACTTGTGGATCAATGGAATCAAACTGAAGAGCCAGACATTAACCCACACACCTATGAGTACCTGATTTTTGATGAAGAGGTTAAAAATATTCAATGGAAAAAAGATAGTATCTTCAACAAATTGTGTTGGCATAAATGGATGGCAGTATGTAGAAAAATGCAATAGATCCAAGCCTATCACCCTGCACAAAACTCAAATCCAAATGGATCAAAGACTTCAACATAAAACCACCTAAACTGAACTTGATATAAAAGACAGTGGGAAATACCTTCTAAAACATTGGCATAGGTGGCCACTTCCTAAATATAATACCAGTAACACAGACACTAAGAACAGCAATCAATAAGTGGGATCTCCTAAAACTGAGAAGTTTCTGTAAGGCAAAGGATACAGTTATTAAAACAAAACAACAGCCTACAGAATGGGAAAAGTTTTTCACCTACCCTACAAGTGACAGAGGACTGATCTCTAAAATATATAGAGAACTCAAGAAACAAGAGCCCAAAACCCTAAATAATCAATCAAAAAATGGGGTTCAGAATTAAAAAGGAAATTCTCACCAGAATAATTACAAATGGCTGAAAGACACTTGAAAAAGTGCTGATCATCTTTAGCCATAAGAGAAATGCAAATCAAAACAACTTTGAGATACCACCTTACACCTGTCAGATTGGCTAAGATAAAGGACACAGATAACAGCCTATGCTGGAGAGGTTGCAGAGCAAGGGGGACACTCCTCCATTGTTGGTGGGAATGTAAACTTGTTCAGCCACAGGAATGCAGTATGGTGGTTTCTCAGAAAACTGGGAATCATTCTCCCCAAGCATCCAGCAATATCACTATTGGGCATATATCTTAAAGACACACATTCACCCTCCAAAAGCATTAGCTCAACTATTTTCATAGCAGCATTATTTGTAATAGCAAGAACCTGCAAACAACCTAGATGTCCCTCAACTGAAGAATAGATTAGCAAACTGTGGTATATCTACACAATGGAGTACTACTGAACAGTTAAAAAAAAATGATATCCTATAATTTGCAGACAAATAGATGGATTTGGAGAATATCCTCCTGAGCAAGGTGTCACAAAACCAGAAGGATAAGTAGAGGATGTACTCACTCATTAGTGGATTTTAAGCAAAAACAATTCTTTTTTTTTCACTGAAAGATGATTGGTGAATAAAGTGATTTAAAACACACATATACACAAAGCAAAACAAAACAAAACTTCTGGTTTGTCTGTAGAAGGATTGCTTTGTAGAAATTTGTTGAGGCCATAGTGCATCTGTGGGCATTAACTGTGACTTACTGTGCTTTCTTTATCTCTAGCTGAGCCTAATCTGGCTTGAGAAGCTTTAGATTTCATTTTTTATGTTTCAAGTATTTTAGAGAAAAGAGAAGTTTTATTGTTGTATGGGATTTTTGTTATCAATTCTGAATATTTTAATTTTTTATATAATGTTAGATATTGATTTTCAAATAAACAAAAAAATAATTAGACATGGCAAGAGATTACTAATAGCATAATAAAAACAATTATAGCTGTATACTAAAATAAAATTTATGAGAACTCTCCCTCACTCACAAATAATCTGATAATTTAGGTAACTTTTACGTGACTAGCGGGCAAGTAGCATATACAATGTAGGTATTCTGAACAAAGATAGTTTATATCCTAGACATGATGGAGTGGGATGGTACAGATTTTATCACACTTCTTAGAACAACATACAATTTAAAGCTTTTGAATTAGTCTTGTAGTTTTTCACTTGTTTGCATGTTATAGCTGTTTGCCAGCCACGATTCTATAAAAAATGATGTTGCAGACAAGTGAGGAAAAGGCTATTATAATGTATTTATAGACACATTTTATTACAAATAAAACCACACTGGACATTCTCAATAAATAATAAATAAAAAGAAAATGACAAAATCTTGACTAACTGGGATAGCAGGTGGTGATGTAGAGAAAGATGGGTATACTCAGATAATACAATACAAAGGAAAAAATCCAGGAATTTGCCCCAAATTTCTAGCTTAGGATATTACTGTACTATGATTTCATACAATATTTAACAAATAATAAGGCATTGATAGCAATAATAAATCCTTTCACTTTTCTTTGTTTCTTCATGTAATGAAGTTTGTATTGATTTATTTTTCTTAAATGTCAAAGAAGTATATAATTAAATACAACACCTTTTTACATATAAAAGAAATTGAGGCTTATTAAAGTTATAACTAGAGTATGCTTATCTAACTAGGAAGTAGAGGACATGGTGTTTAAATATGGATGCTATTGATTCCAGGGCCAAAATGAAGCTTCATAACATACTCTCCCATTGTTTGTGTTAGATAGTCTATGTATCTATTAAGGCTTTTCACAGGTGATAACTACCTAGCTAAGACATAATTTAATTCAGACAAAAATTCCATGACCAGATGTAGTTAGGAAATATTTTGCTTTAGCCAGATCCCCATATTATATTAAAAACTCTGGGAAATTATATGTAACATAACATGCAGATGCATTGAAGCATATATCTCCATATTTTCTATATACTGCTAATGAGATTTCACCAAATACACTTGAGAAGACATAGTCTAATTTCATTGCAGATGGTAATGCTAAGAAAGAAGAGATGTAAAGAAGCAATACAATCAACAGACAACAGAATCTAGAATATAAAAATGTAGTATGGTTCAAAGTAATTTTCATGCTTACAAAGAGTAATGATCTATCAAGGATAGCAATCTATATTACCCAGTAAAAGTACTTAGAATCACAAAATGAAGCCCATTTCTAAAATATAACTGTGCCAGAGATATTCACTCTGTGTGCTATAGGCTGTGATGATCAATGGCCAGAGTCGGAACTACAATCAAGGAGAGGCCTGATAATACCCCCAGCTTGTGCCTCTCTATGAGACGACCCGGCCACTGTAGAAAGAAAATAGTAAAGTAAGGAATGCTTGGCGATTTCTCTGCCTGTAGTTATTATGTCACCTTCTGTTGGATTGAAATCGGCCCCTACACTGCCCAATTCTCAACAGTCCTCAGATTCTCCAATGTTTTCCTACATATGCTCAACCAGTGTCCAGTTCAAAGAAATAGCTCTCTCTAAACCCAGGAACCTACATACTAGTAATTTCCAAACCCTTCGTTTTAGTCTCAATAAAAACTAGAACTATTAATTGTGTAGCTAATACAATTTTCACCAATTTGTAAAGGATGGATTTGTTTTTTTCCAGTCATTGACTGCTAATTTTAAGATTATTATAAGGAATTTTGATGTACCCTAGGAAATACCATCAATTTTAATGACAAGATACCACAGGTTTTAGTACATGACCAGATTTCAGATATTTAGACATATGAAAAATTATAGAATTTGGGACAATGAAATTCTATATCTGTAAACATTAGGCATTGGATTAATGGGATAGAAATCAAACCCTCTCTCTATCACTCAGTAATAAATACTCAATACAAAGCGAGGTCTCACAGTATTCAAGATGGAAGGATCTGAGTTTGCAGACTAAGAATGACTAACAAATAATTATAACTCAACATTCCAAGGAAGTAAAATGCACATTTAAATCCATATTTTTTGTCTCCCTATAACCTAATGCATAGAGCTAACCCTCAGCTTACATTTATCAATAAATTGGAGAGAAAAATTTTTATGCTTTATTATAGACCTTTTACTTTTTATTGTGGTTATGGGCTGTTTTTTCTACACAGCATTCTAGATGGTATCTGAAGAAAAAGCATCCCATCTTGCAGCAAGGAAAACAAATTCTCTTAAACTCATTGCTAAATTGCACGCTCCCTTCCAACACCATACTTCACAGTGGCCCTGGCACTTTAATGAAAACTCCCTAAACAAGCCAATTTATCACACTGGCAGCTGTTAGACACCAAAAACAAGAATCTTAGGAGTGAGGCATTAGGTAACAGGAGGAGCGAAAAAATAATATCAAACCTGCAAAGCTAAGATGAGTTAGCAAGTGAGTCAGAGGTTGCTCAGTGTGATATTTAAATTGTTATTCAGCAATCTCATTCTCTGTTTTTGACATGTCATAAGCAGATTCCTAATTATTACCAGAGAAATCCCTGGTTTGTTCAGGAGAATTCTGGGGCATTCTCGGATTGTATGCTTTGCCTCTTTATAGCATCTGATCCAGGAACAGCAGACAGATAAGGAGAAGTAAAAAGGTTGAAAACACATTTGTAACTGAGAATTTGTATGTGCTTAGCATTTTCCTGGTTTTAGTAGTTTCCTTGGTGTGAAAACAACAATGCCAGCTTTCCAAACTCTAATACTTTGATAATAGAACAACTTCTTACCATCTTGACAAGGAAATTAGTCCTGCTGCTATAGAAATGCATGGGCTTGGACTTGACAAGCCAGGCTATTCTGAGCTGCTCCTACTGGCATCTGAGCTCTTCCTGAGCCTCTCTTTTCAAGCACATTTATTAGCTTAAGTTAGAGGCTGGGGTCAGCCATAGCAGGCATATTACACCAAACAGGTAGACTCCATAAGCAGGGCCGATTGTCTTTTTAAAATGCTATATATATTCATTGCTATCACTATAGCCAGAGGAAAGTGTTATCGTCTTCTTGGCTGAGATCATCTAACAGCCCATCCTGTTAAATATTTTTAAGATGCTCAAGGCAAACAAACCCTGGCCTCATAGAGTTACCTCATGACCTCAGAATAGGACTCTTGAGTGAACTGTGCTTTCCTTTCCAAATACCTTGGATGCTACCCACCCTAAACGCATAGCTTCAACCAGGGGGAAAAATTGTTTCTATCTTTGGCATTTCATATGAGAAGCTTATTATTCATACATGGCTACTTTAAAAAATCAGAGATGTGGAAACTTTAATAAGAATTATCACTATGGTACAATCATAAAAACTAATAAAACTTGATAAAGAATAGAGTACACAATAAGTTACAAGGTAAACAAATGGATTAAAAATCTCAATATAACTATTGAACTTGTGTGGTGACACAGCTGAGTGGGTAAACATGGTGCCTATGCAAGCGGGGAACCTGAGTTTGCTCCTTAGAGTCCAGCTAAAGATGAAAGGAAACAACTGACTCCCCGGACCCCAAACACACACACATACACATGATGACACATGCATCCCACCCACTGCACACCTACATATAGGAATAACAACTAAAATTTTAAAATAAACCACTGAAATTATAGATAATGGTTTTACTATATTCGCAAGAAAAAGGGACCAATAGAAAAATACATATAAATACACATGTGCATGTGAACACACATACTCTCTCATACACACACATGCACACACACACAGAGAGAGAGAGAGACAGAGAGAGGAGAGAGAGAGAGAGAGAGAGAGAGAGAGAGAGAGAGAGAGAGAGAGAGAGAGAAAGCAAACTTCTAAGCTTTTTCCAAACTCTAATAGGCATTTCCCAAATGAAGTGTTGAATGGTAGAGAGGAAGATGCAGTCATACAAACCGTACAGCCTCGTTGGACTTGTCTTACCCATTATGTATATGCTAAAGACAAGAACTCAGTTTAAGGACCCACAGTTATTAGTGCTTTGTTTATTCTTTTGTGCCATAACAAGTCTAGCTTTAGATTTTATTAGTATGTAGTCTTGACTCTTAAAACTATACTCTAGAGCTGATGAAAGAGGAAATACTGAGAAGGAGGAATGACAAGTTGAAAGACAAAGGGAGGCTCTAGGGAGGTAATGTAGATTATGAGTGTGTGTGTGTGTGTGTGTGTGTGTGTGTGTGTGTGTGTGTGTACACCTTGGTGCCCTTGTGAAGGACAACCTCTATTGTCTGTTGTCAATTTTCATGTTGGTTGAGACCTGGTCTCTTTTGTTCTGATGTTGCATATGGCAGGCAAGCAGGCTCATAACCTCCAATGAAGTCTCTACATACCATTGACCATAGACAATACAGACATACACACTATGGCATACACACTATGTAATCTGGATGTATGTGCATTCTGAAAATTAAGACAAGTTTTGTATGGCAAGTATTTTACTTACTCAGTCATTTCTCCAAATCTCCTATAGAGGTTCTTACAGGGAGTTATTCAACCAGTTATGAATAATAAATCCAATACAAATACTCAATACAACAAAGTATTCCAATCCTGCTCTACTTCAATTCATAGGTTTTAATATATAGAGTGAGGAGCAGTATATTTTGCAGGGTTAGAAACTAAGTATTCATCTTAATATAGTTGGAGTCTGAGAGAAACTTAAAGACAGTTGTGGTCACTTTTCTGCTTAAGAACATAGAGAATTCTCTCTATAAAACCACTACTGACTCCTCATCCAGGCCTTGATATTTCTATGTACAAAAAGAAGGAGGCCATACCTGTCTGGAGTAGTCCCATTGAACCATTGAAAGCTACGATCTTTTTTTTTTTTTTTTTTTTTTTATTTTTTTTTAAAACTTTTATTTCTTTATTTATTTGCCTTGGTGTTTGTCTGGAACTGGAACTACAGACAGTTGTTAGCTGCCATGTGGGTGCTGGGAATCGAACCCGGGTCCTCTGGAAGAGCAGACGGTGCTCTTAACCGCTGAGCCATCTCTCCAGCCCCCGAAAGCTACGATCTTATAATGACTACAGACAAGAATGACTGTCTAGTACGCACAGTGGAACTCCTTGTGCTCTGGATGTCTTTTTTTTTTATTTAACAGTTCTAGATCTGTAACAGTTAAGGTCCTGTCCCCCAACCCATGAATGTTTTTTTCTCTTCAAGGCTAACCACTAGCTTCCATTTGTTAACATCTGATGAAACTGGAAAAATGTACAAAATGGCATGATTTTGCACATTTTTACATATTATTGGATATTTACTGGGTTTTGACAATGGACCTAATAGTTTGATGTGTTGGTTATAGGTTCAGCTATTTCAGGTGATAATAGATGTTTTAGGATACTAAAGTATGAGAAATTTACCAAGATTTGGAATTGCGCTGAATATAATTTGGTTGTTTATTTATGTTTTCTAAAATTATATGCAAACAAATAATAGTTTATTACTGAGCACAATTCAAGAAAGGGTGGTCACGAATTTAATGCAGAGCAAGTGGGGTACATGGTAGAGATTTGAGAAAGAAAAAAGAAGAGAAAAACTTCTGTAATTATATTTACTTTAAAAACAATATTTAAGAAATAAAATTTAAAATATTATGTTTGCATGTGTGGTGTGTGATGTCTTTCTGTATGCTATGAATATCACTAATAAAGGGAATGTTTTGGCTATGGCAGTCATCTTAGAAGTAGCCAGGGAAATCGGAGCATAGATAGGGGAAGGAGGGCGGAGTCAAGAGAGACTTGATTCAGCTGCCCAAGAATCAACATGTAAACTAACACAGGTGAGCCACAGGCTATGTGGCAAAACAGATGAATGAAAATGGCCTGAATTAAGATGCAAGAGCTACCTAGCAATCTGCATCAGCCATAGGCCAAAGAGCATAAAATTAATATAAGCCTTGGGTGAATATTTGGGGCTAGTCGGTCTGGGACTGCAGGTCTGTGGGTCTGGACCACCAGGCAGATGGGCCAGAAACCTCCTTCTACACATGTGTATATATTATGCATTTGTTTTGGAGTGTGCTTGTGTGTGAACATGAGTATGTGTGTTCACTAGTATATTAGAAGTCAAAGGACAACCTGGAGCGACAATCCTTTCCTTCCACCAAACTGACTGGACTCCAAATTTCTAAGGATTTGATAGTCTCTTCCTCCCATTTCCCAGTAGGAGGACCAGGATTACCTTGTACTGTATGTTTAACTTTTATGTGGGTTCCTGAGATTTGAACTCAGGACCTCACAATTGCAAGCAAGTACTTTTGCTCCTTGAACCAACTTCTCATCCTCTAATACAACTTTTATAGGTTTTTTATTTAATTTTGGCACATGGAAGTGCTAAGAAAACCAGTGATCTGAATAATAAAATAATTTTTGCTAGTAACTAAACGAACAGACAGCAAAATTTCTTTTTGAAAATTATTGAGTTATTACAAATTTTAATCAAAAAGCACAAAATCTTGTAGCTTTAGGCTGGTAGATAAAACAGCAACCAAGGAATACAGAAAATTTCTATTCTCATTAAATTGTCTCTTCTCAAAACACCATTGATCAAAAATTGTGTATAATTGAAATTTAAAAGGTAGATAGTGTGTGGGAAATTATGACACCAAATAGAAAGACACCTTGGAAACCATTTTTCTAGAATAAAATTGAGGTGCTGATGAGCCAACTCACATACTTTAGTTTTAATTTAGACAGCAAGGCAATCATTAGATGTGATTAGGACATATTTACTTCCTTTGTGTTATCCGGGACTAGGCAGGTTGATGGAAGGGGGGTCACTGAGTAATATGTGGGGTGCCAGTGTATTTTTTTCTTCCTTAGCATGCATATGGTTTGTTTTCACTGTCAAGATTTCTTTCTTGACTCTTTGCTTATTTGCTTAGACCTTTTTTTTATTATTATTACTATGAATAAAGAAGTCACATTTTCTATCCTTGTATATCCTTATTCAAGGTCCCTTCCCCCTCCCACCAAATCAGGTCATTCTCTTTTCTACATCTCCCCATCCCCCCATGGGCAGGTGGTGCTTAGACCTTTTGCAACAACTGAAAATATTCTCCATACATTCAAACAATGATAATAAAAATATTTCCCAGAATTACCAGGTTGGATTCCAAACCACAGAAAGCATCTTAATAACCAGTAGTCATGATTATGCATTTTAAAAAACCTCATTTAATCAGGCACAAAAATACCTTTAGCAATCAGGACTGACAATAATCACTCACTATGAAATATAAAGGGTAATCTGACCGACCTTCAGAGGAGAAATGTGAGACTGTAAGACATATCCATGGACATTTTCTATTTGCGAGAGGTTCTTTTCTGATACATGCACCAGTTCTGGACCTCTTACTTCATGAGTTAGCCGAGGTAAAGAATGATCATGTGGACCATCCTCATCTTGGTATCGATACTTCTAGGAGAAAAGAAAAGGGGGAAAGATGCATTAGTATTGAAAAGGGATTCAGATAATTTGGACTTATCAGGACATACTACTGCATGACTACTGCTGACTTTGCCAAATGTTTGGCTGCAAACTCTTCCAGTGGTTACCATAAAACTGTTCAAATCCAAGGAAAACTGCATCAATATTAATCAATGCTTAACATTTGTCAGGAAAATATACTCCATCTCTGAGACAAAGAAAATTTGTTAACAGATAAGACTGAGAAAATTTATTAACTTAAACAGAAAGGAAATATTCCTCCAAATAACTAGAATAATAGCCCCAGAGGTGCTAATACAGTTCGGTCATGGATGGAGAAAAAAGCACAGAGCAAGAAATTAGAACTCTGATATATTTTTACAAATATATTTGATTTTGCTTCTGGATCAGTCAAAAGTTTAAATTCCCTCTGATAATGAAGACAAAATGCCACCCACAGTATTTCTATAAGCTTGCAAGGGAAGATAATTGTTCTTTCTTTAGTTCAATTCCTATGAAGAGCACTGATTTGGGTTTGTTGGATTCTAGGACAAACAATAACAGTTTCTAAGAATTAAGCTAGTTTTCAAAGAACTTCAAGAGTCTGTTCAGATGATTCCTGGAGGTTAGGAGCAGAGACTTCCTTTTCTTCTGTTTCAGCATAGCAGCAAGAGAATTCTCTGGCAAAGGCCAGTGCTAGAGATTTCCATACCAATCTCAGAAAGCTGGTGGTGGGAAAAGAGTCAGGACAGGAAATGATCTGAAGGAACTCAACCCTTCTTGTTGGATATTCTCCATCTTCAGCCACAGTCTGAGTCTCCAGGGCCTGGGATTCAATCTTTTGATATCTAGCTTCTTGTCCTTTATCTCTAGTAGTCCCTTTGTTGAAGCAAGTCTTTGGCCTTAGCAGGAAAGAACAGGAGACCACTCTACATCCAACTCTCAACCCAACTAATCCATTGTTCACTAGTTATGATTGGCCTTTGTTGTCCTATGCATTACACAGGGGCATTGGAATCAGGGATCCAGACATGTCACAAGTGCCCTGTCTGGTGTCACTCTACATCAAATCTGTTCCTAGTCCTGCTGTGTTGTTAGCACATCTGGTCACTGAACCTCTGTCTTGTTCTGAAGATATTTTCACTTATTTTTGAAATGAAAAGTATGTTGTGTTGGACATCAGTTTTCAGTGAAACTCATAGTTTGACAATATCAAGAGGCACCTGAGGATTAATAATTCACGTTGTCAGCCGTTTTTAGAAGCTGACTATCAGTACATGTATTTCTGGGGAGTCTATTCAATTCCCAAAGCACTATCAGTCTCAAAGTAAAAAACATAAAACTGTATAACAGTGCCATAACTGCAGTTGACAAAAAACTCCTGAATTCTGCTTCCATTATAGTCATTAGTCTGTGATAGTCCATTTTGTCTGTGACAAAACTAACATTTGTATAAGTTAAGGTCACTTTTATAGATCATCATCTGGAGAGGGTTTGAATATGGTACCCTGTCCAGATAATATAAACCCAGTAGATGATTTTCTACTACTTATTGTCCACTGTTTATCCATATTAGGAGATGAAGTGAACACTAGGGGTTTAATTGGGAGCCTGATAGAAAAAAATAGCACTGAGAATACACACTGACATGAGGTTTGAACATCTCTGTAAACTGCAAATATCATGATTCTGCCTTTTTAGTGCTATGAATTTTTTGAGAAATCAAGCTCCTTCAGAAGCAAGAGCTAACATTTCACATTTATTTTAATCAGTTATGTTTTCACTGAGAATAGGCAAATGTCATGTCTATGCCTGTTTTCATTTTTTCAGCTTAGAGCCTATCTGCTCTTCTTTTTCAGTTCTTCTTTATGAAGGCACTATCACAATCACCCTAGTATGACTTAGCTACTATCTCCTCCTTCATTTCATACCATAGACCTGACTTATATCCAAAATAAATTTATAACTATTTCTCCATTGCCCTCCCAGTTCCCAATACTAACTAGTATCAGCACTGAGTGTATGTAAGGTCCCAGCAGCACTCTGTTGGTCTCAGGACCAGCATCTATATGAACTACTTTGATGATTTCTTTCCCATTTATTTCTATACTGACCCAGGGGGCATTCTGAATTTCCAACATGAGGTCCTTAACATGCCTCATGGCTGTCATTACCTACAGGATCGAGTTCAAGTTTCCTTCTAAGATAAGCTGATGTGAACACCACTGCAAGAACCAAACCTCAGTGAGTTCTGAATTCCGTTGCTCATCATTCTCACCTAAGTAATTATGAACTACAGTAACATCAAGAATCCACTTAAAGTTTTATTTAACTATTGCAAAACATACAGAATATATTTTCTATCTTGAGTATTTTTAAGAGTATATGGTGTGGCCAGGCATATTGGGGGTATATCTCTAATACCAGTACTAGGGAGGCTGTGGCAAGAGAATTGTGAGATTGATGCAAGCCTGGGCTCCTGGCCAGTGGGTTACATAGATAGACCCTATATCAAATACAAGCCAAGCTGTATTGTTGAGGACTGTTAAAGATGTTCTTAGATTCACTTTATTACATAACAGATGTCAACCTTTTTATCCTAAATATGTTCTCACAGCTCCTTGAGCTTGCCATGTTTTATGCTTTATGTTGTAATGTGCAAATTTAACTTTCTATGAATCTGTGTTAATTTTGAGGTTTGAAAACAGTTAGGCAGTGTTCAACCTCATATCTCAAGTTCTGTAGACAATTACCTATTGTGTATTTTTAACAAGTGCTTGGTGAATAAAGTCATACATGCCTTTTGAGAAAATAGAGAGGTTCCAACTGTTTGAAATACAGAACTAACTGATTTTGGCTGCTAGATATAACTGCTTTCATTATAAAGCAAGGTTTAAGGAAAATGATAATGACAGTTTGTTCAATAAATAACAAAGAATGTCATATTCTTAAATACAATGTCTTCTCATTAATCACTTGTGCATTTTTTGAGAATAGGACTTGAAAAACAATGCAGTTTTCTAGTCAGGAATGATGCAAAATTTTAATTGAATTATACTTATGCACAATTAAACCACCATACACAGTGACAATGACCATTATGTATAATCAAGTTCTACAAAAGCAAAATTGGGTCAGAGTCAACTTTGACTAAAGCTTTACAGTTTAAAATTGGATCTCAAATGCTATACAAAGAGAATTAATATTTTGTACAAAATACAAAGCTACATTTAATGATCACAATTTCAAAGCCAGCTTGAATAACATAATGACCTGAAGAAGACATGAAGAAGAAGAAAAAAAGGGACATGTGTAGCAGAAATTTACCACAATAAATGGACGTAACAATGAGATCTTGGTGACTTGTGGACTATGGCATTGTTCCCCTGCCCAAATCTCTAGTAATACTTTTCACAGTGTATGTCTGTACACTTCCTGGGAAGCTATCACTTGAGTGATGAAAGATTCCTCTCTCAGATGTACCTAGGAGTTAACTTAAAAACTAACTCCTATATTCAGAATAAACTCTGCCTTTTGTGAAAATCACCCCCAAAAGAACCACCTAACAAGGAATATTAAATAATTCTGTTTAGGTCATACCCTGTTAGAATCAGCCTTCATGTAGACAGTCCTGAGTTATCTTGCATTTTATAGGTCCTTGGCTAGTTAGTTGCTAATGCCATTCAAGGCTCCTTTTGGAAAGGCCTTTTAGTAGCAGCAAAGAAGGGAGACTATTAGAAAAGGCCTCTGCTTGGAAATCTATGCCTCTGTCTTCTCAGATCCTTGCCTCTCTGTGATCTATAAGAGAAGACTCTTCTCCGAGGAAAGTAACTTTGTGAATAACCATTATTTCCTTCATCTCTAATGAAAGTGAAGGCAGGAGTAGTGCCACTGACTGGGGGTATGATGGTACCATCTCTTCTATGATAATTTCATTTGGAGAATTTGTGTCTGTCTTCAGGACTCCTCCTGTTTTTAAGCTTCAGCTTCCCTATAACACTGGACTCCAGCAAATAAACTTTTCATATCTTCAATAATCAGATTGGGTATTACCTTACTGGAAGCATTCAGAAACTGTTAGGAATGTCAAAAGATTTCATATCCTTTGTATCATCTTGGATGTTCCCATAACATTCTGCATTGATTCTAATCAGTGAATAATATCTATATTGTAATTTTGTGCCCATGTATGTACAGTTTGTGATTACCTGGTAGGAAGACCTCTCTCTGACACTTCAGTGCCTACATTACACAAACTGGGAAACCAATATCTATGAGTTTAATGGAATTAACTTTAAATTAGCTGGACAATGTTATGGTCCATCTAATCAAAAATCCCAACAAGCAGAACATGTATAGAAATGTGTTCATCTTTTTTAATCTACCACAAATTCTCACATGAATAGGTTAAAATTAAGAAGTCTTGATAGAGCCCTTTAGTATATTCTACTGATATTAGTGTGTGAGTCAGAACCATCCTGAAGTACCCAGAATTCAGATCAGTATAAACATGCTTGATCCAGCACAGGAGGTTCTCTGGCAATTTGGAAGGTGGTGCTGTGCTGCCAAAGTAGATCACAACTCCAGAAAATGGAAACGCGCCAAGTTCTCATGAATAAAAATCTGTTTATCTTTTGTTGAACAAAAAGTACTCTACTCCCTCCTTTCTGCTTGCAGCAGGGGTTAGCACAAGACTCACAGAAGAGAAAAATAGAGGAGAAAAATATACAAAGACAGAGGGAGAAGGGAGGAAGAGAAAGAGGTGGAGATTGGTAGACATCAAGAGCCTAGGAAAGCCAGAAAATGACGGTGTGCTTCTGAGTACTTGGTGAGACCATGGTATCTTGCAACTAGAAGACACAATCTGAAAACACTTTGCAAAGTATATGAAAGAGAATTGGTTAAGGCTTAATGCTATGGTAGGAAGCAGGTACAAGATTAAGAAATAATGCTAACTCTTCATACCAGTAATTGTATGTATGGATTGTTCAGTATTGCTTCTGTTAACTTTACTAACAAGTAGTATTCTTTGTGTTGAACCCCATCTCCTTCTGTCTGCTAGGTTCTCCAAGGGTTGGAACCAAAGCTTTGCTGCCATATCCCACGTTCACCCAGAACATTTCATAGTCAGCCTTTGCAAAGAGAAAACTTCTTTGAAAAAGAAGCTATTTCACAAACAGGAAAAACCTATTTCAGGGGAAGTGTAGAGTCAGTAAGAATATGAAAAAAAAAAAAACAAGTCTGCAAAGGAAGTGATGATTCTTAGGAAATGTATGAATACAACCCAGAATACAGACGGAAAAAGAAAAAAACCCAACCAGAGGAAGGAAGCTGGCTCAAAAATTGAACCACAGTAAAGGAAGGGTTTTAATTTCCTCTAAAAAGATTTGCCACAGTTGAGCAGAACTGCCAGTCATCTTTTTGTGCTATGTAACATATAGTTTGTATAGTTTGAAAAAATATTTTAATATTTTACCAATCTGTGACCTGAGCCCCTCCAAACCTTGCAACTGCTGTGACCTTTCTAACCTACTGCCTCACTTGAGGAAGAAATGAGCAGACAAAAAGGATCAGGAGGAAGAAAGAAAGGGGTGGGTGTAGGAGGAGGAGGCAAAGATAAGGACCAGAAGGAAGAGGAGATGATGAATGTTCAACATGGTGACTGGGTCAGCTCGCTAAGTTAAGCTTGTATGTTCACTTCGTTACTTTAAAATAAATTCTTTGAGTGCCATGTTGACTGGATCATCATTCTCTCCTCTTCTCAGGTGTGAGTGAATGGCAGTAAGAGGGAAAGTTTGAGGTCAGGACAGATATTACATAACTTTCACTGTTTCTTTCTAGAGCCTTCATCCCCTACCACACTATTCCTTGCTTTGTAAGCTTTCAGGTGCCAAGGAAAACCTGCCACTTTTGAAATTTGACATTCATTTCTGTGACTATTTTCTTAATGTTTGCCTGCCCCATCGACTGACTTTTCTGTGGGAATGGGGATCCTAATTGCTCTATTGGTACCTGATATGCAGTAGGTCCTTAATAAATTTTGAATGAATTGTCTGGCTCAATATGTCTGCAAAATCTATTACCCAAAGACCTAAAGAAAGTAGGTCAACACTTGCTGACCATACATAGTCCTTCCCCAAGTGGTAACCCTTTTTAGGAAAATATCTTACAGTCACAGTATCATACCGCTATGGTGAGCACTTGAAAGAATTTTGATCAAATTCAGAGCAGGATATAAGCAAAAGCATTGGTGTGAGAGATGAACCATGCTCTTCCAGGTGCTTCATTTGAATTTTTTTGCAGACAAATTTCACAACTGAAAGGAAATACTTTCTTGCTTTTTGTCACAAAGAACAGGACAAGCCAGGATGTTAATTAAATTACAAATCAGCTGTCTGCTTACAGCTGACAGAGCTTTGTGTGCTCTCAAGCTAAGTCAGATATTTTAAACCCTCTGTAATTACCTACAATGGAGATGCTGCCAGTAAGGATGCCTTCATGAATATTTAATGCCTCTCAAGATTCTTTTTAAAGCACCTATGGTTTAAATAATCAAGAGAGACCCTACTGTTACTCTGGACTCCCCTCCATCTGTACATAGAAGATTCTTAAGTGTCTCTGAGCTCCATCAGATTGCAGCTCCATGGAGAGAACATCATTTATTCCACAGATGCATAGAGACTGAGAAAGACATTGCATTCCTGCTTCATACTAAGGTTCCTGACAAATCTTAACTCCCTCTTTCATAAAATCTCAATATTTTTGCACTTTATGGCTTTGTTTTTAAAAGTGTGGGGGAGTAGTTCTCAAGAATGAACTTTTCATACAGCTACCTCTATCATCAAGATGAAGAAAATATGAATATGGATTCTCCAAATAGGTCTCTCTTCCTTGTACTTCTGAGGACACTGAATTAAGGTAACTGTCTAAAACCTCCATAGTGGTTGAGATTCATGTTCTAAAGAGATGGTTTGGATCACTTTCAGTCTATCAGCTACCACAGAATCCGGGAAACTCACTAAACTGAAACTTAGCATCCTCACTTTGAGAGGAGGAGAAGCATGCTTAGACCACAGAGAAGCCTAGTGACAGAATGCATGGGAAATCTTAGAAGAGAGCGTGGGCCCTCATACGCAATCAGTATGGAGTTTCATTTATTTTAACTTGGACGCTAGAAGCTTTACATGATTAGTAATGATTTTAAAAGTGGTAGAAACTAGAGAAGCAATTCTTCCTTTGTTTTTCTTCTCAATTTTTAAACCTGTTTCCATTCATCTATGACCCCACCTGTCTCGGTGCCTATAAACACAACAGATTGACTGAATGCCTAAGTAGCAGGAACCATAATCACGTGTTATGAACATAATATTACAAAAAACACTGGTAGTGTTGTCTGGTATTTTATGGAGCATAAGATTTTTAAAGAAAGGAAGAAATGATAACATGCAAGAAGAGAACAGAACGTGTTCTCTCTTTTGCTAGCATAAAGTGAAAAAAAAATGTCTTTTCAAGGAGTGCTCCCCTAGAGTCAGCAGGTCACACTCAGGTGAGGAGCAGACTCAGATAAGTAGGCTACAACATGCTGAAATACATGTGAGAAAGGACAAAAGTCGGGAATGGTAAATATTAATGTTGATAGTGGCTATTTCTAGATGGTTGTTAATTTTGTATTTTGAACCACATTTATTGCTGGAATTAAAATAATTAACAAAGCAGAATATTTAAACATGACCAAGTATTAGTATTGAAGTGAAGAAAGTCCAATGTGTTCTGTGAAGAAAGTTCTCTGGTCCTAGGGAAGCTTCCTTCAGATTCTGCTGCTTTAATGCTGGGAGCTGGATGGAGAGACCAGGGAAGTCACTGCCAGCTGACAGATGTAGGAAGGAGGAGCTAAGAATGAATTGACTGTGGAGCATCAGCTTTGAAGTCAAGTGGCTTCGATACCAAGAAATCAAAGTGATGATTTCAGAAAGGACCCAGTAATTAGTTTGTTCATTTGAAGGAAAACTTCAAATACTATCTGAGTAATGCTCTGTGGCTCATTGCTCCTGGATTCATGGGAGGACACTGAGATCCCGTGGGCGGTCTCTGTCTGACTCAACCCACCAGCTGTGAGTCTGCAACATCAGTGAGAGTCATTACCAAAGAGAGGAGCCTACACTGCCCAGAAATCTTTGGAATCCATGAAAAGAGAAAATGTTCACTTTGGCAGTATACCTAATCAACTGATGGCAATTCCCTGTGCCTCTCGATGTCCTGGGATTTGATTCTATTTCGACCACTAACAAGCAATATGGCTTCTGACAACTATGAAAGTTCTCTGAAACTCATTCATGATTTTTAGAATCTGGTTAGTGGGACATGAATGTTGTTGGGATGAGAAACTAGAAAATATGGATAAAGAGTTTGTAGCCTAGCACTGTGATATATGAGGTCATTCTCATACAAGTATGTGTCACATAGTAAGCACAAGGCCTCCTCTTCTTCTGTATTTCCCTTCTCTCTGGTTGCCACCCTACTTTAATTATACTATGTATACATGTTTTTGTGCATCTATATAAAACTTAGGAACCACAAATGAGAAAAAAGCATGGTGTTTCTCTCTCTGAGACTGGCATAATACAATATGACTTCATATGACTACCTTCAGTAGGAAGCAAAGACTTTTTGACACAAGTACTCACTCCAGGTATCTGCCTAGTAACTCTTAAGTATTTTACTACTTCCCCATCAATGTGGGACAGAACAGGCTCTATCTTAAATATAGTGTTTAAAAAGACCCTACCTAGTGAACAGTAGGTAGGCCTTGCTGGTATTAGATGTAGCTCACCATCCTCAGGCTTTTGCAGACAACATAGGTCACTTGAAAATATCACAAGCTATCTGAACACAGGCAGACTGAGATGCAAGGTCTTAGATCTGATGCTCTGAAGATTCAGTAGATGCTATATCTTTTTAAATGTAAGGGTCTCCTTCTGCTCACACTTCCATCTAGGCCAGTATTACTGGACTCTTTGGCCTGTGATTATCAGTTCCACTCAGGACCTCCTTGTGGAGTAGTTTGGTCCATGTGCAAGCCTTTCAACCATATCTGATAACCCAGGATGAGATCATATACCAACCTGAACCTAGGCTGGACGCTTTTGAGCAGGCTGTGTGCCAGGCTTAGGAGATTTCCAAGTATCTGTTTGTTTGTGTTTTTTATGACATTCAAGAGAATAAAATTGCTTTCTAGCTTGATGGATAGCTATTCATTCTTTCAACAAAAATATTTATCATGAGTGTTAGGTCCTAATCACTAAATTTAAAATGTTGAAAATACAGAAGTTAATATAAAACAAGTACTGAGAACAACTGGGTTCATTTTTCAGATGGATTTGACAGTTAAACTCTTTGTTACTTTTTCCTCAACATGCCTTCTTTAAAAAGTAAATTTATTTATATTCTCTCCATTTTACTGTCTCTCTCTGTTTCTCTGTCTCTGTCTCTGTCATAGATGGATGTGCATCAGAGTGAGGTGCCTACTGAGACCGCAGATCTTGTATCCTCTGGAGCTGGAGTCATGTGCACTTTGAAGCTGCCCTCCCTGGGTATTAGGAACCGAACATGGGTAGTATGCAACTGCAGTACACACTTAACCACTCAGCCATCTCTTGGACCCTTACCATGCTTTCTCTCAGAGTGAATAATCCTGTACCTTGGAGAAGATACCATGGCAGGAGTATACAGCTTCTCTTAGCTGTCTATGGAGCTGGTGAAAACAATGTGGGCTATTAAGGCTTTCTGGTGCAGTTGCCTCTGTTACATAATATCTATAAAACAGGAATGCAGGATAGAGGAAGGACCAAAGCAGAAGTTGTGATCTTAATGCTGGCAATAGTTTTCAGTTAAAAGATATTATTTTATAAATAGACCAGTATATTAATGCCATTATCCCCACAAATAAATCTGCTTTGTATACTATGCTTCCTTTGGTGATATTGAAATATTTTTTAAAAATAATGCAAGTACATAGTGAAATATCTTTGGAAATGCATTTTATAATTGAGGTGCTCAAATAGGCAATTGAATGAGCTATTGCAAGAAGTTATTTTGTGTTTGCTAAAGTCTTTATTATGTCAGCATTCTATAAAATGCAATGAGTTTAATGAGAAAATATTGTTTTCGTTCCAAAATATAAAGGAAGAAAGAAATTAAGTAACTTGTTTATACCACTAGTGGAGAGGCTGAGATCCATGCTACTCCTGTGAACCCACCCGTACCTCTCCCACCAATTTGATTGACAAATGCTATTTCTTGATCTCATACACAGATGTTTCTTCTGAGTATAGTAAGACTTAGACCCTTGAGTTAAAAGTTAAGGTCTGCGTGCACCTTTTTATTTTATGCTGGACCATGGAATACAGAGAAGAAATTAAAAATAGAATTAATATGGCCAATGATCCTGATATTTTCCTGCCATGCAAACTGAGCCCCACAAGTGAAAGTGCCTCCTTCACATTTCCCTCCCATGCCTTCCAGTGTTGCATCCCTCTAACCAAGTTGGTAGAACATGACTTCCCATGAACGGGAAAGTCAATTTGATTCCATGGGGCTGAGAACCCCTTGAAGAAGGAAGGGATACTGCAGCCATGGCTATCTCAGGCCCCTTCTGGGACACAGTGAGAGCATCTCAGTAGTGATCCCCAGTCCTTCCCCTTTGTCCCCTGTGCCGCTAATTCTATCAGGCTCTGATTTGTCTCAGGATTTATCTGAACTGGTCCCCTGATGCCCTTTTTAAACACATTCACACCTGTTCCTACCCAGGTAGCTTCTGTTCTCTACATCTCCATCTTCTCACATATCCTCACTCCATCAAAACATAGTTAACTCACCCTAAATTATTTTCAACCTGAGTTAGTTTTTTTTTCCTAGAACATTGCACTGCACCCTTTCCAGGCACTATTGCCATCTTTTCACTTCTGTGATTAATCGAGGTGACATCTCTTCTCATGAGACTCTTATGATTTAACAATTTCACTCCTAAGAATGGAATAGAACTTAGAACAAAACTCACAGCAAATGTGGACATACAAAACATTTTTGTATTCCATCATTTTTTGTCTATTTTTTTCTGAACTGATTGTAAGATCAAGCAATGCTGTGTCATATACTTAATAAATGCTAAATAAATGCTTGTTGAATGAATAAAGCTGCCCAATAACTACTTTTTGACTCTATCAAGTAAACCATTCAACAAATAACCTCCAGATGTTTTTTCTTTAAATGTAAGTTTAGCTATATCCAAACCTCCCAGAAGCTTATTGCTGCTCAAGAATAAAGCATAAACACATTGGTGCAATAGACACTGGAGCTCAGGCTGAAGTGCATCTGTGTTTGTTTTGAGACATGTCATCACTATATAGTTCAGGAAGTCTGGAACTCAATACTACTCCATTCATATGTCAAACTCTGGATTCTCCTGCCTCAACCTCTACAGTTTGAGGAACACAACACCCTTATTGAACATATTGTCTTATTGACAATTCTTTCAAACTAGCTAAGAGGCTCTTTTGTTTCTGAAGCCATTTGATATTTCCCACCTCCTTACTTCTTATTCTTTCTTGATGTTTTAAATAAGGTTATCTAGATGATGGCACATGAATGTTTGCTCTTTGTTGTTATTGTTTTGTTTTAGTTTCTGTTCACATGTAACCTTTCTCACAGTCAATCACCTTTTCTCCCAGTGTAAGATCTGCCCATGCCTTTGCTTTGTCTTAACTCTGGCAGTGAAATCTTACAGAACTGAATGTATAGTTTTCATCTATCCCTTCTCCCACTATGCATACACAATGAGTGACTAATTGTTGATAATAGACAATGACAGTATTCAGAGACTATGCAGAATCCAGCCCCCACTGGACTCCCTTATCAGTATATAGGACTAAAAACTTCCAGTTAGGATTGGTTTCAGAAATTCTACATTTAATATACACATAACAGAAATAATGAAATGTTGTGTAAACATATTATACATATGTTCTCACAGATGTATACTTAACCTAGCCTTGAGATTATAATAGGATAGTTTCTTCAAGAATAAGCCATCTCAGATTACTCTTAAATATCAAAAGTCATGAAAGTGGCACAAAGAAGTCAGATCACACCATGGAGGATGATTGAAAAGACATCCTTTCCGTTTGGAAGACACTGAGATGCTTTCAGTCAGGTCCTTACATTTGCTTCCTTGCAACTTTTTGGTATGAAATCACAAACAGTTGTGTAAGAATGAAATTAGTGTATTATATAGTAATTTAACTCATTTTTAAAGACAAATTTGAAAGCATCTTAAAATATACAAAGTTTTAGCAAACCTTGAAGAATAAATGACTTGGGAGAAATACTTATTTCAAAAATTAAAATATTGCTAGTACTTTACCATTCATGAAAAAATATCAATATGATTAGAGTATTTTATATTTTGGGTATTGTTCATAAACCAATAGTTCCACAAGGCTAATAAAACTCACTATCACAGAAAACTTAACTCTAAAATCCCAGAGTAATTCTTGTTTTCTCCTTAAACATATTATGGTCCAGCTAGTCTGTGATTACATTTCTCTTTTTATATTTTGGTTTGTCTTTATCTTTATATCTATTTAGTGAGGTTTTATCTGGATACGTAAAACTAGTAAGCACAGTGAAAATGTCCAAATATGATATTCTTTGCCTTAAATTTCTTTAATCTCCCTATTTTGGATAAAATGTGCTTAGCCATTAGGGAAGAATAATCCAGGTGTGGAGTTGTAGTTACTAGTTGCTAGGTTTCAATAATAAATAAAAAAACAAAATATCTTTCTCTTACAGATATTTCACTGTAGACAAAGTTAAAAAATAACTTGTTTAACAAATTAAGGAAATGAAAAGATACTCTAAGAGACTCCCAAAGTAGAAGACTGTTCATTAGAAGAGATGGGGATACTGTCCAAAGGGAGTAAGTAGGACCTTGAAGAGGAAGAGAACATCTCATGGGATGAGCTGGGCCAAATGCATTAGAAAGGAAAGCTACTACTGCCAGGAGAGGCAGATTTAGGAAGAAGTTTAGTGTGATCTTACCCTGATGCAGTGTCCAGAGGAAGGGTGGGTCAAGGGGGAAGACTCTGAGCCAAGTACATCTGCCCTTAAACCAGATTCATAGACACGCTTCTGGTTGTGGATATTAAGGATAGAAAATAGCATCCTGAAGAGATATTTTCAGAAGGAGTCATAATAGCTAAGAGGGAGGAGCAACTCTGGCATGTATGGGTAGACAAATAGTTAAAAATTGAAGCAAATACATACGAAGGGACCATACCTACTCCATCACAGATGAACCATGGGAGCAGTATACTAAGTCAAATAGGCAAATAGCAATGAGACAACTACTATACAATGTTACTCATGATGCAATGGGAAGGCAAATTCATAGGCAGGGTCCATAGAATGATGGTTAGAAGCAGTTCAAAGACAGAGACATGGAGAATGAGTTTCCTTAGAATTTCTGATTTGTGAGAAGTTCTGGAAATGTGATAGCCAACAAAGCAGATGTAGTCAGCACTTCTGAAACATGCATTGAAAATGGTTGAGATGCAACTTCATATAGAAAAACAAAAAACCCAGAATTCCAAAACAATCCTGTACAATAAAGAAACTTCTGGAAGTATCATCATCTCTACTTCAAGCTTTACTATAGAGCTATAGTAATAGAAACAGCTTGGTTTTGGTATAAAACAGAATTTTGAATCAATAGAATTAAATAAAAAACCCTGACATTAATCCACACATATGAATACCTAATTTTTGACAAAGATGTAAAAAAAAAATATACAATGGAAGAAAGAAAGCATCCTTATCAAATGGTGCTGGCATAACTAGATGGCAGCATGTAGAAGAATGCAAATAGATCCATATCTATTACCCTGCACAAATCTCAAGTCCAAGTCAAAGACCTCAACATAAGCCCAGTTACACTGAACGTGATAGAAGACAAAATGGAAAATAGCCTTGAACACATTGGCACATGAGACCACTTCCTAAATATGACACCAGTATACAGACACTGAGAATAACAATTAATAAATGGGATGTCCTGAACCTGAGAAGCTTCTTTAAGGCAAAGGATATGGTTAGTAAGACAAAATGAAAGCCTACAGAATGGGAAAGGATCTTCACCAACCCTTCATCTGACTGAGGGTTGATTGTGGTGATTTACTCTATATCCAATAAAGTATAGTCTGAAACATTAAAGGACTGAGCCAAGCTATGAAAGCCATGGAGTGGTGAGATATGTCTTGCCCACAAGCCAAGTCAATGTGAGGATTTGTGGAGACAGGACCTACCCTGTTTGGCCTGAGTAGTTTGCTGGGTAAGAATTGGCTCTGGTTTATTTCCTGTCTCTCTGATATTCCAGCTTTTCTTCAATATCTGGTTCTGGCTTTTTATTACAGTACTAAATAGAATTTGTACACTAGCTGATCTTTAAACTATATTAAAAAACTCAAGAAACTAGAGATCACAAAAACAAATAATCTAACTAAAAAGTGGAGTACAGATCTAAACAGGGAATTCCCAACAGAAGAATCTCAAATGGCCAAAAGACACTATAAGAATTGCTCAACATCCTTAGACACCACAGAAATGCAAATCAAACAATTCTGAGATACCATCTTACATATGTCTGAATGGCTAAGATCAAAAACATAAATAACAGCTTATGGGAAGAAGAGATACAGACCTAGGGGGAACACTCCTCCATTGCTGGTAGGAGTGTAAATTAGTACATCCACTTTGAAAATCAGTATGGTGGTTTCTTAGAAAACTAGGAATGAATCTCTTTGATCCAGCAATACCATTTTTGGGCATGTTTCCAAATGATGCACATTTATACCACATAGACATTTGTTCAACTATGCTCATAGCAGTATTATTTAAAATAGCCAGAACCTGGAAACAACCTAGATGCCCCTTAACTGAAGGAGAGATAAAAATAATGTGGTACATTTACACAATGGAGTATTATGCAGCATTAAAACAATGACTTCTTGAAATTTGTAGACATATGTATGGAACTAGAAAAAATAACTCTGAGGTAACCCAGACCCAGAAAGACAAACATGGTATACTTACTTATAAGTGAATATTAGACATAAAGCAAAGGATAACCAAGTTACAATCCACAACCCCAGAGAAGCTAGTTAGCAAGGAGGACACTAAGAGATAAATCCATGGATCTCCCTGGGAAGGGAAAATAAGCAAGATCTCCTGAGTAAATTGGGAGCATGGCAGTGATAAAGAGAGGTGAGCAGAGAACAAAAGGGAACAGTATGATAAAGCTGTGAGAAGGACACAGAGGGAGAACAATAAAAGAAATTATCTTGATAAAGACGATTTGGGGAGAGTGAGAAACCTGGTACTCAGGAAATTCCCAGAAATCTACAATGTTGACCTCAACTAAGACTCCAAGCAATAGTGGAGAGAGTGCCTGAACTGGCCCTCCCTTGTAATCAAATCGATGACTACACTAATTGTCATCATAGAACCTTCATACAGCAAATGATGGAAGCAGATGCAGAGATCCACAGCTAATCATTGGGCCAAAGTCCCAGTCCAGTCAAACAGAGGGAGGAGAGATTATATGAGCAAAGAGGTCAAAAGCTTGATGGGGAAACCACAGAGACAGCTGCCCTGAGATACAGGGAGCTCACTGACTCTGGACTGACAGCTGAAGAGTCTGGGTGTGATCTAATTAGGCCTTCTGAATGTAGATGACAGTTGTGTCTCTTGAGTAGTTGGTGGGCCTCTGGCAGTAGGACCAGGACTTATCCCTAGTGCATGAACTGGCTTTTGTGAACCCATTGCTTGTAGAGGGATACCTTGGTCAACCTTGATACAGGAGGAGGCGCTAGGTCCTGCCTCATCTTGCTATGTCAGACATGGTTGACTCCCCATGGGAGGCCTTACCCTCTTTGAGGAGCAGATGGGGGGAATCTCGGGAATGAAGGTAAGAGGGCAGGGAAGGAGAACTGTGGTTGGTATGTAAAATTTTAAATAAAAAATGTCAACAAAGAAAAATGATTGATATGGTAAAAATATTTGGTTTATACCACAATTTAAAAATAGGTTGCTCTGTTGGAGAAAAAACCTGGCAAAAATGGGGTAGAGTAGTCAGGAGACTCTTACAAACATACTACAAAATTTTTGGGACACTGAGCTCAGCCTCTGTTCAACTTTAAGGAGGAAAAGTTCAATCTCCATAAACTCTGATCATTTTTCTGCTAAGCTATGAGAACATTTCAAACGTTTACACATCTTATTTCTTTAAATGTCCCACTATTTTTCCTCAGAGGAGATCAGAAGTAACAGAAAAACTGATGGTGGCTAGTGACTAAATCAGCTCCTCCTTGGGGCTGTCTGTCACCTGGAGGAGCAGAGAAGTTATAAAGGCAGAAGGACATTGGGAAACCATAGGCTCAGGACCAAGGCTCTGTGAGCAGTCCGCATTGTGCAGTCATTCCTCACAAATCACGGTCATTAGTTGCTCTTAATAAATGTGAACATCTGGCATAATGCTGAGTTAGAAATCTTCCTTCTTGACTTATACTGCTGTTCAGAGTGACAGGAATAGACTTAAATGGTTAAAACAAATGATAACAGATGGGAGAGCCACAAGCTCCCAGATTATATAGGAAGAACCCCTACAGTCTCAGAAAACAAATACTTTATATTATAATAATAATCGATTAAGATTCATTATGAAACCATTCATGAGTTTATAACAGTTTATTGCTTATATCTATTTAAGCAATAAAGAATAACATATCTTAAAAATAAGATACTCAACAGAAGCCCTCAGGTGTCTACATCTATTATTAATTCTTCAGAAGTTTCACACTGTATGCATAAATTTCTGCTGATGTCAATGGTCTTAACAAATGGGTACACATCTGTACATATCTATGTCTTTTAAAATTTTTATTTATGCACATTATATATGTGTATATGCACTTATGTGCAACACACACACACACACACACACACACACAAGTACCATGTACTCTGATAAGGGATCAGATCCCCTATTGCTGTATTATAGGTGGTTGTGGTCTTTCCGACATGGGTATTATGTACTGAACTCAGTTCTTCTAGGAGTGCAGCAGCATTTATTTCTAAAAAGCTGAGCTGTCTCTCAAGCCTCAACTGAAAGGTCTTAAAACAAACTTTTTTGATGTGTACTGATCCTATCAAGGAATTCCAAACTGTCATATGGATTTGTCAGATTCATAGCCATAAAAGCTAACTGTTTGAAATAGTTACATATTGTCTTAGAGTTTCTATTGCTGTGATAAAATGCAATAACCATAAGAATGATGGGAAGGAATGGGTTTATTCCAGCTTACACTTCCATATCACAGTTTATCTTCAAAGAAATCAGGGCTGCAGTACCTGGAGACAGAAACTAACACAGTGGCCATAGAGGGGTGCTGCTTGCTCCTCCACATGGCTTACTCAGACTGCTTTCTTATAGCACCTTGTACTGCCAGCCCAGGAGTGGCACCTCCCACAATGAACTGAGTGCTCACAGATCAATTACTACTTTAAAAATACATCACTAGCTTTCTGGCAGGACAGTCTGGTGGAGGCATTTTTCTCAACTAAGATTACCTCTTTTAAAATGACCTAATCTTGTGTCAGGTTAACATAAAACAAGCCATCATACATATGTACACCCAAAACATAAACATACAGCACACACACACACACACACACACACACACACACACACACAAAACAATACACATACTCTCTCTGCTGAGGACATATGTACTATTCTTATTAATTTCCCTTTAGGAATAACAAAACTATCACAATGCTTCTGCAATTCTCTTGCCTATGTTTCTTGGTGCATGTATGTAAGGCTCTCTTTAGACGTATGTCTGAGAGTGAAATACTGACAACCAAGTAGCTGTGATATAGCTATACATTACTTGAGACAAAGCAGCTTGCATTGTGTGGTAATATATGATTGTTGTGGTTACTCCATATTCTCACTATGATGACTTGTAGGATAAAACCTCTTGCTATACAGATCTGAAAACCTAAGGTTAGTCATAATATCCTACAGTGGAAAGAGAAATCTCTGGGGAAAATTGTTCTCTGATCTCCATAGTCAAACTCATGCATACATGATTAAACACGTAAAAATGCAGATACACACAATAATACTTTAAAAATTCATGAAAATACCCATATCCCAGGTAATATAGATTAAGAGAATTGAATCAACAAATGAATTACAGATGGATTTTGAGAGAAAAAAGACAGTTTTGAATTTATAGTTATTAAATATTTATATTTATTCTAAGAGTAATCTTTCTGCTGCCTCTTTGTCTCAAATATTTCTGATAAATGAGTATTTCACTAATTGACATTGGTTTGGTTTGCTAAGTTGGAAAACTTAGTTCTTCTGTATGCAGGACCTATCTGTGGCCACGAGAGGGCAGCCTAAGCACGTTCAAATCAAATCTCTACATAGACCTAAGTGCCCTTACCTTAGTGGGTAAAGCGATAATCAATGTTGCTCACATGCTTCATTCTTACAAATTTTAGTCTTTGTATTCACACTTTCACCTCTTTCTCTTTTTTATAGCAAAATAAAGGCCTTTCTCCACACTACCTTCTGTTAAACTGAAGGCGAGTGATTCACTGGCTTCCTTATTTCTTTGTTCCTTATTTCCAGCATACATAGTCGAATACTTGTCCTCACATACAGAACCTTCTTCATACTGCCTTGAGTCTGAATTTCCAGCATTTCCTCTACATCTCCTTTACTCCAAACACACACATGCACATAACACACATCACCATCATTGCTGTTTCCTCCCTTCTTTTTAGTTCCTAGGATATAGCCCAGCTGTGCCCAATTCCTCTCAAATTGATAAACTTTTATACTCTATGTCTCCCTGGAGGCCACAGGCTTTGCACTGCTGTTCTGTTCCTGCTCAACCGACTTGTAAACTTGAGTCTATAGCTCCATTGATTTTTATGCAAAGACCACTCTAAGCACCCTCCCCAAACATGTTTTCAAACACCATATTTAAGAATTTTGAACTTTTCATCCATTCCTTCTCAAATGTTTCCTACTGGCAAACAGGGAGTCAGAAAGGACAATTTTGGTCCAAGTTCTAGTGCCTACAGTATGCCTAGCAATGCTAGTCTTTGCTAGATTAGAAAATAGAATGAATCCATGCTGCCAAAAGGTAAATGTTTTAAATTTGAACAATATATGCTTTAATTGTTACATATACTAATTAACCAAGTACTTACATTTTAGAACTTGTCTTTTTAATCATTGTTATAATCAAATCATTTTATAGGTAATAAAAATCAAGTTTGGTGTTAACAAGAGGTAGAAGGTGATGTTCCTGCCGTGGAGTGGTGAATGGGAAGAGAAGAGCAGATGGAGAAGGCATAGATTTGGGACCAGTCAGTGTCTTTGCAACATATGCACACATAAGTCATTGTAATATTCTGATATAATGAAGCAGTTCACTTAATTACTATGCTTAAATAAATAATAAGACTCAGCCTTTGGCAAGAATTTCCACAATTCAGTTGAATAGTCAAATATTTTTCTCAGCAAGCATATTATTGATTTCCCACAAAGGTTATAATTTAATAAACACATAATATTGATTTGTTTTTAAAACTCTCAGTCCAGAGCTATAGGGATCTCATCGGAATTGTAATTCCTTGAAATTAAAAGCTTTCAAAATGCAAATATGTGCCACAAGGCATGGGGCACCATATGCCTCACTGTATTCTGAATCACAAACATCACCTCCTAAATCCTGCAAATAAAACTCTGCTGATCTAATTTTTTTTTTGGCATCTCATTGACTTTTTGGTTTCAGTTTTATAGGATTTTGAATTCTATTTTAATTTTAAATTAACAATATTACAGTTACTGAGTACCTATGAGGATCAAGGGAATAGACTGTGCCCTAACAAGCTGCTTGTGACAGCCTTTCTCTACTCATTTTAAACTACTATGTCGGTAGAGAACTAAGAAATGATAATGACAGATAAAGATAGATGCTCCATCGACAAACTTGTAGGAGAAAGACCCTAGCTCCATAAATTCACTTTGTTGTACTTGTAGGAAATCATCTCAACACCGTTTTCAAATTCTTTTAAGGTCCAGAGAATATAGCTACCGGGCTATATATAATCTGAGCTCCAAATCTTCAAATGTCAACTTTTTCTTTAAGTTAAATGCAGTGGGAAAACTGCACAATATTGATTTCAGTTAATGTGCTTCAATGGAGCAACTTAAGTGAGCATATAAATTGCTGTTGACTATTATCAAATGCTCACAGTGTGCTAGGACCATTAATTCAGCTGAAACTCATTAATCCAATGACTAACTAGGTCCCCGTTAGGAAGGTTCACATTTTACAAATGACCAAGCAAGAGCAAAACACCCAGCTGAAAGGCAACGGAGTTGGCAGGCACTTTCATCATCTGCTGTTAATTGGAAAAAGTAGAACATAATTTTATTCAGAAGAATGCTTCATCATGGCCTTGGGAAGTAATGAAGTCTCAAGAGATCTAACTGGACTCCTCTAATAACTTTCCAGGAGAGATGGAAGTTTTCTAGAAGGAAGGGAAGATTATTGGTTAGAGTTCTTATCTCACATTCTCCGATGAAATGAAATGAATATAACCTATATTTTGTGCTTAATGACCCAGAAGAAGAAAGATTAATACCACATCATTTTTGTAGCCATACTCTCTTTCAAGCTAATTTATATAAGAGAAAAATTGAGATTTATTGAGGCAAGAGAAAAGGGGGGTGGTGGCACTGAACTTAATTTTGGAGGGAGAAGGTAAGTCTGGGTCATTCACTTTGCTGTCAAAGAAATAGTGTTCTAGAATTGGAATGCTCATATTTTCAAAACTGGACCTAACATTGTATTTTGGCAGTGACAGATCATCTGTAGATCTCTACACATCCCTCCAGCAATAATTTACTGGTACAGATGGTGAGTTTTTTACTTGGCTAGGTTGATCAGAGGGGCTTTATTCCCTTCTTTTATGGAGTTTGTGGTCTGGATGGGTGGGGAGATATGAACTGCATAAGTGTGCTTGATCACACTGGCAAAGGAGCCAGTTATGAGGAGAAAGCACATAAGGCATTGGTGTACCTTACCAGTAAGGAGGAAGTTACATGGCTCAGTAGAATGTGTGTGACAACTACATCTACCATTATCTATTCCACCTGCATGAGGCTCTTTTCTATTATTTCCTAGTTTTATAACTCTCCTGTGAGAATCTCATAGCACACTAACACAGATGGGCACTCTTGTTTCTATGAACTTCATGGTGCCATTTGCCACCACATGTATCAGCGGGTTGGTTTAGATGGAGAGTTGTTTGTATATGCATTCTATAAGACTCAGACAGAATATTACACTCTCTCTAAAGCTTTTTTTTTTTAGGACAGCCAATGTTTCCTCTTCTAGGTGAGTCAAAGATCTTACTTCAATCCTACTACTTTGAAATGTGGTTAATCTAGTTTTACCTCTTACTCTTCACTGGACTGTGATCGTCCTGAAGAAGTAGATTCTAGTCTATGTTTTCTTTCTTTATAGTCACTAACTCTAGAATGTCAGAGATTGACAGTTATAGGCCCTCAATAAATATTTACTGAATCATCACTTGAGGAAAATAAAACTTGTTTTCACAGTCTAGAACAAGAAGGCAATAAACTTTAGAAAACATGGGCAGCATTTCATTTGAAATTCTGAGAAAACATTTGAAATATATATAATTTATTAAAACATCCTAGATGAAAACATATATCTAGTCCACAGTACATACCAGTTTGTAGACTTTCAATATACTTGTTTTCTTTGTAGTGTTGGTGGATGATATCAATGTCAAATAAAAGAATAACTGGTTTTAAACAAGCAAAATCCATGTGGCTAATTAAGACATAAACTTGTGCTTCTGTGTTTATTTTTGCTAAGCATGGTAGAAAAATCCAACTTATAAAGTTGCAAATTCAAGCATTATCTGAGGAATCAATGACTTAGGCACTGGATGAAATTCTGTGGCATCCCTTCACTCCATCTGCAGAAGAGTCTTAGACATGTTGACTGTCACTGGCCAAAAATGATGATATCTTGGTCCTGTCTCCTAATTCTTAAATAATGTCAGCTCTTTTCATGACTCCCCAGGTCTCCTGAAAATACTATTAAGGAACTAGAGAATGTAAAATCACAAAGAGAAAAAGTATACGTGCACATACATCCTTGTTTTTAGACAACTTATTTGTTTTCAGAGGGATAATGCAGACGTAACTACCCAAGAACACATGCCACCTTCCAAGTATGCTCCTGATCACTTGATGTTTACAATAGTATAATTATGTCTTTGGAAATTGTGTGTATCATTTACCAAATAAGAAAGTAGGAACTACTTGTATCTCATACTAAATTTTGATTACAAATTTTTCATGGTTTTGACATTCCTACAAGAAAACTGTTCATGTATGTTTAATGTATAGTATATGTGTACAAAATTAAATTTAGTTTTTATAATTTGGTCACTAGAAAAAATACTGTGTATCTTTTAAAACCATAATTTATTTTCATTTAAGTAAGTGTGCCTTGTGTGACATGAATAAAAACTCGTAAGGATCAGATTGTATCCCTAGTACTGGATACAGTGACTGGTACACCATAAATTCTATTACAAGAGGGAGAGATTATTCAGCTGGTGTTTGTAAACATTTCAGGCACATCTGATGTTCAACTGTCTTAAATATTGAAGTATGATGGCAGACTGGATGAATAACCCATATGATTTATGTTTTTCTGATATACACTATAAATGTTGATGTTTTTCATAAAATCATGTCATTTTTAAGGCCTCTTCCTAACATAATAAGTGAGAAGCAAAGACTAGAAGACATTTAGACAACAATCCCTTGAGTTTGAAGAAATCATGCTTTTCTCCAGAACTTGCCATTCTAGTAGCAAACCAAGAGCAAAGGTCATATTATTCCAGAGCATAAGGCAAGGTGGTCCAGCTGCTGAAGACACTATCTGTGTTTCATACTGAAGCAGGTTAAGAGCAGACCATTAAATCAGTCTTACTTTTGTAATTCCTGCACAGTTGGCTCTTCCAGAAAACTTATTATCAAGATAAATGGAGACCGTAATTGATACAGTTCACTTTTACCTCAGTCTTGGCTCTGATTGAAAGGGGCTGTGTTACCAAAGTACTTCACATTTTCTGGTAGAGATTTCTTTTTTTTTTCATTAATTCATTTATTATATATACAGTATACAGAAGAGCATACCAGATGTCATCACAGATTGTTATGAGCCACTATGTGGTTGCTGGGAATTGAACTCAGGACCTCTGGAAGAACAGCCAGTGCTCTTAACCTCTGAGCCATCTCTCCAGCCCCCTCTTGGTAGAGATTTCTATATCACCAAATTCTTATTTAGAAAAATAGGATAAATCAGTGGCATTCTGCTATCCCATACTCACTTGTTAGAAACATTGCAGATATTGTGATTAATCATGAACTGATTGCAAATAAAAACCTAATAATGAAGTTGAATACATTGAAGAGAGAACAGCATGCAAGCTCCCTTGAAATCTGTTTAATATGCTTTAGGCTTAGAGGAACACAAAGAAATAATGTTACATCTAATGAGTAACAAGATTGTGAAGGCTATTTAATGTAAGTTAGAACTCTTTCAGAGGAGCCTGCTCCCATCATGACAATGAGATGTGGTTTCAGTGTTCTCTACTGTGGAGTATTTTGGGGGATTTTATAGTATCTTGAATGTACAAAAGGGTGAGCCAATACTTTATGTATGCCATTAAGAGAAAAATGATGAAATCTGTGGATAAAAGCTGGCTAAACACCTGATCAGCAATGACATTAGGGATCTAGACCAGTGTATCTGTGGGACTTGTTTCTGGAGAGTGCTTGAAGACACTGCAAATGACCCTGAAGGAAGAGTTGGAACCACTCAAAGGCCCCCCTTAACAGTCTACTGTTCCTTTATTTGATGAAACTGAAAAAGGAAGAGGTTGTCTGAGGAAGAAGAGCGAGGCCGAACGCCCTGCACAATGCATAAAATATCTCTTGCCTTAAATGTTCCCTAAATTGTGTCCCCATATCTTATTCTGCATCCAATGTAATTAATAGATAAAATATGGAGTGATGCATATCATGGTTATGGGTCTCATGTTTTCCATAAATGTGAAATGGTATGGACAAAGTATTATCTAGGCTTCCTCTTAAGGCTATAAATCTGGTTTTTGTTTTTCTCCAATAGCAGTGGTGGATATCTGACAGTGCCATCTGATGTCACCAGCTACAGTCATTCCACTGGATAGTCATTAATTAGTCTAGGTTTATTTAAAGTTTCTACCCACCCTCGTGAGAATATCACACATTGCAGTGCTATGGCTATACAGGTGAAATTTTTTTCAAAAGATAATTAAGACCCTATGACCTTTGTCAAAACCAGGAAAAACTGTTATTTTCAAATATCTCTGGAGATACATTCTCCAGCTACTCTTACACCCCCATGCCACGTTTAATAATGTAATATAGCTCAATACATTCATTGTTCTAATTCAAAACACTTAGCCTAATACTCAAATAATAAAACACAAGTTTTTTCTTTTTGTGAGGAAGAACCAACAGAGGAAAGTGTATCTAGGTTTTCTAGGTACGAAGGTGCTGAGGGCATCTCATACCATATGGATTAGGGCTCAATTAATATCTTACACTTGAAATACTTAACATGTGTTTCTGTTAGCTGGAGGCAACAGCTGTCAAAAATAGTGTAATGGTGGACAGCAAGACTGTGTATTTGGGTTTTAATACATAGTCATTTGCTGCACATCACCAGATGAATTATTAAATTTAACTGAGGACATTTTCTTCTGTACCTAGGGATAAAAGTAATGCTATCTCAAAGAAACCTGAAATAAAATTAAGAATATAATATTGTATAATGTCTAAATTTGTAAGTCACATAGAGCACTGTGAATATTCCTGAAGAAAAGTGACCAAGTCCTGGAAGTTAGTCACAAAGCCTAAAGCATAGTATGAATTACATGTGGTGAATTAAGGAGTCATTATGCAATCAATATTATTTCAGAGGATTTCTTGATAGGTTTTGGTGCCAGAGTTCAAATTCAAGTGGTGCATAGGTCTAGCCACAGTTGTTTACGGGACGAGAACACACATCATGTGAACATGGCACTATGGGTTTCCTTTTGTTGTACACATGTCAACTTCTCCTATAATCAAATAAACACTTTGAGGGTAAAGACTACCTTTTTTAATGTTTCAATATCTCCCTTTGCTAGCCATAATAATCAACAAATATGACCCATTTAATAAACATTAATATTTTATTGAACTGGGTACTGCTGAACACTAACATAACTACTATTTATATGTTAAGTTTTATATAACAAAATAATTATCCTTCTCTTGTGTCTAAGAAAATGAAACTCATGTAGAAACAGGATAATGTTCTTTTATAGAAACTACTGGTTTTATTCTTTAGTAAAGTCAAATAAAATCTTGGGGCTTCCTCAGAAACTACTGCGTCCTGTGTGAATGTTTGTATTCCCTTTGAATACTAATCCTTGTCCTCTTCACACTCTACCTTACACACACACACACACACACACACACATACACACACACACACACACACGATGCCTTGCAATACAGCTCTGTTTGTCTAACAGAAAAAGGGCAAGACCTGTTGGTAAAATGCTGGCTGCACAGCACATTCAAATGTAAGGTAAAATGTCTAGCTGTTCCCAAGATTTGAGTTGGTGCATAGATTGTGAGAGGAAATCCTGTATCCTAACATTACAAACCGAATCGGTAACTGCTTATGTAAAAGAAGCGTGTCAAAACCGGACTGTGTGGTTACAGAAAAACACAGCTGTTTGTACTCAAGAGAAAGGCTACTAAGTCATCACAGTTCCTCTAACCTTGTTCTACTTTCAAGTGGATCGCAGGGTAAATTTTGTCAACTGTGTGCTATAAAAAGCCCGATGCAGTCCTTGCTTGAGTCTGTAGAATGAAGAGGGTCAGCTTTACTTAAGTGATTGGCTTCCTGTTTTTCTTAATTATACAAAATTAGGACAATGCAAAACACAGCTGCTGGAAACTCAGATGTTTCTCAAGCACATAACCACTTAGTGCTGAGTAACACAGAAAATACTTATGGGGGGTGGGGTGAGGGTTACAGAGGAGACACATTTCCAGTGGCATGCTTACCATTTAGTTGAAAAAATACTGATAACACTTAGGAAAATGAAACAAGGAAAAGGTAGTGCAGGGTCCGAGTAATCACCTTTAATTTAGATACCATGTGTTATTGATAGGACAAGCAGGAAGAGAAGAAGGAAAGTGTAGGGATGGTGTATGGAATAGAATATTGGTGGATGATTATGAAGACAAAGCCTAAAAGGCAAGTAGAGATTCCCACTGTGTGTATGAAATCTCAAACAACCCCTGGCAGTAAGAAACATAATACAAAATGTAGTACTGGAGTGTTCATCAGTGGTTGAGCATGGCATTGGATGTTCTGGTGGATAAGGTCTGGCTGACGAAAAGCTACATTGATTAACTAGGATTGAGACATGCATAAAGTGCTGCATGGCGTGAAAGAAACTGCTGATGTATTTAATGACTCCTTGGTGGATCCTTATTCATACTTGAAGGCCGAGTTCAAGTATTAACTTTTCTAATCGCCTTTCTAATTACTAGATGGAACAACACATTTTCTTTGTACTTTCTTAGTTAATATCATGTAGCACTTTCCAAACAATCAAATTTAATGTTTCTCTACTATAGTATGAGCTCTTTGGAGGAAGTAGAGGCTATAATTTAGTCATTTTTACAATTCGCCAGCAATCAACATCATGAAAATGCTTAAAGAGAATACAATAAATGTCAATTGAGTTAATTAATATATGTATATAAACCAGTGATTAAATGATATATGTATCTCTATGAGCTTGTTGAAATTCTTGAAGTGTGTGAGTAGATGTAGTTCAGTACTATTTATTTTCTCATGTACCTGTGATGTACATTAGGTGGCATAATTGGTAATAGAATGTACCTGAGTCTGAAGTTGAGAATTAAATGTTACTATAGATTGATGGAGGTTGTTGAATTGCTGGCTTCAATAACACATATAGCTTGATAATACTCATTTTATAAAAATGTACCAAATTTTTGGGTCATAACACCTGATTTCTTTTTAATATATATTAATATAACCTCAAAAATTTTGTCAATAAAGATACAACAAGAAACTGCTTCTATAATGAAGTTGAATGAGGCAATGTGCACTTTGGAGACCTAGAGTTTGGAAGATGCAGCTGAGAAAATTAGGAGTCTAAAATCAGTTTTGACTATACATTGAGTAGAATTGTACAACAATCTGAACTATAGGAGATACAAACTCTAAAAAATGAAAGAGAAATTATATCTATGATAGAACTCAGACATAGTTAGAAAGTATAAAAAATAAGCCTAAAAGAATTGCTGTTGGAACCACTGAGTCTCATATAGTATGAAACAGCTTCATCATATTTAAAGTCTTCTTCTGTTTAATGAGAATTGCAAGGAACTTATAATTGTAGTGTAGTATTAAAAAGTTGGTCATTTACATTCTGTCTCTCATAGCCATTCTTTCTTGTGTAGTGGGATTATAGTACCTTGTAAATATTTCTCCCTCCTACTTGGTTTAATAAAAAGATGATTGGCCAGAGGCAGACAGGAAGTGTGAGTGGGCCTACCAGACTAAGAAAATTCAGGGAACATTTCAGAGCAAGGAAAAGACACAGCAGAGATGCAGCAGAGATGCAGCAGAGATGCCAGAGAGAACCAGATAAGTTGCCAGAAGAAGCAAAGGAAAGATGCTGAAATGCTGCTCTAAGAAAAGGTACCAAACCACATGGCTGAACAAGAATCATGGGTTGAGTTAAAATGAAGGAGTTAGCAAGTTATATGCCTGGGCCCTAGGTCAATCAGTGTAAAATTAATGTAAGTGTCTGTGTGTCTCTGTGGGACTGCTGGACTGCTGGTCAATCCTCTGGTCTAGGCCTGAAAGTCGAGGCCAGAAACCTAATACAACATTCTTGTCTTTCATTGCTGCTATAGATTCAACCTTATTATCCATTGCTGTTTCCTAAATATGCTATCCTATGTTGCTCTATAATAAGCTTAACCAAACAATGTGAAAGAAATTGTGTCAATTTCTAGACAATTCTCCTTCAAACATGATGCCTATTCATCAGTTATTTTGCATCCTGTAATGAAGAATGAAGCCATCTGTGTTGGAAGAGTAAAGATGAGAGAACTCAGTAACTAACCCCTCCAAGAACCATCGTCTGAGACAAGCAGCTGGGTTTTGCTGTGTGAGAAAAATGAACTTGTGCTGTAGTTAAATTGTGCTATTTTGATTTGCTGTCAGCTGTCAGCAGTGTAAACAGCTGTATTAACTTTCCTGTTCTTAGTACACAATAGACAAGGTGGGGTATTGGGCAGATGAATGAATACCGAGATAAGCTATAGAGTGAGGCTACAAATAATGGCTGTACATGCTAAACACAGATAAACTTTGCGCTATGACACATGGATGGATGCTTCTTAAATAGCCCCTAACTTGCTTCCCTGCCTCTAAATACACCTAAGTGCTAACAATCTCTCTCTCTCTCTCTCTCTCTCTCTCTCTCTCTCTCTCTCTCTCTCTCTCTCTCTCTCTCTCTCAATTAAGTCATCTTTGCTATATTTCATTGCTTTGATTGTGTTGCTGTCTTCCTACATTTTTTTAATTTGATTTCTTCTCATTCAACATCAACCTCCTGACTTCCTTCCAGAGGTCTGATACATCACACCTGTGTTCACCTATAGTACTTGAAACATGTTTGACTTGATTATGCTTTTACTTAACTATAGACATTTCTTTGTTTATCTATGTATCCTCCCTAAAATATAAGGTTTTTTTGGAAGATGACTTAGCATTGTCTTCAACAGTGATTAATGATTCAGTGTCTGACACATAGTAGACACCACATGACACATAGTAAGTACAAAGATGTTGATATTGGTTTTGCCTTCCTTTTCATGGAAGGTCAGCTACCTAGTCTTGCTCATTTTCTAGGTCCATATCATTCCTGAGTTCTACAACAGGCATTGCCTGGATTTCCACTACTTTTGCCTCTAAGAACAACTTTTCTCTTCTCCACTTCTCTTGATCATCTCAATTTAGAAAATATATTTCACTGCCTACTTGGCTAGATACATACTGGACTAGAAAAGTGTCAAAATTAAGTTGTCAAAAACTTCCTCTGCATTTTATTCTGTTCTTTCCTGGCAAAGTCTTCATAGAGTAAAGTTATTCTTGTGACTCAAAGCTTGAAGACTACGCAAGGGGGTTGGAGAAAAATCTGTCTTTTGACATTTAAAAGATACATCCTAAAATTAGAGAGCAGTAAGCACTTCTGTTAATAGTGAGATGAGACCACACACACATTTACCAACACTCCAAATAGCCCAGGTTTATGTTATTACTGGTCGCAGAGGAACACACTGTGAAGAGAAGCACATGGAAAGCAAGGAGATGCTTGGCTCTGTTTATGATGCATTACCCCAAATTATAATTCTATTGAGAGATAAAGCCCTATTATCTATATAGTTTATTGTTAAGCTTTTTAAGTTGTTTACCCAATGAAATAAAGAAGTGATGTGTTAGAAGTTTGCAGCTGTATCTCAAAAGGCTTTCCTTCATCAGAATCATGCAGAAAAGTGTAGGCTAGTCTGCTAGAAAAGAAGGAACCATGGGGAGCAAAGAGAAGCTATTTCAGCTATGATTCACTGGCCTCATCAACCTCATGTGTGTTCCACTGAGTCTAGCCAGAATCAGTAGATCTGAACCAAATTTCCCATTCTAAGCTTTCTAAGCTTCAAAACAGAGTAAGGGACAGCTTCCTGAGTGCCCTAATAGTGTTGAACAGAATCCTTTGACATACCCAAAGTGTAAAATGATGATCACTCTCTGCCTAGGCCATTTCTTAAAGCTGTATTTTATCGATCAAAGCTGTAGATGCAGTGTGATCAGCAAGCATTCTGTCCCTGCCACCAAGCCATTCCTGACCATTTCTCTGTCCTCACCACTATATGGACCATATCCCATTTGAACTGTAAGGCAAAATTATAGTGATTAGTTTCTGACTCAGCCTTTCTGGCCTAGCCCTGAGGTTTGAACCTGCTCATAGCCCCTCTGCCGCTTAGCCCCAAATAATCACAGAAAGGCTAATATTAATTACCATGCTAGTTGGCCTATGATTCAGGCATATTGTTTGCTAACTCTTACAACTTAACCCACTTCTATTAATCTGTCTTGCCACATGGCCTATGGCTTACCTGAATTCCTTTACATCTTTCTCCTTGGCCACAGCTCACAGCATCTCTGTCTGACTCTACACTTTTCTTCCCTTTGTCTATGTTTGGATTTCCTGCCTGCTTCTAAGATGCATTGACATAGGTCAAAAAAGTTTCTTTATTGTCCAATAATAATTCACAGCATACAGAAAGACATCTCACTTGATCTTAGCCAAAAGGTTGAGAATTCCCTTTATTCAGAACCCCATTTTTTAATTGGGTTATTTAAGTGTTTGGGCTCTAGTTTCTTGAGTTCTCTATATATTTTAGAGATCAGTCCTCTGTCACTTGTAGGATGGGTGAAATTCTTTTCCCATTCTCTAGGCAGCTGTCATTTTGTCTTATTGACTGTGTCTTTGGCTTTACAGAAGCTTCTCAGTTTCAGGAGGTCCCACTCATTGATTGGAGTTCTTAGTGTCTGTGCTACTGGTGTTATATTTAGGAAGTTGTCACCTATGCCAATTCGTTGGAGGGTATTTCCTACTTTCTTTTCTATCAAGTTCAATGTGGCTGGGTTTATGTTGAGGTCTTTGATTCACTTGGATTTGAGTTTTGTGCATGGTGATAGGCTTGGATCTATTTGCATTTTTCTAAATACTACCATCCAGCTATCCCAATACCACTCAGTAGATGAATTACAAATGGCTGAAAGGCACTTGAAAAGTGCTCAAGATCTTCAACCATCAGAGAAATGCAAATCAAAACAACTTTGAGATACCACCTTACACCTGTCAGATTGGCTAAGATAAAAGACACAGATGACAACAAATGCTGGAGAGGATGTGGAGCAAGGGAAACACTCCTCCATTGTTGGTGGGAGTGTAAGGTTGTTCAGCCACTTTGGAATTCAGTACGGCAGTTTCTCAGAAAACTGGCAATCAGTCTCTCCAAGGATCAGCAATATCACTACTGGGTGTATACCCTAAAGATGCACATCCATACCCCAAAGGCATTAGCTCAACTATGTTCACAGCAGTATTATTAGTAATAGCAAGAACCTGGAAACAACCTAGATGCCCCTCAACTGAAGAACAGATTAACAAACTGTGGTATATCTATACAATGGAGTATTGCTCAGCAGAAAGAAAAAAATGACATCCTAAAATTTTCAGGCAAATGGATGGATTTGGAGAACATCCTCCCGAGCAAGGTATCACAAACCCAGAAAGATAAGCATAGGATGTACTCACTCATTAGTGGACTTTAAATAAAAAGCAAAGTACACCAAAGCTGCAAACCACAACCACTGAACAGCTTGGGGTCTGAATCACCTTGGACAGGCTGGCACCTTGGAGCCCACTCCCTCCAGAGGAACACCTGACCCAGTCTTGATATTAGGATGAGGAAATTGGACTTGCCTGGAGCAGATGCTGAACTAAGCAACCTTGGGACCTTGGGACCTCCTGCCCTTGCTGGGGAGGAGATAAGGTGCTGGGAAGAAGAGAGAATGACTGGGAGGGGCGGCAGGGGGAAGGGAGTTTGAACAAAGGGATACATGGATAAAAATGTGAGACTTTATTCAAAAATAAATAAAAAGTAAAAATAAAGAAAGACATCTCACATCACAAAATAATTATGTGAATGTTGAACTTTCTTCCCTAAGTTGTTTCTATCAGGATGTTTTCTTGTAGCCACAGTGGGGGAAATTATGTGACACTAAGTAATACACAGACAATTCTATCAGTCATATAATTTTAATTATAACTAATATTAGATTGCTAACAATTTTACTGACTTATTCAACATTAAGTGATGGTAGTTTTAAATTTTTAATTCATATGTAAAATTGAATTAAAAATAAATTAACCATCAGGGAAACATTAACTATCCTTCATGATGGTACACAAATGAGTACCATTAAATTTTTCATTAATCACTGCATTGATCCTTTTTACTAAAATATATGGATTCCCAATGATGGATGTACCATCAAAGAACTCATACATCTATACACACTGTACCTCAAGTGCCACTGAAGAGAGAAGCTACCCAGGTTCAAATTACAAAATACTGTTTTTCAAAATCATTGTGATATTTAGAAAATGCTATTGTAACTATAAACATCACCTTTGGAACAAACAAATGATAGTTAACACAAAACCAAATTTGTATCATCAGAGGAAAGTCAGATACTGCAGGGGGGTGGAAGATACCCACAATTCTGGGCATCATTCTTTCAGTATCTTTTCTTTGTGAAAATGTTAGCCTATGAGAATGATTCATCTTCATGTTCCAGGCTGGCAAACTCTGACTCATTCACAAAGATACTTATGGACAATGGAGGACTGTGACTATTCTCAGGGCAATGGCATTGAGAGGACAGGAATAGGGTGGCCTGAAAGGCACTCAATTAACAATTCAACCAACTCTTTTACTTCCCAGGACAGAAAAGGAGAACCAGGGAGGTGCTCAACTTTTTCAAAGCCACAGAGTGACTCAATAGGGAAGAAGCAGACTTTAGTTGATATTTTTTTCTCACTCTCCATTCAGCCCCGTTCCATGGCTCACTTCTTCCATGGCTCTCTGCATGTGTTTAATGTGTTATGTACAGAATCTACCTGATAGAGCTATAAAGAGGCAGGGATTTAGAAAAAGCAAGATACCATCTCTTAATCTGCTTTATCTCATCAAGGAAAAGATAAAAGATCTCCGTTTTAACTGCTATATAACCTAAATATATTTGAGAAATGATGTTATAGCTATATATTTCTTCCCTAAAATAATATTGCCTGCAAGTAGTAAAAGAAATTGTAAATTTTATTTTTGAACAAGGTACGCTAACCAGGACTAGGGAGATGTCTCAGTAGTTAAAGTGTTTGTCATATAAACAGCAGGCATTAGGCATGATCAGAGTTTAGATTCCAAAAACCCGTGTACATTCTAGGTGGGCACTGAGACCAACCTATAACACCAGTTCTCAGAAATCAGAGACAGGGGATCCTCAAAACTATTGGGCTAGGTAGACTAGTGGTATCAGTGAGCATTTCTGGGTTTGATTGAGAGACTGTTTCAATATCTAAGGTAGAAAATGATTGAAGAAATCTCTAGATGCCATCCTCTGGCTGTCCCATGCACACACATACATACAAGTGATTGTGCACCTGATATACATGTGTGAGCATACACACACACACACATACACACACACACACACACACACACACAAACCAAACACAGAAATGAAAAAATGCAACATGTAAAAGAAAAAATTAAGTAATCCTAATGTATGGAAATACCTGTTTCATTTCTTCCTCTTTTAGCTACATATATTCTAAAAGTTACATTTTAGAAATATGAAGCCAATTCTACTTTCATTTTATATATAAATTGAAAAATGACTCTAAATCCCTTAATGTCTTTGCTGGAAATGTAATTGCGATTTGTAATGATCACAGGAACAAGAAAACCTAAAGATGTCACATTGGTACGTACCTAGAGCCACAGTGAAAGATTCAAATGCAAGGGCCCTTCAGCCAGCCTGCTGCTCATCACCTGATTGTGCTATGGATACTTCAGTAATAAAAAGCTTTAGCCTCCTTTCCTGGAATTATGCCCTTATGTGTGGCTACTGCTTCACTGATGGGACATCACCATTTCTCACATTAGAAGCCTCACTTAACTCTTTCCATGACTTGTTTTTCCATCCTGTGGTCACAGTTTTATCTAACTACACTCATCAGTATGCCTAATAAATTTTCATCTTATCTTCTCAGTAAAGCTTTGTCTTCTAGGATCATTATCAGTCAGTTCTCTCCTGGAGTACAGTTACCTTCTCAGGATCCCTACCTTACTATAAATTGGATCCCATTTCCTTGCCTATTACCACTGAAGTTCATTTGAACTAACAAGAGCTCACTAGTGGATTCCTAAATGTATTTGGTGTCCCGTATCTCATACAAGCAGATAAAATATAAGCTCTTTCCCAACCTCCTTAGTAATCCTTACAGACCTCTCTGATCTCACTTTTCTCCACCTTTCTGGAGGCATTTTCTATATCCCTGTAACTATAAATATTGAGTTGCAACTATTTAGGATTGCATAAGCTGCTGCTACTCCCTCATTTCCTAACAAGCACTCACATACTTCCTGTGCTTCTCCCAACCTATCTTTCTTAGTTACCTCCTAACTTGAGCTACCTTATCAAACTCAGATCAATTGTCGATCTTTCCTGGAAGCTCCATATAACCCTTCAACTGCCAGACTCAGAGAGGGAAGTAAGTAAATCCTCCATAAAGTTCTTTGTACAAGATCTTGAAACACCTTGAAAAGATAATGAATATTGTTTCAGCTACCTCTCTCCCATGATTTTTAGACCTCTTGATATGAGATGACTACTAATACTTATTCAGCATCATGTTCTTAAAAATGAACCTGTAGTGATATATTTATATATTTAACAAAATCAGCTGGAATATCAGAGGACACAGAGCCATCTCTCGAGCCTTTTGTTGTGTTTTTTGTTTGTTTTTAAGACAGGGCTTTTTGTATAAGAGTTCTGGCTGTCCTGGAACTTGATTTGTAGACCAGGCTGGCCTCCAACTCACATAGCTCCTCCTACCTCTGCCTTTCAAGTGCTAAGACTAAAGGCATGTGCCACCACTGCCTGGCTGGTTGCTTCTACAGAATACCTGAATGTCTGCCTATGCCTGCCTTAAATATCTTCTCTGCCCAGTGTTTCACTTTCCAGTTCAAGTCTGCATCAGAATCCAAGAGTTAGAATTAAAGGTGTGAACTTCCACCGTTTTCTTTTTAGGCTTTGAACTCACAGAAATACAAAAAGATACCTGTCTCCTGAATGATGAGAATAAAGGCCTAGGTTACCACTCATCATTCTCATGCTGAGATTAAAGGCATGAGTTACCACTCTGACCCTCATTGCTTGACTGTGGGTGATTCTGTTCTCTATATTCCAGGATGATATCATTAAATATAAAATCTTTCACCACATGAATCTTAAACCTTATACCCCCTCTGGAACAAACTAAAAATACTTCTTTCCAGGACCTAATATGTACATGTATATATATATATATATATATGTATTATAGATCAGCTAGAATTTCTGGGGTAGAACAAGACAATACTGACGACAGTTCCCTTTATGAAGTCTTCTGACAGAGCTAGCTACTCTTGTCTGATGCTGTATCCTATTAGCCTACCCTAATCATCCTATTTAATCTTGGGATTTTTGTGTTGAATTTTTGCATTGTTTGATTGGTAGTATATATCACTCCTAAATATTACACAATTCACTTTTTTATTACAAATACTAGATACTTCTGCCTGCCTAAATGCACATCATAGATGTTATTTCTTTCTCTTCTGTTTTCAGAAGAAAAATTATGTTTGCCTTCTCAGTTTTAGTAGGGTCCAATGTAGTTTTCTTTCCTTCCTTCCTTCCTTCCTTCCTTCCTTCCTTCCTTCCTTCCTCCCTCCCTCCCTCCCTCCCTCTCTTTCTGTCTTTCTTTCTTTCTTTCTTTTTTAAATGGAGGCTGTTTGCCTATGAATCAAGAAATGCTCCCTGGAAGAGGTGATAATTATACTTCATGGGGGAGCACTATCAAACACAAGAAATAAAACATGTTACTGCAATGAAGTGTCTAGGTGAGCAGAAATCTGAAAGTTCAATCAATTGCAGCCAGTGAGATCTGTGAACATCAAAATACTATTTTGGTGGCATGAACAGCAACAGCACATGGACAGGAGCGTGAACAGACTATCTGCAGCAGGTGATATGTAGAAGTAACGGCTGAGAAAGCTGAAATATAAAATTAAATAATTTTATTGGATAACTCATGTCTACAAATGTTCCAAACACTCTACATGGTTTTCACATTCATATTCTTATGTGCATATGAATATGTTTATAATGTTAAAGTGTTATTTGTTCACTATCACTAATATACACGATACTCATTTTTTGGTTTTCATTATTACTACTGTGTGTGGCTGTATGTTCTATACAGTATATTATAACATGTAGCACTATAAAACTGTCTCAGTTTCTTTTACGCTTATGCTAATATTGTGTGCATACCAATTTCCATAAAGAGTGCAAACAAGTATCTTTCTGATAAACTTATTTATCCCGAGAAAATTTTTGCTTAAATATCCATAAAATACTAGATACAATTTTAAGATACAAAAATGGAGTTTAACTCCCATTATGAATTAATTAATTTCTTCAGAATAGAAATGAAAGGAATAATTTCAATTTAGAGCAAACAGAGGCACACTTAATTCAATGAAATGGAAAGGTAGCTTTGGAATCTTTTTTTTTTTTTTTTGAGGTGTTCTTTTGCTATTGTTTTTTTGGAAAGTGAAGTACAAGCTAGGCAGTTTTTAAGATTTGGTATAAAATTCAGAGCCTCAAACAAACATACTATGCAAGCCCTCTGTCATTACTATTTTCCTAGCCATATTTTTATATAAATTGAAAGTTTATTTAGAGATATATCTCATAGTATGATATGTTTAAGATACTAAAAGATACCAAGTACAAAGGTATCCTAAAATATATTCATATCATACTTTGGGAAAAGATATCACTTAATTTTTTATTAATTAATTACTCTGTGTATGGTATGGGGAACATGAATGCCATGATACTCAAGGACCCAGGGAAATAACAGCAGACTAGTCATTACTGGTTCTCCCCTTTTATCCTGGGAAACTTTGGGGTTGAACTCAGGTCATCAGCCTTGGTGGGAAATGCTTCCACCTAATGAACTATATTGGCAGATTGAATTTTCCTTTTAATTAGACCTTACTCAACAATTCAACATTCATTTGAAACCAATAATGTGCACTATTAAGATTTATATAAATTAGAATGCACTTTAAAAACTACAGAAACTTTTGCTAGAAGAGGAAAATACTCTCATTTGGCATTTTTTTCTTTTTTGATTATGAATAAAGTCATATTTTTTATCCATGCATATCCTTGTTCAAGCTCTATTCCCCCTCCCGCCCCTTCTAGTCACTCTCTCTTCTCCACATCTCTTTATCTCCTCCCCAGCAAGGGCAGGAGGTCCCAAGGTCTCAATATGGTTTAATTCAGCATCCACTCCTGGCAGATCCACTTCCCTTACACCAACATCAAGACTGGATCAAGTGTTCCTCTAGAGGGAGTGGGCTCCAAAGTGCCGGTACAAGGTGTTCCAGATCCCAAGCTGTTCAGTGTTTGTGGTTTGCAGTGTGGACAAGCTTTGCTTTTTGCTTTTTTGTTTAGAGTCTACTAACAAGTGAGTACATCCCATGATTATCTTTCTGGGTTTATGATACCTTGCTCAAGATGATATTCTCCAAATCCATCCATTTGCCTGCAAATTTTAGAATATCATTTTTTCTTACTGCTGAGTAGTACTCCATTGTATAGATGTACCACAGTTTGTTAATCCATTCCTCAGTTGATGAGCATCTAGGTTGTTTCCAGGTTCTTGCTATTACGAATAATGCTGCTATGAACATAGTTGAGCTAATGCATTTGGAGTGTGGATGTGCATCTTTAGGGTATATGCCCAGTAGTGGTATTGCTGGATCCTTGGGGAGATTGATTCCCAGTTTTCTGAGATACCATCACACTGCATTTCAGAGTGGCTGAAAGCTTACACTCTAACCAACAATGGAGGAGTGTTTCCCTTGCTCTGCAACCTCTCCAGCATAGGTTGTCATCTGTTTCTTTTATCTTAGCCAATCTGACAAGTGTAAGGTGGTATCTCAAAGTTATTATGATTTGCATTTCTCTGATGGCTAAAGATGTTGAGCACTTTTCCAAGTGCCTTTTAGCTATTTGTAAGTCTTCTGCTGAGAATTCCCTTTTTAGTTCTGAACCCCATTTTTTAATTGGGTTATTCAAGGTTTGGGGCTCTAGTTTCTTGAGTTCTCTATATATTTTAGTGATCAGTCCTCTGTCAGTTGTAGAGTTGGTGAAAATCTTTTCCCATTCTGTAGGCTGTCATTTTGTCCCACTGACTGTGTCCTTGGCTTTACAGAAGCTTCTCAGTATTAGGAGATCCCACTTATTGATTGATGTTCTTAGTGTCTGTGCTACTAGTGTTATATTTAGGAAGTGGTCACTTGTGCCAATTATTTGGAGGGTATTTCCCACTTTCTTTTCTATCAGGTTCGGTGTGGCTGGAAAGTTTATGTTGAGGTCTTTGATCCACTTGGATTTGAGTTTTGTACAGGGTGACAGGATTGGATCTATTTGCCTTTTTTTATACACTACCATCCAGCTATGCCAACATCATTTGTTAAAAATACTATCTTTTTTCCTTTGAATATTTTGTGCCTCTCTGTCAAAGATCAGGTGTTCATAGGTGATATTTTCTTAAACCAAAATCAAGGATTAATATTAATTCACCACAGATAAAATGAAGAGAAGAAATCATTTAACAATAAAATATATACAAGGTCCAAAAGCCTAAAAATGAGTGATACCATGGTTGCTCTCAGCATATGGGGATATTGGCAAAGTGAATCTGTATGCTAATTAAAATGATCCTAATAAGACAGGAATCAGTTTGGATATTTTTTGCAGTTAAAGTATATAAAGGGCAAAGGGATGTCATAAATAACTATGTATTAGCGTAACGAAGTAGGAGCAGAGAGGATGATTAAATGATTAATCTAAATGTAATTCAGACAAGAGAAATAGGTACTAAATTAAAGCAATGTCAGTCAAGAGACAGGAAAAACAGATGGAGGCATATGTGACTGGCTTGGTGGCTGATGGAATGTGGGGGGCTGATGGAGAATGAGATGGCTGGGATAACTCCCAAGTTTTTAGCTGAAGCCTTTGAGTGCCTGGAAGGTGTCACTCACCATGAGAATGCAAGACAAAGAGGGGGATGTTTAGAGAATTTTGGCATGTGAAGTCTGGGGTCCTTTAGAACAGCAAACTGAAGATGCCTTGATAGACTATTAGAAGTCAGTGGGAGGAACTGAGCCAGAGACACAGATGGAGAGCGAGGGTGTGCACCCAAGAGCCTCAAGAACCCACCATTTCATTCTGTAGCACACTGGAGTTGGCAGTATTGTGCTAGGCATTTGACTAACCCACAGAGCATTTCTTGCATCATAAATGAACTTAAAATATAGAGACAAATCTATAGTTAAATGTGAGAGTATCCTAAAGCATAGAGTAATAAAGATTGCCTTGGAGTTTAGGGGGAAATAATCAGGACAGTAATTGAAGCCTCTATAATTTGTTCCCACAGTCCTGGTGTCACAGTGCATGACTCCCATCCAGGTCCCTGGAGACATATGTGCCTCCTGTCTCTGATTCTGGATGAAAACATTTATAGAAGACTGAATTAAAGCATATAAGAAGTGTTGTGTGGGGGCTGGAGAGATGGCTCAGTGGTTAAGAGCACTGTCTGCTCTTCCAGAGGACCCGGGTTCGATTCTTAGCACCCACATGGCAGCTAACAACTATCTGTAGTTCCAGTTCCAGGCAAAACACCAAGGCAAATAAATAAATAAATAAATAAATAAATAAATAAATAAATAAATAAATAAATAAAGTTTAAAAAAAAAGAAGTGTTGTGTAAAATGGGTTTCAGTGAGCAATTATTCAACATACAAATCTAGAAGAATCTGACACACCTTCTACCTTAGAGTAAAAGTCAGCAAGCTCTTACTGGGTTCAGATGGCCTTGGCATATCCTGTAATACTAAATCACATGTAAAGAAACAGCTATCTGGACATGATAGTTCCTTTAGAGTGAATGTTGTTCTTACTTCTCAATTTTATTCTTATTCTATGTAAGCAAAGGCATTCACACTTCTCTAGTTCACTTCAGTTCACTACAGGAGTCACCTGCTAAGAAGTCTATTTAGTTGCCTGCAAACCACACACTACAAAGTACAGAAAATTTCCTTTGTTATCATGTAGACTATGTGAAAAGAATTGTCAATATTCAACTAATATTTTCATGAGAAAAACAGGCACTTATTAAGTTACTGGACTCCAGTCATGGGAAAGTGTGTGTTTTAAAACCAGACAGACCACCCTTTCTCCACTTATGTCCACGACTGCTTACCTCTTTTCTTGTGAAGGAATTCATCATTTTATTTCATTTTGTAAATATTTAGAGAACAGATATACCACTTTTGCTAAAAGAAGTTATGAGACGGTGCAGAGGATGCGCTTTAATGATAAGCTCTTTCTTTTTTGACCTATGATGTAAATTGTGACTTGAATGCAAAGTTTGTTCCATGTTTGGAAGTCTGACAGGATATGTTTTTCCCCATGGCGTTCTCCTGTTCACAGCTAGGACTTTCTTAGTAAGGGAAAAATCTCATCATCATGTACTATATTTATTTCCTCCATGAGTCATCCTTATCATGATTTTTCTCCTCTAGCAATAAACCAATACTTTTTTCCCCTAAAGTGAGATGAAGAGATTAAAAACTTCAGAACACATGCATCAACAATCACAAGTCCATCCTGCTTTTATCAAAGGTAATTTTACTTTTAAAATATGGGATGATTTTTATTAAATAAGTATTCGAAATCCAAGGTAGGTTCTTCAGTAAAAGGAAATGTAACATGCATTATATTTTAGGAAGATTCATTAATTAATCAGGAACTTGGATAGAAGGGAGCACAATTACACTAATCTTACAGGTTATGAAGGTATTTTTGAAAGACCCAGACATTTTACTGTTTTCTGTAATGATAATAAATAGAATCAAGAATGACACTATAACTTACAAGATGGCAATGAATGATGAGCCAATTACTTAATTGTATGTACATGGGTACATAGATAACTGTCTGTGTATCTATCAATGAATCCCAGCAGCAAAAGAATTAAGGACTAATATTTTACAATCTTTCAGTACAACAGGTAAATGATTTCATAAATGATAAGTTTGGATACTCTCTATGTAAAGGCACAATTTTGAATGGCAGAAGGTGATGTGGAAGGGCTTTACAGCTCATCCTTGTAGAGAGCAGAATAGGCATGCCAGTGTATTTTCTGCACTTTAGCTCAGAGCCATGGGTGCTCCTCATTCTGTTTCAATCCTGCCTCATGCCAGATGTTACCAAGAGTACAGGATGTCACTTACTCAATTTGCTTATGTTCAACTCAATAAAGGAATGAGGACTTAGAGCTTCCTTCCAAGGTCTATTCTACCCACATAATTTCCTGGGTTTATTCTTTGCTTCAACATCAAAACCCTTGCAGTGGTACCTCCCACAGGTAACAAACAGTTCAATAGTCCCAGATATTTCAATTTCAGCTCAGATAGGTTATTCTCAAGAGCATCTGAAGTGAGCATGGTCGATCTACTTCACATAGCAGCATATGAATAAGCATTTGCTTCTAATTCCACCCACCACTGCTCCCTCTCTTTGTTGCTTTTAAAAGCATCTGCTATCACAGATACAGAAGATATGTCACTATGAGCAACTGTTCTGTTTGGAGGAGCTGTGTCTCCTGCCTGAAGTTCACTGGCACCTACAAAGCAATGAATGGAGGAGCCCTTACCAGTTAGTTCATCATTGTCTGAAGGGTTAAATCATGTTTTACTTTAACATCCCTAGGCATATGTGGCTTAAGAGTTTGACTAATGCTTGATTACACAAATAGATATATGTACTATAAAGGAAAGTTTTGGAGCATAGCCATAAAATTAACACTGATTAAAGAGCTGGGACAATAAGCATTCTTCCGAATGTTTTCTGCTCTGTAGTTTTTTCATATAATGCACAATTTTGACTTGTTTTCTCTACTCACATTTCTGATTCATACACATTCATTCATTTTAATGTCACATTCTGTTCTGTTACACAAATATTTTATATATCATAGTTTTGCTGTTTTTATGTATGTATATTTTTCCAGGTTGTGTTTTTGTTTCTCTCTTTAGGAATAAAGCTACATCAGCAAGTGAACTGTACTCATATTGCTCCATGAAATATAACTAGGGAGAGAAGTTTTAAATCACAATATTCAGTTTTGACAAATGATGTCAATTTGTTTCCCCCGAAAAAGTTATTGTCACAGTGATGCAAAATAAATTCCTCTGCATGGGCTGGCACCTTGGAGCCCATTCTCTGTAGAGGAGTGCCTAACCCAGTCTTGATATTGTGATGAGAAAACTGGTCCTGCTTGGAGTGGATGTGCCATGCTGAGCTGACCCAGCTAGGGACTTTTTGCCCTTTTGAGAGACAAAAGGTTTTTTTCTGTTGGTAGTTTGTTTTTTCTCTTTCCTTTTTCCCTTCCTTTTTCTTTCTATCATCTCTTTCCTTCCTTTCTTTCTGTCTGTCCTTTGCTTCTTTCCTTTTTCTATTTTTTTTATTTTTATTCACCTTAAAGTGGTCTTGCTTTGTCCCTTTTGATTTTTTTGAGACAGTGTCTCACTATGTGGCCTAGTCTTGCTTTTGAGATCTTCCAAGCCTCTTTCACTTTATTTATTCCTACACACCCTCACACACACCCTCACACACACCCTCACACATCTAAATATATGAATGCAACCTGTTCAGCCTGTTTAGTGATACTATTAAGTATATGCTTTCATGGATAACCACTTGGTATGGGATAGCCAGTTACGAGGCTTATCCTTGAAGAAGATTACTTCTCCCTCTTTAGGAATTCCTTTAGCTCTTACTGTCTCTCTGTGATTTTTAAAGATTTGTTTTGCTTTTATTGATCTTTATGCATCATGTGGGTGTGGATGTCCACAGAGGTCAGAGGGAGCAAGCACTAAATCCTCTGTGTTACACATAGTTGTGAGTCATCTGAAGAGGGGGCTAGGAGCCTAACTTTCGAGATACAGGAGAATTAAGATTGTGCTCTTACCAATGAGCCATTTCTCCAGCACCTAATTAAAGCTTCCAGAAGATAAAATTCACTTTTGTGGAAATGTTTATAATTTTTTCAACTTCACTATTTAGCCAAAATATATGAGAAAATGGAGGTCAACTTAATTTTTCGAATTATTGATGATTGCTTATTAATTGGCCCTCTTTAATACTTTTGCCATATTATTTCTTTCATATATAAATTTTCTATTAAATTATCAAATTTATATGCCATGTGTAGGGAACATCTTTTAAGTGTTTAATAACTTTTAAAATATTTACAATACTTTTTATGAGATAAATGATATCCTCAGTTGATTCTGTTGTTTTTGTTGTTGTTGTTGTTTATTTTTGGTTATTTCCTTTTGTGAGATGAGATTGAGTCTCATAAAACCTAGATGGGCCTAGAACTCTATGTGGATGACTGCGAACTCCTGACCCCCTTGCTAACACTCACAAGTGCTGGGGTCATAGTTGAGTACCACCATCCTCAGATTTAGTTTTTAATAATAAATTGTTGGAGTATGGAAAGGATAGTGACTTTGCTCCAAAACTGATGCTCTGTCTTTTTTGGGGGGTCCTGTGTTTCATTAGATAATAGGTTTGTGTAGTTTTCAGCCCCTATCACCGTCATGGAATTCACCTTGTAAAATCATTGAGAGTCTGGTGGACAAGAGCCAACCCATCCCAGCCCTTCTCCTCTGAAGTACCCTGGCTATTACTCAGCCTTTATTGTCATCACTCATATTTAGCCAGAAATCCTGTTGGAATTTTAATAGGAACCACATAGAATCTACTGTTCTACTCTACTAGAGTACTAATCTACTCTATTATATTGCATTTAAATTTGCAACTATGACACGGTATTGCATTTTTTTTTAGTACGTGGTAGTCCAACTTTTAAAAGGGTTGCATGGTTTTATATTCCATAGAGTTAAACACCTACTTGTGTGATATTATTAATTTTGCTGTTTTTATTTCATTTAGAGCAGTCTATTGTTGGAAGGCCTTGTTGACTGGTTAGATGTTATAGTCTATCATGGCCTGACAGGTTTTTCCAAAAGCTCAGTGACATGGAGATTCTCTCCCTTCCCCCTCAGTGAAATTTCCTGCTTTCTGCCTGCCCTTATCTGGAGAATGCCTTTGGGCCCAGAGTACTGACTTTATCTGAAGGCTGCCTCTATGTCAGATAGTTGCTTGATCCTTGGCACAGACACCTGTAGCAAGCTCCCCTCCTACATGTATGACAACTAAGATTTGTGCTAGGAGCCTTATGATAGAAGTGTGTGCCTTAATGCAAATTAGGATTTGCCCCCAGACTCCCCAATTCTATTTATTTCCTATATTCTAGAATAAGGTTGAGCTGATTCCCTTGAAGTCTGTCTCTCAGAGGGCTGTTTCTGTCATGTTCACAGGCCATATAAGACCCCTGTTATTGCTTCTACCCCTTTGTCTTTGTAGATTGATAGCCAGTGGACTGCAAAGACAAAGGGAACCCACCACAGTCTATGAAACTACAAGAAATTATGTATTATTTTATTCTCTCAAAACTTTTAATTTTATTTCTTGGCACAGTTGAGGGATACCTGCTACTCTAGAATCTGGATGTTAGAGTAGTAGTATCTCTCTATATATATCATTTGCTTTGTGTTTATATCAAGCACATTTTAAGTGTATTCAAATTCAGAATATATTTTTATAAAATAAATATTTATGATATATAATGCTTTTCATTAGCATGTTATCCATTATACCTCAAAATTAATTTATTTTTGGTATTTACACCTCAGTTTTAGTTAAATTTTCCTATCAGCTTTTTACATTATTTACTTTTAAACTTTCTATGTACTTAAAATTTACATATTTTATCTATGAGATAGCAAACTAAATTTTTTGAAAATTATTCAAATATAACTTTTGTCTTTTAATTGGAATATTTAATTATACTTGAGTGATTATTATTATGCTTGAGGTTATTTTCCTATGAATTTGTGTTTCTGTGATAGTCTCCTTTTTGTTTTTATTCATCATTGACATTCATAGGCTTTTCAGTAAAATCTGAAAAAAGTCATTCTCTTCAACATAACTTTAAACTTGCAACATTTACTGATCACTGCATCAGCCCAGGTCACTATCGTTACATCATACTCTGGATCTGTACATTTCCATCTGCTCAGCTGAGAAAAAAAAAAAAAGAAACCACCTTCCTAGCTACATTGCCTAGAAAATAACAGAAGGAAGTTGAGTAGTAGGGTTGGGCAACATTATTTATTTTTCTGGCTTATGCATTAGCTCTAAAAAGGAACTGAGTCTGTCACTAGCCATGCCCATTCTGCCCAAACGAGTTTTATAATTGGGAAATATTTAAATAAAAACAACATATGTCCATATCTTTCTAATTGCACCACAAAACTTTTATTTGTTCCTCTGTTTCACATGGTCACACACTTTAGGCATGAGGATGAGCATGGTGCTTTGTATGTCCTTGGGGGAAAAATGAATTTATGTAAGTCATTCAACAATGTTCAAATCATGTAGGCTACAATATTATAAGAAAGTGAGAATTTTTTTATTACATTTACTACTTAGTTATTATTTATTTTTTAAAAGAGTAAATCAAGACTTGTGGTACATCTAGATTACAAAACAGATACTTTTCTACCATACATCTGATTTTTCTCTTTTAACTATTCATCTTTACATACAGAAGAATATTTATTCTACAGAAGATATAGATGTGTTTTAGTTCAGTTTTGTTTTAGTGTTTGAAAATATAGTTCTGGTGTTAAATATTAACATTTAAATGTTCCCAGTACATTTGGACAAAGGGCCTGCTCAATCAAGTGTCAACTTTGACCAAGTCTGCAGGCTCATTCCTGAGTCAGATTCACTCTTGTGGTGTTTGGCAAACTTGCTCCTAGGATTTGGCTTCTGACTCTGTGATTCTAAGGAATGCAGTGGAAATCCAGATCCATTAAATTATTCAACTTTTGATATTTATCTCTGTTCTGACTGGTAAAAAAAAAAAAGTCAATTGTCCTTTTGTAAAGAAATAAAATTTTCCTCAAGAGCCCTACAACTTTATTTTCTTCTTAGAGACCACCAAGGTAATCAATACCAAATATGATTTCACCACTCCCTTCCCGAGAGTACTCGCTCTTCTGACAATGCCACACATTGATTTAATAAGCTTAAAATGCCCCTCATGGTTCACAAAATAAATTTCAAATATTTTAGCATGACCTATGGAGTATGACTCCTAAACCTATATATGTTGCTCCTTGCCCACCCCTCCCCCCCACACACACTGTTTCAGACTCATTAAACCTACTGTCATTCTAGAAATAGCTTCATAATTTCACCTCTCTTTCAGCTACAGCTGGTGTTACAGAATGTCTGTTGTGTGTCAAGCAGTAATAGAGAAGAAGATGCAAGTCCACTCTTCTACATGTAGCACTATAATTTCTCCTTAGCTAAAATAATCTGCAGCACTAATAGTTTTCCACAGACAACCTGGTATCACCATCTGTTTGTAAATCCTCAAATCTCCACTGTGAAATGACTCACTCATCCTTTTGTGTCCTTTGTATGTCTACAATGGATGGTAGCTAGATGAATAATCTCACGCATTCCCCTCCTCCTCCTTCCTTCTTCTCCTCCTCCCCGCCTCCACCTCTCTTCCTCCTCCTTCATTTCTTGCCACTGTATTCTGAGAATCCTGAGAACATTGTTAACCTAAAGACACAGCCTCGGAAGCCCCTTTGGAAAAACTCTTTGCAGTACCTTGATTTGAAGGTGGTGAGTGGAGAGACTGTGGGTTATATGGAGAAGACACAGAAGAAAGAGAACTGTCTCTGAATGCTGGGAACTAGATAGAAGAGATTGCAGGGATTTCAGAAGATCTGCAGGATCTGGAGAGACAGCAAAGCTACACCAGTGCTCAGGAAGTGCCCCAGAGAAGCTAAATCCTAGAGGGTAGGCTGTGTGGCTCCAAAAGATTACTTCATAAATGTCAGTGAGACAGAAAAGGATAAGACCAAACACCACTATGGAGCTTTAAGCTATATATTCCGGCTTTCGTGGAGAGCAATACATGGAATTACTTGGTCGGTGGAGATGCTGAACTCTGTTAAATAAATACTGTGGAATCTTAAAATGTCTGCACAGTGGCAGGATGACAGAAAAACAGTCTCCCAAAGGGGCTCAAAGGTAGTTCTCACCTGCATGACTGCTTAGAGCTAGGAGTCAAAATAAGGATAAACAAGTTTGGTACCTAATCTGCACTTGTGCTTCTGTGTTGAGAAGATTCTCTCATAATATTCATTGATTTGTTCTATAATTAATTAAAAACAAGAAGTATATCTTAAGTTGTGTCACATTTGTCATATGAGAGTTTTGCTTACTATAAAAATTCAATTATATGAACAGGGCATCTTTAAAATAAGTAATATACACAGAAATAAACTGTGTAAATAACATACTTAAAAAGACAACTCTAGAGGTATGGGTCCATACTTCCCCACTTAGACAGAGTATGGATATAAAAAAAACTACAGTTTTTACTAGCAAGAATATATAGGTGTTTTTTTTTTTTTTTTCCAGCTGTGGTTAATGTGTGTGTAGAGTCAATGTTATACCAAGCACAATGACACACTTTGGAGATATTCACCTATTAAAATAATCTGAGAAGACAGAGATGAATACAATCTGACAAGTTGTCAAAGCAACACAGTTGCTCCCCCACCCTACTCCCCAGAAGGGTTGTGGAAAGCATCTAGATCTGCCTTTAAATTTCTGGTTGCACATAACAACCACTTCAAGGCAAATAGTAATTAGTGTGTAATGAACAGTGTCCAATTGGGATTAGCTTCCAAATTACCATCTAAATGTGGTGACAGCAGAAAATTTGCCATGATTATCACTGCCCAGTTTGCCCCAGGAGAACTCATGATTCCTAAAATTTTAAGATACTTAGCACATTTTTTTAAAGGTTCTTAAGATGTCATTGGTGTTTGACACTTCTTTTCTCCCAGGTATACAAGTTCTCAGGTGAGGAGACACATCTTGAACTTTTGAAAATCCTAAGAGCTCAATCTTTCATGCTTTGCACTAGAACAGACAGGCACCAGTAAGCACACACTGACAAATTACTATGCCAGTATCCATAGCAACTAAAAGTTTTAAACAATATCTTGTAAATATTTGCTTCCTTTTATTATGGCAGTGGGAGGTGATGGTTTGCAAGAGAAAAGTAGAAAATAAAAATCTAATTTCAATCTGATTGAAGGCACTGGCCAATTGTTGTTCCTTAATACATGGGGATGTAAATTACCTCCACACTGTTGCATCACTCACTCAGCAGATGGGTCATCTCAACTTAACAGAGCCTTAGAAATGTGTATCTGGATAATAGAGAAGTTCTTTTCTAATGCATGTAAAATCTTCGAAGGGCAACATTGATACTGTATATTGCTTAACTAAATCATAATAGAAATTTGAAAGTGTATGATAGGGCTCACAAAATTAATCACTAAATAAAAGTACTTGGTGCTAAGCTGGAGGACCTGAGTTCAACCCCCAGAAACCACATATATTATATATGTATATTATATGTATAGTATTAGATGTATATGTATATTAGAAAAAAGATTATATTTACCCTCTGATCTCCCATAGGCAGTCATGCACACTGAATGAATGTCAATGAAAAAATATCAAAACCTAAAGATAAGCAGTGGTGGAACATTGATAAGAATGGGCCTTCTGAAAAGTACAAATAAGGAAAGGAGTGATGTGATAAGGATAAGAGTTGAGTCTTGTACCCCTATTATTCAAATTGTATGCAATTCCAAATTTCCCTTCCAGTAGTATCCACTGTTAATTCTTGTTACTTCCAGTGGATGGCTTATTTCATCCCCAAACCATCCACCTAAGCTATTTTCTCTCAAACAGTAGACTTATCTCCTTGGCAAATTATTCATAATAGAATTATCACAAAATCTTGTTAATCCCAATTAATAAGATGGGTCTGATAGGGATTTTCCTTGCAGCTCCAAGTATACCATAAAAGTTTTTTTATAAAACCTGTCCTACTTCAGAATATATTGCATATAGGCTTTAATATATTAATGATCCATACTATACTATACTAGATGATCTATATATTTTAGTAGTATTGAAAATTAAATATATGATCCTACACTTACTACACTATTCTATCTCCTCAGTTATTTATTTTTTTCTTCAATACTGTGTTCTTAGAATCAGTGAAATATTGAACTGGCTGCAGATTCAGATAATGAACCTAAGTTCTCAACTTAGGTTGCATTTAAAGTTTCCTAGGTAGATTTATAAATCTCACCAACAAGGTCATGTCCATAGTTTATAAAATCAGACTGTCAGGGAGTAAGACCTAAGCAGAAGTAATTTTAAAGCTCCCCAGAGAATCCCAGGAGTAACTGAGATCCAGACTCATTAAACTGAAGGGTTCAGTGAGTCATGGTGATGTCTGTGAGCATTTTCTAAGGTTTGTGATAAAGGAACATTCTAGAATGCACTGAGTTAAGTCATACATGATGAAGAAGAGAAGAAACCACAGGTAAATTGGGGAGATTACCTTTCCATTTTTCCATAGCAGTGACATACATGTTAACTGCTGAATGGTCATTTCACAAAGGTACCTGTGTTCATCCAAGTCTCATTTCCTCCACTACCTAAATGTATCTGAATTCATAACAATGACTGACAAAATGTACCTATTGATTTCACGGAGACATGCAATACAGACTCTTCTGTTGTTTTACTCAAGATACTAAGAAGTAACTATGGCACAAATAAGGAAGAAAGGAATGGTTTTGAGGGGCTTTTATTTCAACAGAAAAAGGAAAACAGTCATATTTGCAGAATTGAAAAGGAGAGCTAGAGGAAAGAAATACCAACAAACAAACAAATGAACAACAACAGAGACTGGAAAGAATAATGAGTCATTACTTCAGGTCTTGTGAGAATGGCACAACTTACTTGAGAGTGGGTTTGATTTTCTCAGGGCTGTGTTCTCTAATGATAGCCTAAAACAAAGGCAAGAGAATACTTTTGATGCTCTAAAGTAGCATTGGATCATGACTCACAAATTCTCAGCATCTTCTTCATTTTTGTATGAAGAAAGATGGGTAGTTGCTGCAACTGAGATGTCACCAAACAGTACATCCAAGAACTTCTTTTCAATGATGGGTGGGGAATTTAGCAGGAAGAGGAGGAAAAATTTGGCAAACATAAGAGAACGTGGATTAACAAAATAGCAGAGGGGTACTCAGTGGTTAGGAGAACTGGTTTCTTTCCCAGTGGACCCATGTTCAATTTTTAGCACCCACACTGTGTCTCACAACCATTTATAACTTCAGTTCCATGGATTCCACTTTTTCTAAGGGCATCTACAATCTCTACATACACATAAGGTCAGACACCTGTGTAGACATCATGCCCATAAACACAAAAGTAAGTAAATTTTTAAAAATTGCATAATAGGAAAAGCACAAAAGAAATTACATGTGTCAGAATGGATATGACATGAGGCTAGAAAATCGGATTAGGCCACAAACATAAGAACTTCAAATGGCATGTACATTGGAGTATGCAAGTGAAGGATAAAGGGAGGTATGGAATGCTGTATCTGTGCTAGAAAGATAATTTTGACAACATTGTGATAAACTGGAGGTGGACAGACCTGTGATGGAGACCGATTTGTACTCCATTGCAATTGCAGGGCCGTTGGAGGTTTGCATGGATATCACTAGGCATAAAGAATTATTTTTCAGCAAAGCATGGAACATGATGTGATATTTACTGCTTTAAAGTTACTCTTCAACTCAGGACTCTTAGGCACATTTCCAACATATAAATCAACTGCTGCCTCAAATGTTATTTGGGATCATACAGATTGCGCACTTCATGAAAAAAAGAAATAGAACACAAAATGTAGGTCATTAAAATATTGCAGCTGAGCCTTGTAAAATAATACTCATTTTAGAGTTATTTGAAGGGATGCTAAAATTATCTTGAATATACACTTTTGAAAGAAAAAATAAACATCACTCATAATATCATAATAAAAGTGTTAGCTAATGTCAGAGCCACATCATGTGAGGTAAAACTTCTAGATAAAATATTTTCCTATATGTTTGAATGAAACAAGCAGCAATGCACTGAACTCTGTTCATATACTACCCAATGGGAGAGACACACAGATACAGGGGAGGCTGTTTGATTATGGAGTCTAGAACTGCAACAAGACAATATTTGTATTCTTGACTTAAATTCATAATAATTTTTAAATGTTAGTTCTATTTTAATTATTCCCTTATTCCATCCAAAATGGAAATTTGTGGATTTTTTAAAGATTTATTTATTTATTATGTATGCAGTATACAGAAGAGAGTACAAGATGTCATCATAGATGGCTGTGAGCCACCATGTGGTTGCCAGGAATTGAACTCAGAACCTCAGGAAGAACAGTCAGTGCTCTTAACCTCTGAGCCATCTCTCCAGCCCCAATTTGTGAATTTTTTAACCCATAAAATAATACACAATGATTTAAATATTCCAGTTATTTCTTGGTTTGATTTAAGTTTCAGGTTAAACACTAGGTTTGTTGCAAGAAGATTTAATAAGCATAAAAGAGCTTTATACTTAATTGTAAGGTAATTGTTGATATTTTTATAGGAGTAGACCCAAAAGTATAGAGAATTAAACTAAAACAAACCTAATAAAATTGTGGTGCCTTAAGAGTTCCTATCAATGTAGGAAAAAAGGTAAGTCATTGAGAAATATGACTCAGATTATATGGAAAGTATGACTGTTTGATGTTTTATTACTTTTTTTCCATAAGTAGATAATATTGGATCATATTAGATGCACTGTAAGTATCTCTCATTAACTGGAGGAGGAAAGGCCAGGTTGGCTGTGTCCATGTGACTAAGTAGTGTTACTTACATATAATACTCAGACAAGCTTAAGGAAATATTGGTTGTTCCTAATATCTGGCATTGTTGATAGAACAAGTGTACAGCAGTTGAGGGTTTCTATGTTGTCTTTTATGGGTAAATCTCCACCAGAAGCTAATTTTTTTCCTTATTATTATTATTATTATTAACAAAGAAATCACACTTTCTGTCCTTGTATATCCTTATTCAAGGTCCCATCCCCCTCCCATCACATCAGGTCATTCTTTCTTCCCCACAACTCCCCATCCCCTCCCTGGGCAGGGAGCAGACAGTCCCATGGTCCCACTGACCCAATATTGCTTAGTTCAGTCTCCACTCCTGGCAGATCCAGTTTTCTCCCCCCTCCCTGAAGAGTGAGTCAGGTGTTCCTCTAGGGGGAGTGGAATCCAAGGAGTCAGTCCAGGGTGTTTCTGATCCCAAGCTGTTCAGTAGTTGTGGTTTGCAGCTTGGGCAAATTAAATGTATAACCCTAATGCTCTCTAAATTATTTTTTTGACTGAGAAAATCTATATTCCCTGAAAGATTAAACTTCATAATTAAGTATAGGTTATGTGAAATCCACCATTTTAATAATGGCTCACTTGAAGTATATTGTTAGAAGACTTTCTATGTAATAGAAATAAGCCTGCCAAGTCAGTCTTGATAACAGGCTGAAACTCTTGGATGTATAGAGTCTTAGAGGCCAAATAGAAAGAAGAAAAACTGTTAGTCACAATGAGGAGTGAAGATGGGTGACACTTATAATTCTCTTCATTATGATCAGTCTTTACAGAAATATCTTTCTTTACAATAAATACATAACTGACTTTTTTCCAAAATTAGTCCATTTTCTGTCAACAGGTTTCTACAGAAAATTATGAATAAGATTGCTAGATGTGGGAATGTTGAAGTTAATAATATAATGAATGTAAACACCTCCAATCCCTTATTTTAGTACTCTGTGAAATTCATATGATTATAAAGATAATGAATAGATTGTATGACCTGGGGGATTATGAGCTTGAGGGTAGTAGCCGAGTAAACATACAGAAATCTCTCTGTAATATCTTACTCAAGTAGAGAACAGATGGTTATGATGAGATTATATAAGTTTATTTTTAAAATTATAACAATAGTTAATGTCACAAGACGCTGTCTTAAATAAGAAGCCAGTATTGCCTAATATCTTTAAAACAAAACAAAATAAAACAAAACAAAAACAACCTCAACAATAAAAAAAAAATCAGTGAAATTCAGCCCTTCTCCATTTCTAGCAAATTACCGGAAGAAGGACATGGAAAAGTAGACAAATTATATGACAACCCTGGAACAGACAAATTCAATGTGAGAAATCCTCTAGTACATGAGTCCCAGTTTCTTTAAAGTGTAGAGAGTAAAAAAATTGAAGGAAAATGGGAAGATTTAAAGTTCTAAGTACAAACTATAGATTGATCTTCATAGACACTAGTTGCATCGAACTGTGAGAATGGCATTTGAAGACATTTGGGAAACACTGAACAGAGACTAATTACAGAATGTATTCATGACTTACTCATTTTTCTCAGTTTAATAATCATATTTTGCTTATATTAAAATTATGTTTTATAAAAGCATACTGAACTGTTTGAAGAATAAAATGATATGATTTAGATTATTCTAGCAAGAAAATATTTGAATAAGTGGCAAGGGGTGGAGATATGAATCATGGATGCAAAAATTGGGACTGATTAGTCCATTCTTTCTGCTTTAGGAATGTTTGAAAATTTCCATAATAAAAGTGGAAATTTTTCCATAATAAAAATAAAAGTTTTCTTTTAAAACACACTTCCCTGGTTTCTACAAGCCCTCCAACTTGAATTCACTCTGTGGATTCACAAAGGCCAGGAAGCAGAGAAGAGACATTAAGGAGTGGGAAACACATGTGATATGAATGTAAAGGGAGGGTTATAGAGATGAAAGGGTTTAAACAGAGATGGGTGTGGGGATAGGGCAGAGGGTGAGGGATGATGGAGAAGTAATCAAAACTATGATTATATAAAATATCCCTAAGAAAACCAACTATTTTATACCTTCATTTTAAAAGACAAAATTTTAAAAAGAGTTTAAACAGATGCACCCTAAATGGATAGATAACATTTCTCCCAGAGGCTATAGTTCATTAAATAAAAAATCCCAGTGCCACAGCCTCCAAAATAATAGAGTATAATGATATTGATTTCCAAGCAGTGTTAGTGGTAAGACTATATTGATGAAGACACCATCCTCACACCCTTGTAACTGGAAACAAATCAACTTTGCCATCATATCAGCATACCATGGTAAGCATAAAACAAATGATGCATGAGTAAATTGAAATATAATTCATCCAGTAAGCCACATTCATTATTAGTATGTTCAGAAGTTAGTATTTTCTAAAACTTCAGAGTTGTAATATTTTCAGACATGGTTGAGACACTAATGTTATAATAACTTCCTTAATTCTAAGAATCTCTTTTCAAGTACAAGGCCTAACCAAAATATGGTAAAAACATCAGCCTGCACAATGTATTCAACTGCCTCTGCCTGCAATTTGGCTACTAAAAAAAATAGGTGGATCAGAATTTATTGAGCCATATTATACCTGGGCCTAGCAAAATAACAACTCTCCACCTACATAATGCTTCTCTTACATTTCTGCTTCAATGGTACACACTGAACTAGGTATAGATGGCTTTCTGTGGGAAAATTAAGCTGACATGTTTTTCCTTGCTCTTTCTGTTTAAAACCAGCTCCTAAGGCCCGGTCCGTTTTAGATCCTGTTTAGTCATTTCATGCCTCCTCCATTTGGTGTTTTATTTCCATAAAGAAGAGAACATGACACCACACCTTCCAGAATGAAGCCAAAGTAGTTGCCTTGGGTATGAAATGCTACTCTGAAGTCAGTTTATTTCTACCTCTTAATTCCATCATTAGAAACCCCAAAGGGAGAAGGGTGCAGGGCATAGCTGAGTACTTGCAGTCATGTTATCATTAGAGATAAAATGTTTCACACAAAGTACCAATCATTTATTATTATAACCTAATATTTAGAATTTCTCAGACATTTGCATAACAGACTATCCATCTCTCCCAGTTTAACTTGCAACCTTAAGGAGGGAGTAAAATTGTTACTTCCTATAGATTACTTTAGAATTAATGAGGCTAAAATTTGTTCTATAAAACAAGATGGTGGTGAGCCCCCCAAAACCAGTCTATTTCCAAATATATTTCTATAAATTGTTGATGAAGGTAGAAGGCTCATCATGTGCACATGATAACAAGTATTGACTGACAAAGTTCCACAGTTTAGCAAAACTATCACAGAACTTTATGCAGCCTTATACCTACCTGAATTTAGCGTTCTTGGCTATTTCTCAAGAACTAGAATATTTTCAGATCAGAGAAACATGCAAAATGAAATCAAGGTTTGCTATTTTTGGTGGAAAATGGCCCCCAAAGGGAGTGGCACTATTGGAAGAAAGTGTGACATTTTTAGAATATGTATGGCCTTGTTGAAGAAAGTGTGTCCATGTGCAGGCAGGCTTTGAGGTCTGTTATATGCTGAAGCCTCACTCAGTGTGATACAAAGCTCACTTCCTGTTGCCTTCTGATGAAGATGTTGCCAGCATCATTTATGACTGCATGTTTCCATGTTCTCTGCCATGATGATAATAGACTGAACTTCTAAACTGTCAGCTGCCACCTCAATTTCAATGCTCTCTTTTATAAGAGTTGCTATGGCCATGATGCCTCTGCAACAGTGATAGAAACTGTAACTAAGACACCATTATTCTCTCAGGCATCAGGCTATAGGAGAACATTTATTTTTACAAACATTATATGTTCCAAGTGCTCAAAAATGTGTAGGTGACAAGCTCAGAAGCTTAAATGCCTAACAATAATGGGCTTCACAGAGGTTAAAATTCATATATTCCACAGTATTTCCATTGAACATTTAAATTATGAACTCTGTGCCTTGGTGATGAATACAAAGATATTCTGCTATGCGCTATAATGGGATTTTCCAGAAGTAATCAGAATGTGTTATCAAACAAAGATGATGATATGACAAATGGTTGATATTGATAAGTTATTCTTAGTGTAAGGAGCATTGCAAAAGTAATGACATTGATTTTAAGTTTATGTATCCAGGTAAGGAGTATATATTGGAACTATTTACCATTTGGAAACTTTAAAATGGACTTAACCTTCTACCCAAATAGTTCATAGTCAGTAATTTATTCTGGGTATTCAGACAACATGACAATTAATTATTCATAGGAGTGTTTAGAGAATATTATGACACAGAAAAGCTAGAAATTACTTAGATATCAAACAATAGAATGTAGAAAGATTTGCTATATCCATAGAACTGAATCCCAACAATCAATTTGAAGGAAAACTTTATGACTAAATAATTATGGCAGTATTACACAAAAGTGCCTAAGAAAATACACCTAAATTTTAATTTATGTTTATATAAATTAATTTTTAAAAAATGTTTTGTTTTTAATGATATGTCATTTTCTTGAATGGCCATTTTTTACTACATTTAGAATGTCAGGAATGTATACTACTTTATACTTTTTAAAGCTCTTTTTCAGAAAACAGATGAAACTCATGTCTAGAAACCTTGAGTAAAAAAAAAATCAATATGTGTTCATCTTTGTAGCTGTAATGGTCTGAATATAAATGCTCATCTACAGCCTTATCAGAAAGATTCTGACTTCTAGCTGGTGATACTATTTTGGAGAATGATGGATACTTTAAGTGGTATTCCTGATTAGGAGAAAAGGGCTGTTGGGTGTATGCCTCTGAAAGGTATTATGATGGCTAATTTTATGTCAATTTTTCATAAGCTACAGTCATTATGAAAGAGAAAACCTTAACTTAGAAAATGTCTCTACCAGATCAGCCTATAGATCAGCCTCTGCTGCACCTCTTCTTTTTGGTTGATGATTGATGTAGCAATATCCAGCTCACTGTAAGAGGTACCACTACTCCTGACCATGTAATCTTGGCTTGTATACCAAAGCAGACTTTGCAATCCACAGGGATCAATACAGTAAACAACATTCTTCTATGGCCTTTGCTTCAAGTCCTTCCTTCCTTCCAGTTCTTACTTTGAGTTCCTGTCCTGGCTTTCTTCAATACTGGACTATGACACAGAACTATAAACTGAAATAAACCTTATCATCTCCAAGTTTCTTTTGGTAATGGTATTTTACTATACAATAGAAACCCAAGGTGGGTATCTTGTCCCTGGCCAAGTCCCCCTCAGAATCCCAATCTCTGTATTCCAACTATCAGGAAGTAAATAGCCTTTGCCACAATTTCTCAGCAGCAAGGTTTTTTGGCTCGGCAGTCAGTGCTTATAACCGCTGAGCCATCTCTCCAGCTCCTCAGCTCAGGATCAAGTAAATATTCAACCACTGACAAAAACCTCTGAAGCTGTGAACCCAAGTATTCTTCCTCTTCTTGAGTTGCCTATCCAGTATTTATTAGAATGACAAAAAGCTAACTATATTAATAAGTAGATTTAGAATCAGTTAGAATTTCATTTTATCTTTTGTTAAAAGAGTGGCACAGACCCCAGAGGGCTAGAAATTCAGATGCCTTTACTAGTCTGTAGGACACAATCAAAATGCCAGAAAATTAACATTCAGACATTCACTCAAGCAAAGAATCCTTGCATGCTTTCTTGGTGTCAGACATTGGCTTGGGTCCTGGGCATCTAGTGGAAGGTGGGATAGAAATGGCTAGCAACTGATAACACAATAAATCCAATTCTTAGCATTTTCCAAGATGTAAGAGAAGAAGGAGAGCACCAACAAACTGTTAAACAGGCACTTCATATGTGTTATTTTAGTGACCCCCATGAAATACCTAAAATACCCTCAAATCTCCATTCTACTTGTAGACAAAAAAGATAAAGTATTTAAATGATTTTATAAAGTTGTAACAGAGAAGTAGCAATAAGTAAAGGTGGTAATAAAAGCCTTGTGTTATTAAAATTTCATTCAATTTTCAAATGTTTCTTAATACAACAGAAACAAAAACGATTCACCAGATTGCCATTAAATTTTCTTTCAGTTCATAAACCTTAAAATTCTAATTTCAGTCTAAATTTACCCAAGTGTCACCATTTTCAACTACTAAAAACTTTATTTTCTTATTATTACTAACATGATGGTGTCATTTCATTTATTTGTTTATTTTTGTGTCCTTTATAGGGGAAATAATTACCTGGAGACTTAAGAATAGCTTCATTTTGATTTAACTTTTTATTTTGCTTTTAAAAGTCAGCTTTTTCAACATGTTATTAGCTTTGCAGACAGACTTAAAGGCTGCTGACAATTGTCACCTCAAACATAATTCATTCAGTGTTTCTTCGCAGCAGACAGAGGCTGTTACCCAGAAAAATTGAAGAGGAAAAGAAAAAGTGCCTTGCAATTTACAGGGAAGTAAAATCCAGAGATAGATGACGGGCATGCACTAGATAATGCTCTTTTATAAACACACTGATGGAAATAAAAAATTCTAAACTGGAACTCAAGTCTAGACTATCTTCAAAGAAATTAAATAGAATAAAATACTGAAAAAAGCAAAACCAATGAAGTCAATGTTAAATGAAGCATCATTTGAGACCTGTATTACCACTGATAATCCTCCTGTCTGTGGTATTCTCAGAGAATATCTGAATCTTTTGCTTTCTGTCTTGAAGTTGTTTCAATGAGTCTCTGAACCCATAAGCATGAGGTGCTACAAAGCTGTGGCCTCTCTATATCACAAAGTAATTAATAATACTCCACATAAAAACACTCTTATCTATATATTTCTGACAGGTGAATAAATTATTTAAATTATATTTATTTTCAATTTGGAAAATATTTCTTTCTTAAATATGAGCTAGACAGGGCATGTAATTTTCATCAGAATTCTCAATTTTCTCATCTGCACAAGTGCCTATAAATCTACATTACCTACAACACAAGGCTTTGATTGTACAAAGATGCAATAACATTACAAGCTCTACATGAAATAATCCTAATGGGTTAAGAAAGGCCAGGATTGGTCAATCATTTTTATTCTTCCTCTTATTGACTTTCCCAATCTCCTGGTTCACAATCTTTGACCCTCAAGTCATGTTGACTTCTCATTCTTTCCATTGTTAGAATCAATAAAATTTAATTCAATTAAATTATAACATAAGTCAATGAAACCTTACTCATTCTACAGTCAAGATAGTCTTCTAGAACCATGATGCTTGAACAAATTACATATGTGATTATTGTTAACCCTGTTAAGAGAATGAGAATGACTACTATGTACCAGAAGCTACCACTAGTGCATTCCATGTGTTGTTTATTTTCAAAACAACTAAGCAAATAATCCAACATTTAAGCCACAGTGCCTGTCCCCTACGCATACTCCACAAATGTTCTTTCATTGAACGATAAATAGAAAAAAGACCTTCAATTTTCAAAGCAGTAGAAATAGCATCGTGTCAAGGTCTGAAGATCAGAGAAAAGGGCATGGTAATGTAGTAGAATAAAGAGCAATGTACAGAGATTTGGAGAGGTAGTGAGATGGATAAAGAAAATGAAGGTTAAAAAAAGCTATAAGGAACTAAATTATATATATATATGCATATATATTTACATAGAAAGCCAAAGTGTTTAAAAGTTATTTCAAATATAATAGCTTGTAATAGCCATTCAATGGTCACTTATTTCCTTCAACTAGTTTATGGTAGTTGTATTTATACAGTATTCTAAGTGATAGAGATAGCATATAACAAGATGGGCAAAGAAAGGTCTTCAACCTCAGCAAGACAAATGAACCGCATAGGACAACACATGACTAAGTGCTACAAGTGACTGAAAATGGGACATGATGGAAATGGAGAAGATCAATAACACATGACAAGAGCACCATTTCAGAGGACCCTCATGCCTTCATCCTGCTTCTAATTCGTTTATATTCAAACCCCCAAGTAAAACAATGTCATTGATAATATGAACAACTTTAGCACTTTAAATACACACACACACACACACACACACACACACACACACACACAAATTACTGTTAATCTAAGAAATGCAGTGGTTTAATGTAAAGGGGGAATTTATCTTTATTTTTGCTTCAGTTTCTAATTTTAAGTACTTGGTTTATGGGTGTTCTTGATGATTTTTGACACATAAATTATTTCTTTTAGTGTCAATGAGATCAAACTTTCTTCCTGGGATTCATTTCAGTTTATTTTTACCATATAGTAAATAATTATTCAAACACATAAATATATAGTTGATTCCTTTGAAAAATACCAAAAGTTTAAGCACTTTTTTCTCGGTTTAGCCAATAAATGATTTAAGACACTCCAATTAATGAGCACTTCAGTTGATGCCAATGATACAGTACCAGACAAAAATTATATAATATATAAGCTATATAAGTATATATATATATAATGGATAATTGCTCACTGCAGCAGCACATATACTCAAAGTGGAAAGAGACAGAGAATACTGGCATGGTGCTGCACAAAGATGGTCCTAGAGTAGACCATCTTTGAGCCCTTTTCCATTAGGCTTCAGGACATGACTAGAGAAGCAGAATTAGGAGTAGTAAGAATACACAAACATTGACTTTGAATTAGGAGTGGAAAGGATACACAAACATTGACTTTGAATTAGGAGTGGTAAGGATACACAAACATTGAGTTTGAATACAGATGTATGTTCTGCCATATTGCCTATTTATCCAAGTTACAATCTTATACGTATTTATAATTAACATCAAAGGTGCTGGTATCTGCCTTACTATTCTTTGTCCATATTGATCATTGATCTTTAAAAGTTTTTTTTTAATATAGTAGGTAAAATTGATGTTGTACTCCTTTAATTCATATTATTTTGCTGTTGTTGGTAAATATTTCTGCCTATAAACATCTGCCTAAAAAAAAATCAAGCTTTAATGTTGTTTTACCATCAGCAAAAGGCCTCAACACTTTCACCATCTTGTAAACAGGTTTTCAAGCCCTTTCTTATGACATGTTACCAAATGATTATACTTTATCTTTTTTTTTTGTTTTTAGACTACATTATCCTTGTATGGTTCTTAAATGCATTGCAAAAGGGATTGTTCATATACTTCTCTTATATTTTTCTTTCTCAACTCTGCACTTGTGATCAGACACAATTATTAAATCTGTTATTCCATCTTCAGCTCCAGTGTGTCTCCATCTAAAACAGCAGTTCTCAACCTGTGGGTCATGACCATGAGGAAACACTTATTTCTGATCATCTTAGGAACTGAGCAACACTCAATAGCAAAGTTACAGTTATGAAGCAGCAACAAATATAAACTTATGGTTGGAGGTTCCTAAGTCCATGGAAAATATGTGTTTTCATGATCAGATCCTTAGATGCTGAAAAAGCCTTTAACAAAATCCAACACTCTTTTATTATAAAAGTCCTGGAGAGATCAGGAATACAAGGAAAATATCTAAATATAATAGAGGCAATTTACAAGAAGCAGTCAGCCAGCATCAAACTTAATGGAGAAAAACTCAAACCAATCCCACTAAAATCAGGAACTAGACAAGGATGTCCTCTCTCTCCTTATCTATTCAATGTAGTTCTTAAAGTTTTAGCTAAATCAATAAGATAACAAAAAGGAGATTAAGGGGATACAAATTGGAAAAGAAGTCAAATTGTCTCGATTTGCAGATGACATGATTGTATACATAAGTGATCCACAAAATTCTACCAGAGAACTTCTACAGCTGATAAACTCCTTCAGCAATGCAGCAGGATACAAGATTAACTCAAAGAAATCAGTAGCCCTTCTATACACTAAAGATAGAAGAGCTGGAAAAGAAATAAGGGAAACAGTACCCTTTATAATAGCTGCAAATAGCATTAAATTCCTTGGAGTAACTATAATCAAAGAAGTAACAGATCTATTTGACAAAAACTTTAAATCACTGAAGAAAGAAATTGAAGAGGATATCAGAAAATGGAAAGCTCTCCCATGTTCCTGGATAGGTAAGATTAACATAGTAAAAATGGCAATTCTCCCAAAAGCAATTGAATGATTCAATGCACTGCCATAAAAATCCCAACACAATTTTTTACAGACCTTGAAAGATCACACTCAATTTCATTTGGAATAACAAGAAAGGCAGTATTGCCAAACAATTTTGCCCAACAAAAGAACCTCAGGAGGCATCACCATCTCAGACTTCAGATTATACTATAGAGCTACAGTAATAAAAACAGACTTGTGGGTCAATGGAATTAAACTGAGGAACCTGACATTAACCTAAAAACCTATGCATAACTGATCTTTGACAAAGAGGCCCAAAATATTCAACGGAAAAAAGGAGTATCTATAACAAATGTTGCTGGCATAGCTGGATGGTAATGTGTAGAAAATTCAGATAGATCCAAGCCTATCACCCTGTACCAACACAACTCCAAGTGGTTCAAAGACATCAACATAAACTCAGCCACACTGAAATTGATAGAAAAGAAAATGGGAAATACCCTCCAACGAATTGGCACAGGTGACCACTTCCTAAATATAACACCAGTAGCACAGACACTAAGAACAACAATCAGTAAGTAGGACCTCCTGAAACTAAGAAGCTTCTGTAAAACCAAGGACACTCTCAAGGACAAAATGACAGCCATCAGAGAAATGCAAATCAAAACATCTTTGAGATATCACCTTACACTTGTCAGATTGGCTAAAATAAAAGAACCAGATGACAATCTATGCTCCAGAGGTTGCAGAGCAAGGGAAACACTCCTCCATTGTTGGTTGGAGTGTAAGCTTTCAGCCACTCTGAAATGCAGTGTGATGGTATCTCAGAAAACTGGGAATCAATCTCCCCAAGGATCCAGCAATACCACTACTGGGCATATACCATAAAGATGCACATCCACACTCCAAAGGCATTAGCTAAACTATATTCATAGCAGCATTATTTGTAATAGCAAGAACCTGGAAACAACCTAGATGCTCATCAACTGAGGAATGGATTAACAAACTGTGGTACATCTATACAATGGAGTACTACTCAGCAGTAAGAAAAAATGATATTCTAAAATTTGCAGGCAAATGGATGGATTTGGAGAATATCCTCTTGAGCAAGTATCATAAACCCAGAAAGATAATCATGGGATGCACTCACTTATTAGTAGACTCTAAACAAAAAAGCAAAAAGCAAAGCTTGTCCACACTGCAAACCACAAACACTGTACAGCTTGGGATCTGGAACACCTTGTACCAGCACTTGGGAGCCCACTGCCTCCAGAGGAACACCTGACCCAGTCTTGATGTTGGGATGAGGGAAGTGGATCTGCCAGGAGTGGATGCTGAATTAAGCCATATTGAGACCTTAGGACCTCCTGCCCTTGCTGGGGAAGAGATAAAGTGATGGGGAGAAGAGACAGTGACTGGGAGGGGCAAGAGGGTGAAGGGAGTTTGAACAAGGGGATACATGGATAAAAAATATGACTTTATTCATAATAAAAAAAGAAAATATGTGTTTATTGCTGATCATGACCCACAGGTTGAGAGTCACTAATCTTAAACCTCTGCCTTACCATCCTAGGCATATGTGGCTTCTTCTTTGAATGTCTCTGTATCTTTTCTATTTTTCTCCTAAGCCATTGACCATTTCTGCTTTGTTTTCCAAGTAAATATTTAGCTGTCCAAAACCACTTTCTGCATGGAACCTGGAACACAACAGATACTCGAATACCTCTAAAATAATGATCAGTTTTACAAACAAGTTAATTCTATACATTTTCACATCAGAATATATTTAAAGAGGACATCCCCCACCCAAAGGACAATAATAAAAATATTATCCAGAATTCATATCTAACATTTGAAATTCATACATTTAAATATACATCATAGAAATTGTTACATAAACCAGGGCAAACTCATAAATATTATTCAAGCACGCTAATAATAATATACACAAAATATGCATACCACATGCTAAAAGCAATATAAATTTAAAATAACAGAAGCTAAAGAAAAATTTTCAAGTATAAACTGTAAATATCTTTGTTTGATGGGCTTAGCACGCTAAGTAATTTTTTGTGTATGCCTCTATACTTAACAAATATTGATATTAAGAATATTTTTATTACTTCCTTTTTTGAGATTGTATATAATTACATAATTCCCCCTTCCCATTAAGGCCTCTCATATACCCCTACTTCCACTCTTCTACATTTATAGTCTCTTTCATTAAGAAATGAAATATAGTTTCATATAGTCTCATTTCATTTAATATGATATTAAAGCATATATGTATATCATTTTAAATCTCCTCCCTTCTACATGCCTTTTAAAACAATTGCAAAGCTACAGGAAATGAAAGTAAAACTAATTAGTGAACAAAATGGTCATTCCAACACAAGTGAAAACTAGGTTCCCTTTCCAAGGTTGACAAGAAGATAAATACTTGTTCCCATACTCAAGTGAAACAGCTGCTCTGCTATAATGCAAGGTTTGTGGGGAAAAAATAGCAAATGACCTCTCTGCTCCTGCTATAGAAACAAGGACAAGAACATGGGGTCACAGGAAAAAGAGACGGCTGAAGTTTTTCTTTGAATGGTATGTCATTCATCCATCCCCAAGCCTCCTGGAGCTTTTCACTAAAAGGGCCGTCCTGGACCCTCATTTGTACAGGACTCTCTCTCTCTGAATTCTGTTCTCATTGTAAGTGCCATGCCTGATAGCATTTTACATCTCTCTGAGCTATTTCTTCATTTTAAGTCTTTCTCCATCTTCAGAAGACCTTTATATCTTAAGAGTTCTTCAAATATACCAATAATCTGAAACAGTATATGATCTTTTTACTTTAATAATAAGTTACCAAGATGGCTTAGTGCAAAGGATGAAGAAAGAAGTATAATTTTTTAGTATTAACTATAATCTACTGCGTGACAATAGATTAGACTACAGCTACAAACAAGATATCATTTACATTTAAATGTGCAACAGAGATAAACATGTAGATTACAGTCCACAATGCTAAAGGTGTCTGCTTCCTTTACCTTGTAACTTGAGACAGCCAAAGGAAACCTTACCTTCTTCATTTGTTATCCTTTTAATTGTATGCATCTATGGAGGCTGTGATAATATGATACATGTATAAAGTATGTAATAGTCAAGCCAGGCAAAGGAGTTAGAAAGTTCCTTCTTAACATTCAATGCATAAACTGCAACAGGTTACCATTTTTTAAATAAAGAAATCTAAGATTATTTGGCAACACAATAGTAAAGGTTTGAGATAAAATTATGACAGTGGGTTTTTAAAGCCCTCAATCTTTTTTGGACAATTTTGATTTATATAGTATGTATGAGTAGCATTTTAAAATGTTTATATTTCAGGAGTCTTCTTTTTAAAAACATGATAACAAAAGAGATTTGAAGGAGCATGTTGGGAATCTGACTTTCAGACATTAAAGTATCTAATAGTAACATGATGCGTTCTTTTATTTGTAAGACATTACTAATTTTATTAGTGTCTGATTCCAGAAAAATTAACATGATTTGTTTCCTTATTTGCTAGAATTAAAATCCTTGAGCATGGATTTCTTTTGCAATAAGCACTGAACTCCCCCATAGGCAGCTGAGTACATTCTTTTATCTATCTATTTATTTATCTATTTTTCTATTTATTTATTTATTTATTTATTTATTTGTGATTTTACATCATGCACCCCATCTAACTCAGTTATCAGACCTCTCAGATTTCATTTACCCCCTCATTCTTAAAGGATTAGAAATTTTAATATCAGATACATGATACAGAACCAAACATAACCTGCAAAAAAGTCAGGGAAATGATTCCTAATAATATTCTGCTATACTCAGAGATTGGTGCCTAGCCCAATGCCCTCAAAGATCTTCATCCAGAAGCTGATGGAAACAGATACAGAGATACAGAGTATGCAAATACTCTGCCTCCTCAGCTAAACAGTAGGCAGAGCTTGGGAAACTCTTAAAGGAGGGATGAGGAAGGATTGTAGCCAGGGGAGTGGAGGACACCATAAGAACACAGCAAACAGAATCACCTGTGAAGGGCTCTTAGGAGCTCACAGAGACTGAGGCGACGATCATAGAGGACGGAGGCTACGTGGCTCTATGCTAGGCCCTCTGCACATGTTCATGGTTGTATCGGTTGCTGTTCTTGTAGGTCTACTAACAGTGAGAATAGGGGCTTTCTCTGACTTTTTCCTACTCTCGAGACCTTTTCTTCCTACTGGGCTGCCTTACCCAGCCTTAATAGGAGGGTTTGTGTCTAGTCTTACTGGAATTTGCTATGCCATGTTCTGTTGATATCTGGGAGGCCTGCTCTTTTCTGAGGGGGAGAAGGAGGGGTGAATATGGGAAAGAGGAGAGGTGTGGAAGGGACTAGAAGGGGTGAAGGGAGAAGAAAATGAGGTCAGGATGTGTGTGAGAGAAGAATAAATTTTAAAAACAGGATATAGTAAACTCAATAATCTATTTCTTTAAAGTAGAACTGATTTCTACAATGGAAAATGCACAGACTGGGGCATTTATATTTCACATTCTACTTCCTAGATATCATTTAAAATTTTCTGGTTTCAGCTTTTTATACCCAAGGAGGAAGGTAGTCACATGATAGGACTGACTTAAGGTTATAGTGGACTAACCTAATGTCCAACATGTTTGTTGTGTGACAAACCCTCCAAAAGCGTTAGTGACCTTGCTTCACAGTAATCCCACATTCTTTGTCCGCTAGGATGAGATAAGCTCTTTACTGAAGACAAAAAAGAAAAATGTACTCTAAGAGCCCTGCTCTCTGAACACCTTTCTTAGGCTTGTAGACACAGGAGGGGCGGATGGCAGACAATGACCCCAAACTAAAGACAGTTCCTCAAAAGCATTTTTTCAAAAGGCTGTGGTCAAAATGAAGCTATGTTTGCTTTACAGGCAAAACCAGGATCAAGTTCCTGTGAGTTACCAGAGCATGCACTAAATAGATTGCCTATGAAGGGACACATTAGAGATGTGGCCAAGCTCATTCTAGACAAAATTCCTTCTTGAAGATTTTACAACAGAAAGACAGGAGAAAAAAATATGTAGTCCCATCTCTCCCTTTGTGTGTTTGTTTTACTCTGGGAAGGAGTCCCCGAAGATACAATGAACCTACAGCAATGGCCCTGCTATGGTGCTCATCACTCACATGTCTGCAAAACAGTGACTCATGAAATTCACAATGTGCTGAGGTGCAGTGAGCAACGCTTCATATAAAATTAACATAAGCGAAAGGTTACTTGAGGAAACGTTGCATTACTTTTTTAGGTGACCCACTTATGGCTAAATTTAGAAAGCTGGCAAGGCAGATCTCACAGAAACAAGATACTATGAAGCCTGGGGCCCAGATCTTTGCTGGGGCGTCCTTGTGGACAGGGCCACCTCGCCAAGCCAGATGCAACAGATGTGTCTGCTCACTTTAGATCGCCACTGATTCCTAGAGTGAGGGAAGAACGACAGAGCTCAAACTATAAATTATTTAACAACAACAACAACAAAAACTTAAGTAGGGTAAGTAGATACCAAACACTCTTTTTTAGCACTATGGAAATGCTTATTTCTGTGACAAGTACATACAGTAGTTACTACCATTGTCTCTACTTTGTAAAGAAACCCAGACACAGAGATACCAGGCATCTTGCCATAGGGCTTCACAGTTGGTGGTGGAACCATCAAAACAGAAGCAGTTTGGCTCCAGTTTTGACCCCTACCCTGATTCTTAATGTTACATAATATTGTTACATGGGTAATTATCTCAGAGGGAAAATGTACTGGAATGTTGGAGACTGCTGGCTCCCAAGAAAGCTGGACTACATCCTGCATCTTCTTCTGCGAACTACGTGCACAGACAATATAACCTCTCTGCTCAGTTTGCTCACTGATAGTCTAGGTACAATAACACATCCACATCACCAAAGAACTTACAGGAATAAATAACATAATACCACAGAATACTTTTTGACAAATAAGTCAATATTTTCTAATTAATATTATTTATTTAAAAGAGAGAGAACATTTTGTTTCCTGGCTATCAGTGATGCACTGCATTGGGAAAAAAAATAATTTCACTAGCAAATAGACCTCATGTATGATTTCACCTCGAACTCAAGCTGGCTGTGACCTTATAAATTCAGTCACTCTCAGATTAAGTTTCTACAAGTATAGAATGGCTTAATGTTCCTCTGCCAAAGGTAAAGGGAGAATTAAATGAGCTAATATGCATTAAAATATATAAAGGATATAAAACAGAATACAGCCCATGAACAAAATAATCAAGTGAGATTGTTGGATACCCTGCCTTGCTCTATTTTCATCGGAGAGGCACCAGAATCCGCTAGTGATTTACCCAACTTTAGTTGTGCCAGCCTCAAAGCGTACAGCACTTATGTGACAAGTCTAAAACAATCTTAGGGTTCAACACTATTTTTGACCAATATTTATGTGAATACATTAATATTCTATAAAGAATATCAAATTACTGATATGTGCAAATAATTTCTTAAAGATTACACATGCTCAGTAAGGTTGGACTAATCACATTTAGTAAATCTAAAAACTTCCTGGTGACTGCAGCAATGGTAAATGGTACTTCTGAAATGCTAAAAAAGACTTCAACTTTCTAAATGCAGTAAAGAACAAAAGTTACCTATAAGAATAAAGTTTTGGAAGATGGATAGTGGGCTCAGTGGTTAAGAGATGTACTGTTCTTGCAGAGGATCAGAGTTTTATTCTTAGCATTCACTACAGATAATTCATAACTGTCTGTAACTTCAGTTTCTCTTCTGCACACTGGGTAGATTTACTCACACTCATATGTACTTATACACAGACATACACATATCATTAAAAATAATAAAAATAAATATTTTAAAACAATATGAGAATTTTTTTGTGGGCACATCCCCAAACAAAAGACAACTCTCTCTTTCAGGAAATATCTACTGCTTATAGCCCCTTAATAAGGGATGTGTCCTAAAGAACTCTTCCCCAACTATGGCAGATTGTTGATGGCTTGAGATTATGCAGATCTTGTGTGAGTAACCCCAGCTGCTGTGACTTAGTGGGTTATTAAAAGAAGACATAAATTTAGTTGGAGAAATTTTGGTTGCAAGGATACAAAAATGTGTGATAAAATGGGAGAATGGCGTATTACATGATTATATTTCATTGTGTACATGAAATTCCCAAGAATGAAGAAATTATTAAAATATTAATAGTAAATAATTTTAAATAATCTTAGCATCCATGTAATAGGATGTAGGGTGTACAAATAAATGCTTGGATGCAAGTTATTTTAATATAGTCCTCTAGGGTTATATTTTTTATCTTTTAATCAAACAATTGGTCTTGAGGCATACTAAGATGCATCTGTAAATAACCATCATTGAGACAAGACAGTATTCGTAAAAGGAGTTACTCAATAGTTATCAGTGGGCACTAATTACATCCATGAAGGTTCAGAGGTGATGAATGTTTAGTTGGTAATGAATGAAAACACTTGACTGTGCCACCCACAAATACTACCATTAATGTGTGCTTTCTTCTCTATGTTTTCAATTTTTCTATTAAAGAACTACATGAAGGTTACAATCCTAGTTATCACTATTATGAAATAAACAGATATTACTTTTATAATCTAAAATAATTTTTAAATAAATTATTAGCATTAATATGTGTGTTACTTTTTATGGGTCTTTAATATGAACACACACACACACACACACACACACACACAACACACTCATACTCACTACAGTTGCACCATGAACCACGAATTCTGTCAGCATTAGGCTACTGAAGGACTGAGACAATTATATTAGCTGAAGATATCTTGGGAAAGAAGTTGTGTGTTTTCCTAGACTCTATACTTCAAGTTTAAAAATTCATTTAACAAATGATGAATGAGGAGGAACAAAAAATAAATGACCTAGAAGTCAATAGCTAGGCCAGCTGGTGGGGCTGTAGTCTACCACACTCTTACTTTTGTTTTTTTTAGCCATTTCAATCCTTTTAAAATTACTGCACATTTACATTTGCAAGAAAAGTGGATGAAACCAAAGACTGAAGCCTTGAGTATGCATCGTGGCTATGTAATCCAGAAAGGCACTACAGACACATGTAGACACATAGGAAAGCTGTACCTACTCTTCTGGAACACATCAACACTGTTTAAAAAATAATAAGAATATATCTATGCCCTTTAAAATAAATTATGATAAATTAGAAGATATCCATACTTATAACAGGAAGAATTGAGTAAATAACAGTATACTATAATGTGATTTTTAAAAAGGACAGGACATTTTATTTTTCATGCTTTAGCTGATTTCTGATTGGCTTACAACAGATGCTATGTGCAAAGTCTGTGATTTACTAATTGTTCACCTCACTAAGCACCTGTGGCAGCCTCAGTACAGTCAACTGAATGAGCATATCCATCAGCAAAGCTTTCTAGTAAGTCTTTTCAAGTCTTGATTTCTTGTCTTGTCTCATCTTCCAGTGACCCTCCTGTCACTGTGCATACTTTATGGAACATTGTAATTATCCATGTGCATTTATAAGGCATGAACTTGTTTTATCTGGCCTCAGTCATAGGGTATGCATAATTTGAGACTGGCCAATGCTGTTTATAGTGTTATTACTTTATTTCTTTCTGGTGTTCAATAATATTTCTTAAATGGAGAGGTTCAAATTTATTATCTAAGAGATTCAGTTGACAACTATTTGAGCACCCCCCATACTGCTGTTACAAATGAAATTCCCATGAAAACTTAGATACAAGTATCTGGGAACTGAGCTGGACTGCTGAATGTATTTCTCCTGAATACATAATCAAGTGATAGAGACAATGATTGAGTAATTTAATAGTTTATGTCCAATAAAAACATGGAAAGTATTTATTTCAGAGTTTAGTTCATACAAAAAGGGGGGATACACTAAAACTAAAATGGTTTAATTTGTGCCATTAAATTATAAGCATTGAAGTTTTTAATCTTGTATGTATTTTTTGATTTATTGATTATGGCTGCATTATATTAAAACAAGAAAAATAATAATTTTTTGTATCTCCACTGTGTGTGTTTGTATGTATGTTTGTGTGTGTATTGGTTCATGTGTTCGTGTGCATGCATGTTTGTATGTCTATGTGTGTATGCTTGTGTTTGTGCGTATATTGGTTCATGTGTGTATTTGTATGTGTGAGAGAGTGTAGAGGTAGAGGAAAGGTGTGAGAAAGGGAAGAAAAGAGAAGAAAATTGGGAAAGAAAGGAAGAGAAACAAGGAGAGAGAAAAGACAAAGGTCTAGAAGAGGAGAAGAATATAGGAAGACTAGAAAAGAGAGGAAGAAGAAAAGGGAACGAAGGAAGGAAAGTGAAATGGAGGAAGGGGAGCTGACATGATAACACATGCTCTTTTACTTCAGGAAGAAAATGTGAGCCTTTTATATCCAATGTGAGTATCCTTATATCCATAAAGTGGGTTCAAAAGACTAGCTAATTCTTTATTTATAATCATGGAAGGAAAAGTTTCTCTGATCTACATCATCAGAGACACCATCAGTCCCTGCTAACTCAATCTGGAAGTTTTATCCTGGACCAGAGGCCTCAGCCAGCTTGGATATGGGGGCCCAACTGTCAACTCTAGCCTCTTCTAGCTACTCAGTCTGCATAGGGTATTAGAGTTCCTCTGCTAGTTATTCATATTAATCACTGTAAATAGTAAAACCGTACCTATTAAGTAAGTAGTTATTCAGGGCTAATTGAGAAAATATACACAATGAATTTCATAATGCTATGCAAATATCAAATGTTCATATAAATATTGACTTTTTATTATTACTACAGTTGTTTTTTTGTAATTAAATATCGGAGATTCAATGCTTAATTGTCAGATAAAATAGTAAGCAGACAATTGTTCAAAAATATTTTAATATTCTTTGAAATTCACTGAGTTCTTTTAGTGTCTGATATTCTGAGATTGTTAAACTTAGGCAACTGAAGCCAGTGATGAGAATTCACATTAAAACAGTCAATAATCCCACCTAAGAGCAGCCAGAGAACATACTTCATTAAATTCAGGTGACTTTATATATGTAGAAGTAGACATTTGTTTCTAAATATTGTCTCTAAAATGAGTCTGGCTTGACTGTGCCTTTATATATCAGTCAGAAGAACTAGCAGATATACATTCACTGTAGCAACTGAAAAGAATTTAGAATATGTACTAATGGCATCAGATAAACGGAGCCAGAAGAATTGCACTGCAGATAGTCCATTCACTGAGAGTTTTTTTGTTTTGTTTTGCTTTTGTTTTTTCCAAAGACAAAGTCAGTTTTATTTTATTAAGGGAGTTCCAAGATGTGTTCTCAGGTCTTAGCAATGATTCTTTTCCAAAGACTCTTTCTTTGGAGTATAAAGTGTAATGTGGTGTAATCAGCATAAACTCATTCCCTGCAACTGAGGCAGTGGATAGAAAGACTGCTTGGTTTTGAGCAACAAGATTCTTCACATAGAAAGACCAAAGTGCCTGGCCTGGGTAACCAGTAAATTACACCTGCTTAGATAATGATATTAGTATAGAGTGAAGTTATATCAATTCCATCTTGACTCCATACTGCAATTTTAGACTTTAAGTGATATTGCAGTCTGGCCAGGACAACAGCAGAATTAATAAATATGTAGTTTAATTGTAAAATGGACAAATCTATGTTTGATTTCAAATATGTCTATTCACCATATAAACATGGCTGAGTCATCTAGCTCTTATAATTGAACAATTGCCTCACTGTTTCATAGAATTTTATCTCACTTGTGTATTTTATTGTCAGAATCTAGAAAAGTGCTGGAGTTATAGCCAATACTCCAAAATTTACTGTGGATGCTCTGAAAATACTGGGAAACCCTGTAAGATTCATGTTGCACTGGAAATTCTTGGCAGCAGTATTTTTTGTCATATTAATTTCTTTATTAGGTTTAACCTTTCGCTGTACTACCTTCTATCTACTTTGTGAGACAGTCAATTTAATTTTAATGAAAATATATTGAATTCTTAACAAAGAACATCTTGAAATTAACCACATACTGCATACAATAGCAAAGCTTTCAACATGAATATATAATTGTCAAATACCACATGCTTTGCCATTAGTTTCAAATGTTCTGTTATTTTTTTTACTTAAAATTTTCTTTTTTCACTGTTTTCCCCATCACTTTATGTCCTCCCCAACAAGGGCAGAAGGTCCCAAGTTCCCCAGGTAGCTTAGTTCAGCATCCACTCCAGGCAAATTGCTTTCCTCATCCCAACATCAAGACTCGGTCGGGCGGGAGGGGGATGGGATTCTGAACAAAGGGATACTTGGATGAAAAAATATGACTTTATTCATAATAAAAGTTAAAGAAAGTTTTTTATTTTACATACCAACCACAGTTCCTCCTACATTTCCTGTTCCCATTCATCCTTCAGCATCCTCTCCTTCCTGCCATCTCCCCATCCACTCCTCCTAGAGAGTAAGGCCTCCCATGGGGTGTCAACAATTTCTGGCATATCAAGTCTAGGCAGGACCAAGCCCCTCCCCTATGCATCAAGGATGAACAAGGTACCATCTACAGGAAATGGGCTCCAAAAAGCACTAGGGATAAATCCTGGTCCCACTGCCAGAGGCCCCACAAATTGCCCAAGCCACATAACTATCAGCCACACTCAAAGGGCCTAGTTCGGTCCCATGCAGGTTCCCAATTGTCAGACCTGTGTTTCTGAGTTCCCAGTAACTCGAAGCAGCTGTCTCTGTGGGTTTCAATGCTTATGACACGGCTAGAACTCAGACAGATATTATAGAATAAAGTGGGAAAATGGCTAATTTGTTCAGCAAAAAAAGCTCAACCTAAAAAATAGGAAGTACCACATTTTGACAATTATAAAGATTAGACATGGTGAATGAAGTATTATTGAAAAGAACTGAAGAAGTCTAACTGGCTTTATAGCAGAAATAATGCTTGAGATGATATATCAATATAAGCAAGCATAAAATAATACAATATATCAAAAGAAAAGGAGTGTGAAGAGCCAATACAGGAGCACATCCATCCCCATTCTCAACTCTTGGCTGATGTGATGTTAGCCACACTTTTTTAATATGCCCTCTTTGCCATGATGAGCAGAAGCTTTTATAACCCATAACCAAAGTAAATCATTCATCCATTAAAGAACAGCAATGCCCAGCACACTTGTAGGAAGGGTAAAAGGGGAATAACTAAATTGATGGTAGAGGGCAAGGTGACACTATGTCATGATTTACTTGCAGACAAATGTTAGTGTTTGAAATTCTGTTCATATTGTTGGAGATAAGAAGGGTTGTGTAACAGAGAAAGCAGGCTAATTTTGCAACCAGAACAGTCTCTTTGTCAGTAAAGCATACTGTAGTCAAGGAGATGAGTTGCCTTGGAGTCAAGTAAGTAAATGCTAACTATTTCTCTAAAATGACTTCCTGTCCACTTAACATCACTATAAAGAGACATACAAACATCTTGAGAACATGTAATTGGGAAGTTTATATGTTGAAGAGCACTGTATCAGATAGAGAAAGAATCTTTGTTATGCTGTATTGCCATCTATGGCATCTGGACAATACTGCCACAGAGGTTAAATCAATTGTACTATGATCTACATCTGCTGTTGTGAGAGTTTCAGAATAGCCTTGTGAGCCAGCAATAGCTCCTCATTTCATTATGACTTATTCCAACAGGAAAGGGATAAACATAAGTGATAGAACTCTGAAATGAAAGCTACATTTAATTACTCATCTAAGCACTCAAGCAAGTATGCAATTCATAAAGATGATTCAGGCTTAATGAACCGTTTAACTCCTGAATCATTCTGTCACTTCTAATTGTTGTGGGTCATAGCAGAATAAAAACCCAGGAAAGCATTAGGTGTCATGATTGTACTTCTAGGTAGAGAAACCAAATCAAAATATGTAAAATTTCAAGTTATTTGATGACTTCAGTAACTGTATTAAGTATAACATATTCAGTTTACAAAGATGACATTGGTTAATACATAACACAGGCACTTCCTATATATAGTATGTCCTCAATAAATTTTGTCATGGAAGCAAATGATGTCTCCCGAAAAATCTAATACTGTTATTTACTACCCTTGGACATCTGATATGTCAGTTCAAAAATATATGAAAATATTTGCTGAAAAAGCATTTTCATCTCCAGTAGCTAATAATTTTTATATTTAGAAGAATGTTATATTCCTTAAATAAAATGCCATTTGCTAAATAAAGGTATCATTTACAATTGTAAGTTAATTACCTTTCCTTAGAAAATTTGTTTAGATATGGTAATGTTGCTTATAAACTCTATTATTAGAGTGCAGATTCAGTTAAATTTTTTTTATTATTTTTCAGAGGGTATGAAAAGGAATCAAATTTCAGAGCTGCCCTCCAGTGATAACCAAATATTGCTATCCAATTAAGATGTGTAACCTGAATTGAAAAAGGTTTAAGATAGTTTATTTTTACATTGAACTCACCCATGTATCTCTAATCCAGTAGAAAAATAAACCTCAATGTTATGCCACTTTCGAAACATCTATTTAGCAAAATTCCAGTAGCAGGTTCTACTAGAGGGCTTATGACATTCCCAGCCATGAGCTTTTGATGATTATTATGGTTCTAGACATGAAATTCTCTCCCATGAAACAGGCTTTCATACCAATCAGAAAGTGGTTAATTGTCCCACAATAGACAAGCCACTACTGCACCAGTAGGTACACTATTGCCTAGCAGGTTGGTGCTGTAGCATACTGGGTCCAGAAGAAGCTATGAACATCCCCATCTTTTCTTCTTTAGCAGCCTACATAGCACGTCCAGCACATATACACATATATGTTAACTTCAACACTACACAGGCTCAGGGAACATTGTGGAAGAGGAGAAGGAAAGTGTGTAAGAGGGGAAAGATGGGTAAGAGTGCTATGAAATACTGTTTGCTGAATGTAATGTGTTGATCACTATCATGAAACCATAGCAGCTGTACAAAACCTACATAAAATTAAACTATTGAGATATCTGGCTTAGATGAGGTAGGCTATTTTAAAGTCTCACCCCTTACTGAGGAGCTACAGGCAGAGAATAGCTGCGATCGGAGGTATAATCATTCTTTTTGTATAATTTTGCCCCTGATAGGTTTCCCATATGTCTGTGGATACCTCACAGTTATGCACATATAGCCAGATATGAAATTGGGAGAGAAGGATACGGAGGGAGTTGGAAAGTGGCAATGGGAATATACCTGATAATATTTCATTGTCTATACATGTGAAAATCTCAAAAATAAAGGAAAAAATACTCAATCTATTATCTTATCTGTATTTCCAATTAATTGTTTAATCATTATATAGTGTTAATTCAACATGCTATATACTTTAGTTCAGTATGAAAAATGAAGAAGAAAATGTATGTATAATTTATTAAAAGGTTTTCATGGGTCTTTGTGTGTGTATATATACACATGTGTATGTGCATTTGTGTTAATCTCATGTGTAAATACTTCAGGATCCATCTGTCTACACATGCACACACACACAAACACACAGTCTTTCTATCAATGGCTTGGCGTATTCTAAGCTTGATAGCCATGAACCCCAATGAGCTGCCTGATCTTTTATTGGGATTCAGGATCAAATATGGGTTCCATGCTTACCTGACAAACACCTTAATTTCTGGGCTACCTTCCCAGCCCCAAGAATCATGCATGTAATTACGTTACAGTTTAGTGATTTTGAAAAAAGTAAGCAAACGTATTCCTTTTTTTGTGCTTATATTTTTTTCTTTTTTTCCTTTTATTATTATTATTATTATGAACAAAGAAGTCACACTTTCTAACCTTGTATATCCTTATTCAAGGTCTCTATCCCCTCTCACCACATCAACAATGTTAATCTACTCTGGTCTGGGTTTGAAATATTGCATCTGAGAAGATGAACTAAAAAGAGTTGAATTATCAGAGAGTATAAGCATCAGCAATCCAATGAAATGAGACAGCTTTCAGGTGTATTCATGATTAGAGTTTAAGGTATGAAAATATGGTCTTTGTGTTAGACCAGTTACTTGTCAGTTTAATTATCCCTAAATATGAAGTGGGATTGAAGGGTGTTGACTTTTTAAATTGGTTTTACATAGAATGGAGCAGATGATTTTGGTAAATAAATTGCTTAAGATAATTTTGTGGGCTATAAAATTTTAAGATACCCTTTCTGATAATAAAAAAATTATGGGAGTGATTTTAGCAGCAATAACTATTTCACAATGGGTTTCCTTCTATACTTTATACAGAACTTTCTAGTAAATCAATTTGTTGAAGCATCTCATAAAGTTTGACAGTCATGATGTCTTAATGTGAGAAGAATCAGCTCTGAAGTCAGAAAACTACAACATGATTTTACTAGAACTGCTGGGCTGCGCAGTCTTTAAACACTACTTAAGCCTGGACAGTCCATGTCTCATCTAAAGAAAATGATGACAACAGCATTTTAATGGTTTACTTAGCACAATCAGTACAAGGATAAAAACCACATTTGTGAAGATGTTTAGTGCTCATATTCAATGTATCTGAGTCATTATCCCTAGTTACATTTTGAAATAGACATTTTCTTTGTTTTTTTTCTCATGAGAAACTTCTTAATTTTTTTACCATTTTGAAAGTATTTTATAAAACATAACATTTTTAATGATTGATTCTGAATGAATGTAAGTAATCTTGCCCTTTTCAAATCTATTTTTCTAATTACAGCTGGTGTGATTTTTGTAAAAAGGCAAAATGTGATTGTGTCAGCCCCTTGATTACATTCTGTACCCTCCATTTGATTAAAGGCCCTTTGATTTCTGCATTTCTTACAAGTGTCCACAAGTCAATTTAATCACAGAAAAATATAATATTTTAGAAACATGCCAGATTTCATTTTCCTGCATCATTTCCCTATGCTTTCCAGTTTCTTCTGTTTTTATTCACTCAAACATTGGAGTATAAGGCTTGCCATATAGTTGTCATCATTTTCAAATGTAAAAGCAAGCACTAGTAATTTTTATACAGAAAAAAAGTGGCAGCTAGGACTCAGTCCAACTTGACACATGCGATTACCTTAGAATTATATTCTGAAATTAAAGAAACTCACTTTTTGTCCTCAGAGTTTGTTAGAAAAATGAGAATTAAAAGGAAAGTTGCAAAAGTTCAAATAGGTGGGTGTAGTTTGCAATGGGAACTTGAAAAGGGGGCACTTATACCCCTCTTGAGAAATGAAAAATCACAGGTGATATATACAGTGAAGACGGAAGGCTGTAGTACTCAGCGGAATGTGCAGAGTTTTGTTACAAACAAAGTATAGTTGCTTGTGATTGAGAAGAGACAAAGGATGTTTCAGAAGTGGAAAGGGACTGATGTTGAGACACAGGGGCTGTAGAAGCTACAGAGAATGTGCTTAATCTTGAGGGACACTGAGGAGTCTGTATGCATTGTTATGTTTCCATTTTCATAAGTATACCACTGATGTCATCACTACAGTGCGATCTCCTGTGATATATCAGTGTCTTTAACAAGTTACATCATGTCAATTGTAATGCATCACAGTTATGTAAGAATGTAAGAAAATTCAACAAAAACCAAACAAAAAAAAATGAAAATCATGTCAACCAAAACCATAATATAGGCTGCAAGAAAATAAATGTGGCTGCTACCCAGAGAAACAACAAGCTTTAATAGATCTGAAATCTTAGAATCTGAGGTTTTAAGATGACAGTAGGCTTTCAAAAGAAAGCACCCTAGTTACAAAGAAACTTTTGACTTCAATTAAAAGAAAGAATTCTCAGTCTGCATAATGCTATCTGTATGCATAATTTCAGGCCTGATCAATTTGGTATTGGATAGCCAACTGGTGTCCTCCTCTCTGGGGAAGATTATGTAACCGCTCTTAGCATGTCTTAGTTGTCTGTTGCTATTTGGGTAAAGTTGAAACCTCATGTCTGGAAGACAATATTGTCCTATTAAAATATCTTGAAATATATTTAGTGCTAATAGTTTTGCAGTGCTACACTCATTATACATTTATAAAATTATTAAACCCAAAGAGAAGAAATAAAATAATTATAATACAAATAAAACTTAAAAAATAATACCAACATAAAATGAAAATATAATTTACACCAAAGATATAAAGTAAGTTAAGTCTCACTTCTCAATCTATCATATTCACAGAATGGAGATGAAAAAACCCATGATCATCTCGGTAGAGAGAGGAGGTGGTAGTTCATGAAATAACATTAATAATCATCAACATCAACAAGAAAAATAAATGTATCTGACACAAATTTTCAAAACTTTTCCAAAATTAAAGATTTTTAAGGATGTGGAATATTTATGAAAATTTAAAATGGTACTGAGAAAAATCAATGGTCTAAATAAATGCAAACCCTGTTGATTTTTTTATGTATTTGAAGGCTCAATGTCAAAAGATATTCATTTTCCCATATTAATTGAAAGGTTCAAAGCATTTCAGGAACCACAATAAAAATTTTTATGCAACCTCCAAGTTTATCAAAAGTAAACATGAAAGGGTAAGTTAAGCATAGTGTGACATTCTGAAGAAATAGAAAAGAAGAATTTGATATAATAGGCATTATGTCATGATTATAAAGGAATTTTAACTAGGATAGTGAGGGCATAGGCAGAAACAGTTGGACTACTGATGAGAAAGAGTAAAGAGCCTGAAACTGGTTCATACAAACACAGAAATACAGTACAGAACAATCACCATAAGTAAGTAAGAGAAAATAATGCCATTAAATAAATATTTCTATGGTTATTTTTATTAAAAGTATACAAGATTCAGATTGATTAAATTTTTAAATACTAGAGAGAATAGTAAAAGTGTTAATCTTTACAACCTTCATAATAAAAAATATTTCATATGCAAAACATTAAATGTGTCAGTGGTAGAAAAAGATAAATACTTTTGACTATATTAAAATCAATAGCATAATCTATAAAACAAGAGAAGACACTTGCAATAGCAGTAATAAATGAGGATTCGTATCCAGTAAAGAACTTCAACATTACTGAATAATAGACCATGCAATGAAGATGGCGTGAACAGTCTGGGCCATTACTTCACAGAAGCATAAATGTTAAATAAACATTTTACAAATCTTCGATATTAATCTCCTCCCAGAAAATTCAAAGTAAGAACTCAATGGCATGTTTTTACTTTAATGGGCAAAAATTAATATGAATCTAATGGAATTTTCATGCTGAAGATATAAACAAAGAAAATTCTTGGAAGGGCCATGATAGATAAGCATGGGTCAGACACAGGATGCTTAACATTATCTGCCAGGACCTTATAAAGGCACACACATGGTAATGTAAGAGGCCCAGTAACTCTAATCAAACAGAAACTTATGGGTAGATGGCAAGATGCATAAAATATTTACTGTTGCTGCATCATTTATAATACCGAACTTTAGAAAGAACCCTAATATCTCTTATCAAAAGAACAAATAAATGGATAAATGATGTTCCAGGTAATACAATATATGCATCCATAAAAATAAATAACTTACCATAAAACAACTCTAAAAATTATTAAATGAAAAAATAAATTGCCAAAGAAGTCATAAGTTAAATTCTGGGTGTAGGTACTAGTGCTCTCAAAAGTATTGGTCCTTTTTGAATTATTATTTAGTAAAGAAAAGGTCCATAAGAATGGGTTCATAGTATTTGTTTATATAACAGTTTTGATTCTCATGTTATATTTTAGTTATCAAAAGTTATATAATTTTAAACAAACTAAAATATTCCTCTTAAAGACAAAATGCCATCATTGAAATGGAAAAAAAAATTATGCTGGCTTCTGTTCAAAGAAATAATATATACAGATGAGACTGGAATCAGGAATTGGGAGATGATTCCTACTCTGTAGCTGGTCCGTTAGGTTGGGAGTAGTTTGAGGATATAGAAGAGATATACATTATCTTACCTAGTGAGAGGGATCATTTTTTTTTCCTGAAAAGTAAATGGGCCTCCCAGGCATGCTACATTTTCTTATTCACTCACTGAGTAAAATATTTATGGGGCTTCAAAATTAAATTAGTCCCACAGAGCAATGTGCTCATTGGTCACAGGTAAGTGTTTAAGGGAAAGTAAATACACAAGCAGTTTAGAAGTAAGCTAAAAGCAGGAGGAAGTGGCTGATGAGGTGAGTTGTTGCTCAGTTCCTACTCTGAGGCATTAGCAATTAGCTGGGCATCCTGCTCAGTCCCAGCGGGCAGCTGAGGAAACTGAAACTGAAGGGTAGCAATAGTAACTGCATCATAGGTATGGAGAGAATGGGCAGACAGGATGCCTATAAGAATATTTTTCCCTCTGAAGATATTATCATGCTAAAAATCATCAACATAGGATACTGGAAAATTTACCTACAGTGAATTTATCCAAGTCTTTCATGGTATTCCTTCCATGAAATTTCAGAAGAAAGATCAGGTCAGAAGTTACTTGTTGAAATTATGCATTAATAAAATAACATTCTGAGGTTGCTGTTAGTCTTTTAAAGCTAACAAAAATGCAAAAGAGATGGACAAATCTCACATTCTACCATCATGGTGGTGGTGGTGGGGTTGTCTGACAATTTACCAGGTGTCCACAGAGAATGGTAGTTCTGTATTTAGAGATTTTGCTTTGAAAGCAACCTTCGCAAAACACAGCATGATAGAAGGTAGAGAATTATTTTCCTTGGTAACTGATAAAAGTGCTTATTATACAATTTTATGCTGAGGAACTCAACAACTTGGAAAGATAAAGTAATGTATTACTTTTGTTTGTCATGAGATAATAGCTTTTGCTGACAACAGGGTATTAGTGAGCTTCACTATCTATAGCACAGGTCACTAATAATGACTATTATGACTAAAAGCAGGATAAGCATGGGAAATCTTGGATAGAACATCTAAATGCCATTTTTAAAAAATTTTGTAATATTAATGTGTCTGTGTCTCTGTGTATGAATGTCACCTGTGTGCAGGTACTGGTAGAGGCCAGGAGAAGGGGGAGGCTCCCTTAGAACTGGAGTTTCAGGTAGTTGTGAACTGCCAGACATGGGGCTTTGTACCAAACTCTAGTCCTTCAGAAAAGCAACAAGTTATATTTTAACTACTTAGCCATTTTTCCAGCCTCCAAACATTACTTATAAATACCTGAAAAGAATCTGATCTGGAAATGGGCTGCAGACTTCACATACTGGTTTTGATGAATAACCCTAAGAGTTGTATGTCTGAACTACATATATTAGATGTTTTCAGGCAGTGGTAGTTCTGATGAATAACCCAAAGAGTTGTATGTCTCAGCTACATATATTAGATGTTCTCAGACAGTGAAGAGGATACCATTACAAAGAGGGTTTCGCATCACAAGGATGACTATTATTCTTGTATTTAAAGAACAAAGATGTTTTGTATGAGTGGGTACTGGCATTCCAGGCAGAAGAAATGATGAGTCACAGATTAGGGGGCTAGTTACCATAGCTACAGAGGAGAATTCACTGGAGGATAATTAGTACATCACTCTCTGAATAGGAAAAATGTTGAAAGCCTTTATCTATCTACTCATAGGAATTGAGGGGTGTCAACTATTTAGTTAACATTCTATCTATGCTGGCATCAGAGGACTGTGGAACATAAATGAATTTTCTCAACATTCTCTTAAATATACTATTTTTATATCCTTTTATATTTTATATATTTACATTCTCAAACCCTGTAGCCTGGCCAGTCCAAGTTTCATTGACTGTAGTCTCCATTTAAATTTGCTTCCAATGTATCTTTTTCTCATCCATCCTATTAGCTATATACAAATTATTCTGCAAAACTTTTTTTTTTTTTTATCACAATGTTCTTCTGCTTAATGTTGAATGATTCCCACTGATTACTGCATGGATCACTGAATGATTTTAAAAATTCCAATCTACATGCATTTACTAAATAAACTTCTTTAACCATCTGAGGAGATTTTCTGGCCTACCCATCAGTCTATTCAAATCCTTAGCACTATTCTTTATATAAAGCCTCCCCAGTTATTTCCAGCTACAGGCAATGAAAAATGAGATATGCCTGCTTCTGCCTCCTAAATGCTGGTATTAAAGGCATGTGCCACCAACTCCTGGTTAAAAATACACTATTTTAGCACAGAAAATAAATAGTATTTTATATACAAATGTAGCACTAATATCTCTAATTCAAATTATTAGACTAACTTAAAACAGATCCTGGCTTTGCCATAAGTACCATAAAAAAGCACCTTTTTCCTCCTCTGTATAAATTGCACAGTTATCACAGTATTATAACCACAGGACACTACAATGTAATTTGTTTACTTTGCTGTCATTATTCTCTGTGAAGTCCTAAAGTAGTTCAGAGCTGGAGTGCCTCCACTTTTGTATCTTCAATGTCTTGCTAAGTGCTCTTAGTCAGCACTTGGGAAGTATTTGCTGAGATCCTTACTAAAAATGACTACAGCCAGACTTTGTTGAATTTCCTTTACTTCATTGAATCAAAGATATAGGAGCAATAGATAATATGTGGATACTAAGAAGCTTCCTATTTTATAAAGAGCTTCGGAAATTCTTATTTTGTTCCATACCTATCCAGAAGATCTGAGGCATTAGCAAAGTTGTCACTTCAATCTTAATTCTACTACTGCTATCACATGCATAACCACTGTGTCTAGAGCTGGTTCTAAAACAGGACTGTATTTTACTCTGAGGAATTATTCCACTGTTTTCAGTGATACATATGGAGCTTCAGACACTCCCTGGAATACAATGAACAACAAAAAAATGATTATTATGATCATTTCTGTTGATACTACAGTAATTTTCAGGGTGACCATTGTGGCTGTAACACTCTCTTGAGCTCCACAAACTGATCACATAGTTCAAAGTCATATGGTGTCTACATTCTCACTAATATAACAATAGTGCAAGGTCACCATTGTCACACAGAACAGACAGAAACAAAGAAGTAGAGATTTTCTTAAGCTTTGCCATTCATGTTTATTGGCATTTTCACTGATGTTCAAGGGCCTAATGGTGTTTTACTCAGACCTTAACCACTCCCTGATGTAAGAATATTATGGTGTAATAGGTAAACAATTTACAGTTTTTCGTATGTTGAACCAGCCCTGCATCTCTGGGATGAAGCCTACTTGGTCATGGTGGATGATATCTTTTATGCATTGTTGTATACGGTTAGCCAAAATTTTGTTGAGAATTTTCGCATCAATATTCATGAGGGAAATTGGCCTGTAATTCTCCTTCTTTGTTGTGTCTTTGAGTGGCTTGGGTATTAGGGTGATTGTAGCCTCATAAAAGGAATTTGGCAATATTCCTTCAGTTTCTACTGTGTGAAATAGTTTGAGGAGTAACGGTAGTAATTCTTCTTTGAATGTCTGGTAGAATTCGGCACTGAAAACATCTGGACCAGGGCTTTTATTTTTGGGGAGGTTTTTAATGACCGCTTCAATTTCCTTAAGGGTTATAGGCCTGTTTAGGTAATTAATCTGATCTTCATTTAATTTTGGAAGATAGTGCCTGTCCAGAAAGCTGTCCATTTCTTCCAGGTTTTCCATTTTTGTGGAATACAGATTTTCAAAATATGACCTGATAATTCTCTGTATTTCCTGGGGGTCTGTTGTTATGTCCCCCTTTTCATTTC